>CM014101.1:24556927-24989883 GCA_004119915.2 Collichthys lucidus | reverse complement strand
GCTCCTTCACGTGGAAAGGAGCCAGCTGAGGTGGTTTGATCCTCCTCAGGCGCCTTACTTTGTTTGGCGGAGCGCTGAGCATGTCTAACTGCCGGGAGACCCCGAGGCAAACCCGGCCGGGGAAACCTTGCAATGCCCCAGGAGGAGCTGAAACGCTGAGGAGAACAATCTGAACACACACGATCCAAACTTAATCAAACAGAATTCAAATAAACTGCAAAACTAAACAAACCAAACTAATTCTCGTTAAAGACACAAACACTGAATCCCAGTTGGTGCATCAACAAACCCAACCCAAGCTAATCAAAGCTAACATGTATGAAACTAAACAGTGTGTCCTTTGTCCTGTCCGCTCTCTCAGGTGTGCACAGAGAAGTGGCCTGGTAAAAGCACAGATGGCACCATCTACAGCATCTCCATGCTGATCCTGCAGTACTTCCTGCCGCTCTCCATCATTTCCTTCGCCTACGCCCGCATCTGGTCCAAACTGCGTGGCCACGTCAGCCCTGCGGAAAACATCGGCAGTAGCAGCGCCGGCTCCGAGCGCCACCGCCGGCGCCGCAAAACCACCAAGATGCTCGTGACCATGGTGGTGGTGTTTGCCGTCAGCTGGCTGCCTTTCCACGCCTTCCAGCTGGCGACGGACATCGACAACACGGTGCTGGACATGCGCGACTACCGCCTGCTATACACCGTCTTCCACGTTATTGCCATGTGCTCCACCTTCGCCAACCCGCTGTTGTATGGCTGGATGAACCGCAACTACCGCGCCGCCTTCCTCGCCGTCTTCAAGTGTCGTAGGGGAGGTGAGAGGGGGAGGAGCGGCCGGCTGGACAGCATTCACCCCGTCGGAGGTGGAGCAGGTGGCAGAGGAAGGGCAAAGAAGATAGTGCTTGAAACCCAAGACGTGGTGTCCACCCACTTGAATGCCACTGACGTGTGAGGCCCTGAGGGAGGTGGCGAAGAAGAAGAAGAGGGTGATGGAGGAGAAGATGGGGAGAGATGACAAGAAAATAATAAAGCAGGAATTTAAAGAACCATTGTCACGAAATCTTTTGTTCCCGGAAGACAATCGCAAAGAAAACGAGATTCCGCACAGAGTCGGAAACGAAGGGAAAATAAAGACGCGAGAGAAAATAGAAACGATGAAGAGAGGAAGCCGATTAAAGTGTTTTTGGAAACCCAAAATAGAGGTGGAGGCTTGGACGAGTGGGGATTATAATAAGAAGAATGACGAGACAGCGGAGGAGAAGAAGAGCCACTGAATGACTCGAGGTCTCCTCGAGGTCCACCAATCACATGTCGCTTTGGGGACGTGACCTCATCACGGCGGAGGACCCAGAGATTCAGCTTTGTGTGAAGGACGCTGACAAAGTGAAAAGAAGATTCACAAAGGGATCAAGAGAAACTTTGGAAAGATTCAAAACAATTCTCTTGTCAGGACATCTTCATTCCACACGTGAAGCATCTTGCTCGTACGTACGGTATAATCCAAAGGCATTACGGAAGGAGGAGGAAAATGAATTGGGTGCCCGTACTTTTCTGAAATCAGAAGCCATTAGTGATTGAGCAAAAACTTTTTTTGTCAGGTGAAAGCAAAAAAAAATATAAATAAATAAATATATATTCCCTTATTCTTGAGTTCAGACGGAGCCGAGGAGGACGAAGATGCATGACGCAAGCTTTGTGAAATCTCAGACATTGTTACGTAATGAAACTGTGTGTTTTAATAATCATCCTACAAAGAAAAAGCCTGACACAGGAGTGCAAAAAGAAAGACGTAGGTGGAGACAAGGTGAAAAATACAAATGATTTAGATTGTTTGTTTTTTTAAAAAGGAGATGAAGGTCAAAGAATCGGAGACTGAAGCCGGCGAGGTGGAGGGAGAACGAAGTGAGGGCTAATGAGGCAAAAGAAAAAAAGCGAGAGCTTTCAAACGAACGTGCACCAACAGAGAAAACAGATGAACGTTTGCACACACAAAAAGAAAAGCTCATGTTTTTAACAGATATTTTCTGTTATGATCCACTGTGGTATGTTTCACACCTTTCCAAACGTCTCGGGAGGACCGAGCCGTGATATTGATCTCTCTTATTAAATTCGGGTGGCTCCGCAGTCGACTGACTGTAAACACATTTGCAGTCACGCTTCATGACTGACGTTAATCTGCAGCAGATAATAAAACATGAAGAGATTGTTCACGTTTGGAATGAGGCTCATTTCGGGAAGACGTCACTGTTATGGTTTTTTAATGTCAAGACAAATCGCTGCCAATAGTTTAATATTTATTTGGGAGTGTTTGTGTTTGGTATTCATGCGGCGGTTCACGTTGGCGTCTCGTGATCAAAAGGCCTCTTTCAAAGGCCTGCAAAAAAATATATTGTTTTATTGATCATAACCAGCTTTTCAAGAGACTGATAACATATTCTGATGCGAGACCCGGTCAAATCTAATGCACCAGAGCCAGAGATCGTCTTTTTCTCTTCGCTTGCGCCCGATCTATGGCTTAACCCTCTGCTAGAGAGAGATGAGGATCAGCTTCAGAGGTCTGCTCAGCTTTCTGACTCCACACCCACACGTTTCATTTACTGCATACAGATCCCTGCAGAGACACTTTGTTTTACACACTGAGATTTTCACTACTCGACTTTGTACAACAGCAAAACAAGCCAATCACAAGGGTAAATTTAGGTAGCGGTGTCCACTTGTATCCAAAGCACATCTATCAAAATGCAGTTTACTAAAGCCAGTAAGTATTAATCAGCATTAATCAAGCCCTTTGAAACGGTGCCTTATCGGCCTTTTCCACTATGGGAACTAACGTAGTGTGGCAACTAGGGATGTAACGATGCATCGTGACACGATTAAAATCGGTACAAGTGCGTGACGACTCGCATCGGTTGACAGAAAAAATGAATCGCGATTCTTGGCGAATGCGAGAGAAGTAGGATATGTTCTTTTTCGTTTTTTTAAATTTATAAATAGGTCACGTTGTGGCTGCAGCTTCCGCTGCCGCGTCTGCCTTTCTGTGTCACACACACCTACACACATGCGCAGTAGTGGTAATCGGCGTCAGGCCTGACTGTACCGTAAATGATACCATGACACAGACCCTCCAGGAATTCACGATGTTGCGATTTGCAACTTAAACGCAACTTCAGTGAATCCCCGTGAATTCAGGGCGGTGTTGCAATTTTAACCAATCACGCAGTCTGCACGGGGGATTAAACTCGGGTCAGGGACGGCCGCACGGTGCGGGAGGATCCCCTTGTGGGACCTCTCCCCGGCGCCGGCTGGCCCCCGCCGGGCGCATTTCCTCTGAGGCGGTGCGCCGCGACCGGCTCTGCGTTTACAGCGCCCGGACCTCGCCGTTTCCCGGGGCCGTGGACTCTCATTAAAGGGTTAACGAGCTATCATCTTAATTGTTTTTATTTTCAGTTAGTTCATACTTCAAGCTGAAAGGTAATGGTCAGATCAGCTGCTTGCTGGCAGCCCTAATAAGAACACAAACTGTTTGAGAGTTTCTGTAAAGAGAGATTTTTTTTCCTACAAATAGGAAAGATAATTTTATTTGGTCAGAATAAAAAAATCGTGAAAAAATCGTATCGTGAACAAAAAATCGTGACTCGAATCGAGTCGTGAGTTGAGTGTATCGTTACATCCCTAGTGGCAACAAGTCCATGAATATGAATTTAAAGCAGTGCCGAGGTCATGCTAAATCAGGGGTGTCAAACTGGTCCACAAAGGGGCCGGTGTGGCTGCAGGTTTTCTTTCCAACCAACCCAGAGCTCACACAGTTTTACCAATCATCTCTCTGAAGACCAGTGGATTAAATGAGTCAAGTCTGCTGTGCTGCTGTTTGGTTGGAAGGAAAACCTGCATCCACACCAACAGTTTGGGCACCCCTGTGCTAAAAACACGTTCAGTGCACAGGTCGTTTGCAACTTGGAAAACAAAACGATTAATAACACAGGACGTGGAGATTGTGGAGAGTTGGGGATGCTACAAGTTTATTTAAATTTCCCATTATTATTGGAAGTAACGTTGTTAGCAGAGCAATAATGCCACATCGCTGTTTTATTTTCTCGTGAAGAAACATTTGCGTTGCCTACTTCTGCAATGTTGCCGAGTTGGTCGGTCTGTTTCCATGAAATGATTCGAAATGCCTCAAAACGTGTTGATGTGAGAGCTCGTGATGAATAACTGAAATATTCAGTTTTCTGCAGCGTAGTGGAACAATCTGAGAAACGCAAAGAAAGAAAGAAAGCGTCTCAGAGTTCAGAGAGAGAGAGCGAATGAATGTCAGGTGTCACTGACAACCCTCCATACTGCCTGCTGCTATCCCATCATGCTCCAGTGTGGCTCGCTCTTTACGACATTTTACGACTCTCTCATTTTGACACGACAGCTCTCGACTTGTCAGATTTCAGTTTCTACACACGATGCGATTGCGCACGTAGGTCTTAATTTCCACGTTCCAAATTAAATGCATCACTCAGAACGTTATTGCCAAAGCTCGTTGAAACTTTAATTGCCTAATTGTAATTACAACCCTCAGTCTCCCTCTGGCAGGAGCTGTATGAACATCTTAATTCAGTGCAAACACAGCAGACTGAGTAATGACCTGCAAACATTTGCACAACGTGAACGAGCGTTACAGCAGCGTTAGTTTGAAACTGTTACATAAGCTGAGGAGGTAAAATCCTTCATGTTTTTTGTCCCTCCTCTTTGAATCCCTCGGTTCTCCCTCTCTCTCCCGCTGAGTCGTGTCGCTGCCTCGCTTGACCCGCAATCCCACAATCCCTCTGTTCCCTCCCACCAGCGTTCCAGCTGTTTATCCTCGTTTCATCTCCTCGTCGGTCTCCTCTGCACTCTTTTCCACTTGTGTGAACGCATGCCTCAAAAAGCTCGAAACAGGCGTCTTCATCTGAAGGACGAACAGAAGATAATTAACATAAATGTTTTGTTTTACTGCAGCTTTACAAACGGCAGTTCATATTTCACTCACACAACCGACTATCAAAGGTTTTTTAGAGGCGAATGACTCAAAGTTGAAGAATCGGTTCAACCATAATGTGCTTTAGTTTGCCTGAGTTATAATCCCCAGATTTGAATTTGGATGTTTTGAAGGATGTTGTACTTTAGGTGGATGCAGGTCACACGGAGGTTTGACGCCATCTGGTTTATCCCCAAAGCTCTATCCCACAATGCAGTGCATGGATTTGTCGTCATCATCTACTCGTCAATAGACATGGGACGAGTTGTTTCGGATGTTTGATGTTCTGAATGTCCCATTTATTGGACCACTTAAACGCTCGGCTGGGCATGAGACTCTCGGTGGAGTTGTCAGTACAAACATGTTGGAAAACATCCCTGATCATAAAAGTCAAATAACTGAGCCTGTGGAGGGAAGGTTGGGGCGTTTAATCTTTAATTTCATTGACTTTAAGTTGCCTAAATGCTGTGATACATTCAATTTGGTGCCTAAAAAGTCCATCCGTTCTTCATTCAAGAAACTGGCTAGAATCAATGAACTCGAGTTTTTTAGGTGTTGTGGATGCTCCGGCAGAAAACCTCCCGTTATTCCAACTACAGTACGTTTTCAATGAAAGAATCATATTCTCTAGTTTTTGTTGTTGTTGTTAGTCTTGACTCAAACCAGAGAGTTTCATATCTATCGAAACTGTACAAGTTTGACTCCTGTAACATCGTCTACTGGAAAAAAATACACTTTTACTTCCAGATCCAGGGCACGCACACGAGCGAGCTAGATTACTCGTTAACTCCATAACCTGCTAGTTGGGTCTCTAGAGTGTACTAGAACATCGTCTTCATAGTGCTGTGTCAGCGATGGAAGGGGTCTCGCTACATCCGTCGTTATTCTTCTGTCTTTAAATCAATTACAATCGCCTTGGGCAACGCTAAGCCCAGAATGCAGCTAGCCTTGGGGAACTTGTTTTAGTGAAAACATTCAATGTGCGGAGGCAAGTCCTGGCATTACCGCGGCTAAATCTCCGTAAAAGAAAACGGTCGGTAACTTATTTATGTTTGTACATTTAGTGAATCAAGTTTAGTCAGCAACGTGCCTTCATTCTGGGACGAGCTTTGGACGACTGAAAGTAAATGAGATGGTGTCAAACTGCGTCCGTGGATCTCGAATATAAATGTTGTTTGTGTGCTTGTCTTTTATCGTTTGCAGAAAAGAAGTGAACAGTTATTTAGTTTGTCACCGACGAGGTTTGTGTTGGGAGGACACGGATGCTGCTCGACCTTTTATCAAACATGAATGTAAACCCATTTGTAACATGGCTTTAATGTTGTATATTGTGTAACTCTGTGTAAATATTGACTGTGTGAAAGACTGTAACCCAGCACAGACTGTTGGTCTTTACAACAGATGAACTATCCTCAAGCACAAACAAGACTCCGGACTCTTTCTTACAGTGCGTGTCCTTGGATATGTGTGTGTGTCTACTATACAGTATAATTGCATTAAAAGGTTGACCACAGTTTCAGCCTTGAAATATAGAGCAACAGACTAGAGTGCCATGCAGCACCATAGTGCTGATGTAGTCTTTGGAGAACCATTTAAATTGAGTTGCATTATTACTGCAGTGAGGAAACCAGTTTCATTTCTGTTGTTGTTTTATGTTATGTTGTTGGGAAGCCGACAGGATGTTTCCTAAATTACTATTATTACAAAACCGAGGCTGGCACTTACGATAAACACTGTGGGTTTTGAAATGTAGACGAGATAATCGTGTCTGCTACAAAGAACAAAAAGTGCATTACCTCGGCCTCTTATGAAAAAAATGAAGGAACCCATAAAACAAAGAAGATGATGCAGAATAATACAGAATCACAAACTGGAGGTGGATTTATTTACCCAAAAAATACAAGACAATAAAAGTTAATACAGGTTTATTTGTGAAAACAATTATTTATAATGAGCAGACACATGCTGAGCTGTGTCTGAACCTTCATTAGTATTTATTCCTGTGCGTGTTTTCAGGGTTAATTTGCGTGGTAGCTGTTCCATTTCAACTCTAACAAGTTTATTCTCAACTGATCCTAATTAGCCGGTCTCCATGGCAACTGGAGTTTAAATAACTTTTGTATCTCGATGTGCATCGTACAAACCGAACGAGGAACATCATTCATAATTACTTTTACTACTCGGATCATTGTATTCATTAGTCCCATAGTTTGCTTACTTATTCTACGTATTTCTTTCTTTCTTTAAACTAATTCAGTTTTACAGAGCTTCTGTGTTCAGTTATTGCTGCACTGCAGCACTGATGGACCCCATCCTCCACAGATCCTGGTGGAAACACTGTTGCGTGACATCATCCACCTTCCACCTTCTCTTCCCCTCTCTCTCTGTGCACTCGAGCATCGAGCACATCCAGTGAGCTCAGCTGGTCGGTGCTCCAAGCGTCACGAGAGGTTAAATCTTTCCTACACACAGCGCAGCCAAGCACAAGGCTAAAAAAAAACAGGAGCTGCATAGACCTACGTTATTTGTTTAAAGTCACAATGATGTGAGGGATGCATAGATGATGCACAGCAGGCTGCACGCTTCATGTCTCGAATGGTTATTTCTTTTGCCGAACAGTTCGTTTGTTCATTTAGCTTCTCATGAGCGAGGGGGGTAAATCGAGGATCACGCCCTGTGAGAACACCATCCTGACAATCGTGCCACTGTGATGCAGAACGTTGTCGGTTTGTGTCCGGCTTCATCTCATCAACAAAAACAAAACATATATTTCATCACAGATTTTCAGCTTGTCGAAGGAGTCTGTCATAGTTTTTTCATTTATACAGCACCAAATCATAACAGAAGGTATCTCATGACACTTTCCATACAGAGCAGGTCTACAGCGCCTTCTTCATCGTTTACAGAGACTCAACAGTTCCAACCATGGGCAAGAAAAAACTTCCTTTAAGAGGCCGAAACCTCGAGCAGAACATGATCATCAAGTGCAGGGATGGACTGGGACAAAAAATCGGCCGTGGCATTTTGGACCACAGCAGCCCACAACCAACTTTTTTTCTTGTGCGCCATAGGTGCGCCGTGCGCTCTAGCCTAACCGGCCCCTACCCGCTCCGGCGTGGCCCACACTGCCCATCGTTAAGCCCAAGAGTGCGGTGATCTACTCGTTAAATATATATATCGGGACTTGTCGGGCCAAATAGCACGTCTGCCCATCGGGCAAATGCACGGTATGCCAGATTGCCAGTCCGTCCCTGGTGCTGGTTGAAGGGAAACTGCCTAAAAGTTGTCAATTTTATGTCGTTGCTTTTGCTTCGGACTGTTGGAGATATACTCTGTGAGCGTCAGCCAGGGCTGGATTAACATGGTCAGGGGCCCCTAGGCTACAAGCTGCTGTGGGCCCCAATACCCCCCCCACCCACCCGTTCCCGGTCGCCCGTCTGCCCGTCCCCCGTCCGCCCACCTTATTTCATAGGCTAATTCAGGCTTAATTCATACGCTACATCTATTTAATCTAGATAGATAGATAGTTTTGGCATGTTGCTCAAGAGAGCTTGGCCTCGTTGGGCTTTTTGCCGCTGCGCTTTGCGCTTTTGGGCACCGCTTTCGTATTTTCTATCGCTCATAAGTACTGTCGCTGTTCAACTACAGAGTCAGACTGACACAGTGCGTGACGTCTAACGTTTATATATCAACCAATCAACCAACCAATCAGTGTCCAGTTATTTAAATATTCATTTTGCGTTAATGAATATGAAAGTTTTTGTTTCTTTTGACCAATTGGGGGCCCCCTGGGCGGCGAGGGGGTGTGGGGGCCCCTAGGCTTAAGCCTATGAAGCCTGTGCGATGATCCGGCCGTGGCGTCAGCTTGTGGTCCATGAAGACTCTTTGACTTGACCTAGATTAGTTCTTGCATTTCTCGTTTCTCCCTGAAGCTCACCCACCACCCTGATCAAGTGTCATTATCAACAAGTCTGGACTTTTTAGTAGTTCATGTAAAAGTTTTTATGTTTTGGCTTTTTAGTGTGTGTGTGTGTATTTCATTTGTGTATCTAATAAGAAAAGTACATTTATATGCGCTGACGTTTTTGAATTATGTCCCTAATGGCCCCTCATATGCATTTTTCTACATTATAATTGTAATAATTAATCATCTCAAGTACAAAATATCAGCTTCAAACTGTGAGCGGTTAAAGAGATTGTAACTGTTTATAATAGATTTCTGTGATGGATTTTACACTTTGGTTCAGCAGCAGATGGATTATTTCATTTTGTTTAAAAAGCTGAATTTCTCCAGACGTTACATCATTTTTGCGTAAACATCCGCAGTCACCTGCTGACATTTCAGTTCAGCCTTTGACAATGTGTGGTTAGATAGCAGCGCAACAAAGCTCTCATTTATCTCCAGTGTCAGCTCGGAGAGCCACAGCTGCAGGTCTGTCCTTTACAGATTCGAGTGTTTCTGCTTCTGCTTTACTGAACACAGAGTTTTTACCGATGCTTTGTGTCGACAGTGACTGACATTGATCTAAATGTTCGACACAAAAACGTTGGTGCTGGATCCCCATCTGGTAGCTCCAGGTGTGAGTCAGTCCAGCAGAAATATCTGTGAGTGATGCTCAGCGTCGCTGTGCAGCACAAGACATGTTATCAGTGTTGGAGAGGGGAGTGCAGATAGCGCTATTCATTCACACGTCGTCCATCAAGGAGCTTTTAAATTTGAACTGGAAGCCCTGAAGCTTTGGGGAGGTTTCATTGTCAGCGATCATTACCGCGAGGAGATTATTGAGATAAGTGGGAACAACTATGACAGAGCTGTGGAGTGGCCACAGGAAAGAAACGATTATACATATCAAGACCACGATTTACTAAGGAGGGCTTGAATTGCCAATACGAGCACACAAAGGAGGCTTCCTGTACGTAATGCCACTGCAGTGTGTATGAATTATTGTGTTGAAATCATGGGAAGAGAGATAAAGAGTTGAATTTTGTCCTTTCTGGACTTCCATACCGGTTATAAATTGACATTCATGGAAAATGATCTGGGAAAATTAATTAGCAAGCAACCCAACAACTACTTTAAAGTAAAGGAGGACTGTGCAGAACGGAGTCAAAGGTACTTTAAACAGTAAGTAGAGCATGGCGTGTGCTTGCTAAGACGCTATCGAGATACATAAAGGTCATTACGAAACCCTCCGAAGATAAAATCGCTAATTACGCAGTTGGAACCCAGCCCTGCAGATTTCTGACGAAGCAGCTTAATTTGTGAAGTCGGGATGAACGCCCGACGTCACCGCAGAGCAGCTCAGGCTCATTAATGAAGGCTGGATGCCAGAGTGACTCATTTACACACTGATGTGCACGAATTCAAGCACACACTGGGTGACTCATCCACTAATGTTTCTTTTTCGTTCCCCCTCACCCACAGGACTCTGTGATAGATGATAAACCTGATCAAACCTAAATGCCTCTTCGTATCCACAGGGGGAACTCCGATCTCCACGGAACATACGGATTAAGTAAGTGAGGGACCGTTTGGGCACGGCACAGGAAATGAGATTGGCTACACAACTTGCCGGGTTTGTTTGTGTAATGAGAAAGTTAGAGAACTTGAGTTTGATTTGAGAGGAGAAGGTGGGTGAGACGAGAAACGCAAGAACTAATCTAGGTCAAGTCAAAGAGTCTTCATGGACCACAAGCTGAAGCTCGCAGAGTATATCTCCAACAGTCCGAAGCAAAAGCAACGACATAAAATTGACAACTTTTAGGCAGTTTCCCTTTAACCAGCAACAGGGACGGACTGGCAATCTGGCATACCGTGCATTTGCCCGGTGGGCCGACAAGCCCCGATATATATATTTAACGAGTAGAGCACACACCCCAAACACACTCTTGGGCTTAGCGATGGGCAATGTGGGCTGCGCCGGAGTGGGTGGGGGCCCGGTTAGGCTAGGGCGCACGCGAAGAAAAGTTTGCGTTGGGGGGGGCTGCTATGGTCCAAAATGCCAGGGCCAATTTTTTGTCCCAGTCCGTCCCTGACCAGCACTGTCGTCCTTCAACCTACGTGGAGATAATGGTTGGTGTAAGGGGACAGAGTCAGTAGCTTTGACCCTTAAAACCGAACACCACATTCCAATTTCATCTCAAAGCATAATGCCTCAACCCGGCGGTGTGAATTACAGGCTGCAGATTGGTTGGGCTTGGACATATTAAGGTGTATGTGTGGTAATATGAACCCATGAGAATATGAGGCAAGAAATACAGTAGCAAGCAGATGCAAGCCTGGGAATACTGCACAATGTATGCTTTGAGAATGAAGTGTTCATATTTGCGACTGCTGCTTTCCTGGAGGTCAGCAGCTTACGTTTCTCCACAACAAAGCTGCCGCCTTCTCGTTGCTCTGTCTCAGGGTAAAGCAACGGTAGAACTTCTGAAACTCGAGATTTGTTATAGTCTTCTTTAAAAAAACAAAAGGCAAAACTTAGCTGAAGTTAACTTGGTCTTAACTGCTCACACATGCCATTCGATAGAAATACACTTTGCTCTTTGTCCATCATGGTCGTCCAGTCACCTGCTCAGCCGGGGAGGCAGGCAGGAAATTTGCGGTCTGTCATCGCATGTTTCATAGGTGATTCATTCAGAGAGACAGTGCTGGACCACACACACAAACGTCAGAGAACAGGAATCAAACCAGCAGAGCTGACTCATCTGATCGTTGTCAGCATGAGCCCTGAAAACCTCGAACCAGAGCGTGCTTGATGCCGCTATCGACAGCTGTCCGAAAGAGAAAGAAAATGAAAGAACGAATGGTATTAAAGAAACACAGAGACAAAGGGGAGAAGCTATTGATTGAAAACCACACGGAGTACAGAGGAGGAAATGGAGAAGGACGGCGGTGAATGACAAGGAAAGAGCAAGAGTAGACTAAGAGAGTCGAGGGGTCTACGCAGGGGAGACAGAGAGTAATAGCTTATTTCACTCCGTATATTCCCAGCTGCCTTGAGTTCATGGGATAATGGGTGTTATAAGGGGACGGAGTCAATGGCTTTGACCCTGAAAACTGAACACCAGATTCCAATTTCATCCTGAGCCGTAATAACTCAACCCGGGGGGCCAACAGGAGTGAATTATAGGCAGCCGGGCTGGATTGGTCAGGCTTGGACGTATCGGGATGCATTTTATGATAATGCAGAAGAGTTTCCCATGAGTATCTGAGGCAGGAATTGATTCAAGTAGTAGTCATTAGACGGCGGCAAAGCGATATCTGTGCATGGATGCGCATACATGGTTTATCCTGGTCTGTCTGGAGGCTTGTGAGCAAAAGACAAGAAGTGATTACCGAATATGAGGCTGCACGGTCAATACTTGTATCTGCAAGATATCCTCAAGAGAAATGACTCAAAGTGTGTATAGTGGAAGAGGAAGGAGGAGGTGAATGTTCCTCTAGTGGACAAATCACTCAATGTCTTTTGGTATTAAAAATACCTTGAACCTTCAGTAGAGTCTTCTAAACATGGATGTCCATTGTTGACCTTTGGGAACGATATATAATGAAGACAATCCCTAAGCTTAATGGACCACTTAGCACTTTTTGGTTGGTTGCAATTGCATTTAGGCACCAATGACCATCGTCTTCATAGGAGATCCTGGTGGGTTCCCAGGACAGATGAGCTTTATCGACCCTCCAGCGAGTTTTGGGTCTACCCCAAGGTCTCCTCAACAACTGTTGATGCTGCACCAATCCGCCGGTCCTTCTAATGCTCCAGATACTTGAACTTCTTCGTTTGGGACAGCAACTCACTCCCAACCTGGAAGGGAGCACCCCCAGCTCCTCCTGGAGGATCCAGAGGTGTCCAGATATGATATAGAATCACTGAATCTGTTTCATGATGGTTCAGACAGACTAACTTTGTAAGATTGTGGTTACTACGATAAGGTTACACAACCTGTGTGATGGTTACAATAATAAACATGCTTAAGGTTTTGAAAGAATCAAGATCATGTCACTCTACAACAACAGAGTACCTCGCCAATAATAGATTATTTGTTGTGTCAACTAATTCAAATCTGTGTCCGTTAGTTTTCTGGCCTCATGCAGCCCAAGTGTCACTTTAGGTCACTTTGACTTCAGTATGGAGAAAAACAGTTTCAGTGCTTCCTGCTGCTACATTAGACACTTTGACAGTTTAAACTGGGGCAGTTCGATGTCCCTGTTCGCGGCTGCCACTCATTGAAACAAGTTTGTCTTCCAGAGGATGAGGCTCAGAGTCTGCCAAGGAAACAGTGTGTCTGTAATCTTAATGATTCTGTTGTGACTCGGGAAGGTGGCTGCTCACACACAAACAAACACAGCGCTGTGAAATATGCGAGGAAAATCCTGGAGTGAGTCTGGCAGCTTAAAATCACATTCAGAAACCACACTGTCCAAAAAAATGTTTGCAATGAATGTCCCAGCTGTCCAAACAATGTCTATATTTTCTAAGAAATATCCCCACTTTTCAAAAATATCTTCCCAGCTTGGCAAAAAAAACAAATTATCTTATCCAGAAACGTCTTCCATGTTCCAAAGCTTCTGAAGATGTTCTCAAAATATGTCCCCACTTTTCAAAGCGACCTAATTTAAAAAGAAAAAGCTCCTTCCATAAATATATTTGCTTTTTAAACGACCTCCAAAGGGAAGCACAGGAGCAGACACACAAAAACAAACAACTGGCCACGGCTTGGCAGAGGTTCAGAACAACAACATGGTGTTTGAGAGGAAGAAGAAACGGTAATAACATGATTTGGCTCCAAATCCAGAGTAAATCCCTGAAATAATAATTAGACAAACACACAAATAGCAAACAAAGGAGTCGAGAGACCAAAACAGTTTGTGACAAAATCATTAAAACACAATGAGGCAGAAAAACAGGATGAAGTGCAGACTCATTAGATTAATGAGACACTGCTGCTGTCAGGACGGCCTCTTTGGACTGCTGGGATTAAAACTTTTAAATAGAATTTATTTGTTATTTAACAATATGTCACATAAATGTGTAAAAGTGTTGAATTAGCTCTCATCGATGCCTTTGGTTTGAATTTCGTAAATGAATTTAAACTAGTTGTAATGGTCCTCGTAATTTTGTGGCAATGATCTTCCACTGCTGGTTAAGTTTTTGGTTTTTATTTCTCACTTCAACTTAATACAATGAATGTAGCATAAACTATGACCACCGTAAGAGTTTGTGCCTCATTACGGGTCCAAACTGAAAACATTGGCTAGATAGCGCTGCAGTCTGACTGAACGATTCCTGTAGCAGGCTCAGTAATACGGACATTAAGCTTTTCAAAATAAAAGTTCCTCTTACCACAGTGCATAGAAAGGCATGTAGGTCCTATGTACATAAATAAAACTGGCTGCTAGTAGAAAGATAATAATGCAGTATCAAAAAATAGAAATTATCTTGCATATTAATGAGGTAATTCACCTAAAATAATGGACCTTTTATGGGGTCAGTTACACTAGTGTTTTTATAAACTCATGGTTTTATCATTCAGACTTATTTATATCATCATTACTGTTCGTTTTGTTTTGTTTGACAATAAGAAATTTTTTTTTTGTGTGTTTTAGCATTTTTCTTTTTAATGTTACATGTATTGCTTATATTGTCTTATTCAGGTCGAAGTCTCTCAATCCTCTGAAAAACTTTGCATTGATTCAATTTTAAGGTGTTACATCAATATTATATATATTTTTTATAAATTGACCAATCGGCACACAGAATACTTAAATGTAAACATGGAGAAGACAAAGAACAATAATGTATTTCTCTGTGAGTGGTCCAGGTGCAGTGTCTAGTCTAGTATCTAGTTTAAGTTTTTCTCTGACTTGAGAAGTAGTAGTACTTTGATTTTGTATTCTAATAAATCAAAAAATGTTTCTGTATTCCTGAAACATTGTCCCCAGAGGTTAAATCTTCATCAGACAATAGTTGATGGAAAGGCGAGTGAGTAATGGGTACACTCATCATAAATAAATCATAAATATGCAACTGTTTGTCAACAAGTCAGTCATACGGACTTTGACATGGTTGGCAGTAGTAGTTGTGATTGCAGGGTTTTACTGAGGCAGATTGACTGAACTGATTTTCTGCCTCTGACGCTGCAGTGGAGTTTGAAATTAAAGCTGATCCATAACGGTGGCAGCAGAATCGATTTATTTTAACGGCACGTTGGAATTTAGGTCACGCGTTGGTCAGATTCGCTGCTCCGACTCTTCAATCACCTGATTCATCGTTTAAAAAGAGCAGATGGTTAAAACTTGTGATGAAACATTAAATGAGTTGTCGGTGTTTCAAAGTAGAATTAATGGAGGGCAGAAGCGGGACAGGTGACTCCCGGCTCTCGGCGATGATCCAGTTCAAATCCGAGCGTGATTGAAATTGGACCACACTTCGAACCGTGCCCTCCAGCTTCGGTCTGAATGCAGGGCTGCATGCTGGTTTCTGAGTTTTGGCCTCGAGCTGTCGTCCATCTGTTGACTGTAATCCATCACCGCGCTGGAACATGTAACGCCTGGCTCCTCGCCGCGGAGCTACTTCTGTCAGATGCTGCTGCAGATGTACTACATGTGTGTACTCCATGACCTCAGCATCCCTGCAGCCTGCTTTCAGTTCCATCATGAGCGGCTGTGTGGTAAACATCTCCCATACACAGGCTTAACAAACACGGTAACATCGATCAATACTGTAAACTTTACTACTCTCAGATAACCTGGTAGCCTCTGCCATCAGTGTATGAATATGACAAGTGTTATAAAGAACTTTCAATAACATTAATATGCCAGAAAAGTTTTCATAGCTCGAGGCCTGGCAAGATGTCTCGAGCTATGGGAACCTCATTGGATCTCGCTTCAACTGTAAGAGAATAGAAATAAATTCACAGTACCAACGTGATTCACAGACTTCATGATGGAAACTTCACTGTTAGACTGGACACTGCTGGTTCAGAGGTTCTGTCGCCGTGTTCACTGTTAGACTGGACACTGCCGGTTCAGAGGTTCTGTCGCCGTGTTCATTGTTAGACTGGACACTGCCGGTTCAGAGGTTCTGTCTCTGTGTTCACTGTTAGACTGGACACTGCCGGTTCAGAGGTTCTGTCGCTGTGTTCACTGTTAGACTGGACACTGCTGGTTCAGAGGTTCTGTCGCTGTGTTCGCTGTTAGACTGGACACTGCCGGTTCAGAGGTTCTGTCGCCGTGTTCACTGTTAGACTGGACCCTGCCGGTTCAGAGGTTCTGTCGCCGTGTTCACTGTTAGACTGGACACTGCCGGTTCAGAGGTTCTGTCGCCGTGTTCACTGTTAGACTGGACACTGCCGGTTCAGAGGTTCTGTCGCCGTGTTCGCTGTTAGACTGGACACTGCCGGTTCAGAGGTTCTGTTACTGTGTTCGCTGTTAGACTGGACACTGCCGGTTCAGAGGTTCTGTCTCCGTGTTCGCTGTTAGACTGGACACTGCCGGTTCAGAGGTTCTGTCTCTGTGTTCACTGTTAGACTGGACACTGCCGGTTCAGAGGTTCTGTTACTGTGTTCACTGTTAGACTGGACTCTGCCGGTTCAGAGGTTCTGTCGCTGTGTTCACTGTTAGACTGGACACTGCCGGTTCAGAGGTTCTGTCTCTGTGTTCACTGTTAGACTGGACACTGCCGGTTCAGAGGTTCTGTCGCCGTGTTCACTGTTAGACTGGACGCTGCCGGTTCAGAGGTTCTGTCTCTGTGTTCACTGTTAGACTGGACACTGCCGGTTCAGAGGTTCTGTCTCTGTGTTCACTGTTAGACTGGACACTGCCGGTTCAGAGGTTCTGTCGCTGTGTTCACTGTTAGACTGGACACTGCTGGTTCAGAGGTTCTGTTACTGTGTTCACTGTTATACTGGACACTGCCGGTTCAGAGGTTCTGTTACTGTGTTCACTGTTAGACTGGACACTGCCGGTTCAGAGGTTCTGTTGCTGTGTTCACTGTTAGACTGGACACTGCTGGTTCAGAGGTTCTGACGCTGTGTTCGCTGTTAGACTGGACACTGCCGGTTCAGAGGTTCTGTCGCCGTGTTCGCTGTTAGACTGGACACTGCCGGTTCAGAGGTTCTGTCGCCGTGTTCGCTGTTAGACTGGACACTGCCGGTTCAGAGGTTCTGTCGCCGTGTTCGCTGTTAGACTGGACACTGCCGGTTCAGAGGTTCTGTCTCTGTGTTCACTGTTAGACTGGACACTGCCGGTTCAGAGGTTCTGTCTCTGTGTTCACTGTTAGACTGGACACTGCCGGTTCAGAGGTTCTGTTACCGTGTTCACTGTTAGACTGGACACTGCCGGTTCAGAGGTTCTGTCGCCGTGTTCACTGTTAGACTGGACACTGCCGGTTCAGAGGTTCTGTCGCCGTGTTCACTGTTAGACTGGACACTGCCGGTTCAGAGGTTCTGTCTCCGTGTTCGCTGTTAGACTGGACACTGCCGGTTCAGAGGTTCTGTCTCTGTGTTCACTGTTAGACTGGACACTGCCGGTTCAGAGGTTCTGTTACTGTGTTCACTGTTAGACTGGACTCTGCCGGTTCAGAGGTTCTGTCGCTGTGTTCACTGTTAGACTGGACACTGCCGGTTCAGAGGTTCTGTCTCTGTGTTCACTGTTAGACTGGACACTGCCGGTTCAGAGGTTCTGTCGCCGTGTTCACTGTTAGACTGGACGCTGCCGGTTCAGAGGTTCTGTCTCTGTGTTCACTGTTAGACTGGACACTGCCGGTTCAGAGGTTCTGTCTCTGTGTTCACTGTTAGACTGGACACTGCCGGTTCAGAGGTTCTGTCGCTGTGTTCACTGTTAGACTGGACACTGCTGGTTCAGAGGTTCTGTTACTGTGTTCACTGTTATACTGGACACTGCCGGTTCAGAGGTTCTGTTACTGTGTTCACTGTTAGACTGGACACTGCCGGTTCAGAGGTTCTGTTGCTGTGTTCACTGTTAGACTGGACACTGCTGGTTCAGAGGTTCTGACGCTGTGTTCGCTGTTAGACTGGACACTGCCGGTTCAGAGGTTCTGTCGCCGTGTTCGCTGTTAGACTGGACACTGCCGGTTCAGAGGTTCTGTCGCCGTGTTCGCTGTTAGACTGGACACTGCCGGTTCAGAGGTTCTGTCGCCGTGTTCGCTGTTAGACTGGACACTGCCGGTTCAGAGGTTCTGTCTCTGTGTTCACTGTTAGACTGGACACTGCCGGTTCAGAGGTTCTGTCTCTGTGTTCACTGTTAGACTGGACACTGCCGGTTCAGAGGTTCTGTTGCCGTGTTCACTGTTAGACTGGACACTGCCGGTTCAGAGGTTCTGTCGCTGTGTTCACTGTTAGACTGGACACTGCTGGTTCAGAGTTTCTGTCGCTGTGTTCACTGTTAGACTGGACACTGCCGGTTCAGAGGTTCTGTCACTGTGTTCACTGTTAGACTGGACACTGCCGGTTCAGAGGTTCTGTCGCTGTGTTCACTGTTAGACTGGACACTGCCGGTTCAGAGGTTCTGTCGCTGTGTTCACTGTTAGACTGGACACTGCCGGTTCAGAGGTTCTGTCCCTGTGTTCGCTGTTAGACTGGACACTGCCGGTTCAGAGGTTCTGTCGCCGTGTTCACTGTTAGACTGGACACTGCCGGTTCAGAGGTTCTGTTACTGTGTTCACTGTTAGACTGGACACTGCCGGTTCAGAGGTTCTGTTACTGTGTTCGCTGTTAGACTGGACACTGCCGGTTCAGAGGTTCTGTTACTGTGTTCGCTGTTAGACTGGACACTGCCGGTTCAGAGGTTCTGTCGCTGTGTTCGCTGTTAGACTGGACACTGCCGGTTCAGAGGTTCTGTCGCCGTGTTCGCTGTTAGACTGGACACTGCTGGTTCAGAGGTTCTGTCGCCGTGTTCACTGTTAGACTGGACACTGCCGGTTCAGAGGTTCTGTCGCCGTGTTCACTGTTAGACTGGACACTGCCGGTTCAGAGGTTCTGTCGCCGTGTTCACTGTTAGACTGGACACTGCCGGTTTAGAGGTTCTGTTACTGTGTTCACTGTTAGACTGGACACTGCCGGTTCAGAGGTTCTGTCGCTGTGTTCACTGTTAGACTGGACACTGCCGTTTCAGAGGTTCTGTCTCTGTGTTCACTGTTAGACTGGACACTGCCGGTTCAGAGGTTCTGTCTCTGTGTTCACTGTTAGACTGGACACTGCCGGTTCAGAGGTTCTGTTACTGTGTTCACTGTTAGACTGGACACTGCCGGTTCAGAGGTTCTGTCTCTGTGTTCACTGTTAGACTGGACACTGCTGTAGATGCATTGCTGTGTTATTGGCTACCAATCAATATCTGAGTCCCTTGCACTTTGCCTTTAAGGGAACTTTAAGTGTTCGGATACTCTTTAAAATCAAACAAATATAAAAAGACATACATAATACATAAAATACATGTTTAACTACGACGAAGACATCAACTGCCGCTCCTGCTGCCGCTCCTGCTCTCCTCCCATATGGCTGTTTGTCCTGCGAGATCCTCGGGCGACCGTTTTTCTGCTGGTGCGAGTCTGTCAGATTCGAAGCCTAACAACTGTCCCCTCAGGCTCAGCTCAGTGTGAAACTTGTCATTCAGTCGCACACTGCGGCAGCCAAGAAAACATCAATAATTTGTCATCACACACACACACACACACACACACACACACACACACACACACACACACACACACACACACACACACACACAGTCTGTCAATCTCTACATAGCAGGAGGGGAGGAAACACAGACACACACTCTTGACTCATTTCAACAGACAAACAAAAAGTCAATACACTCTCAGTGTGTCCCTGACCAGTTTAGCTCTCGACTTAACAGAGCAGGGTGTGCGTCAAAAATCCAATGTCAACTCTTTTATACGTGATGAAAAAAGCAGCTTTTATCTGACAGCCATGTGTTTCTCAGCTCGTCCTCTTCAGGTGCTTATCGATCCCACGTTGCATCATGTTGAATTTAATCTGAAGTTCAGAATCTGAAGTAACATCAGGAATTCAGCAGAGATGGAGCAACGCTGAGCACCTGCAGGTCCTGACAATAAAACTGTCAGAGACGCGTTTTAAAATAGTGTCGACTGTTTGAGACACCAGAAGAGGATTCTGCAGCTTTGGTGTGGAAACTACAAACAACTCGTCGCGTGTTGTTTTGTTTTTTTGTAACTTTGGGCTCCGGGCACTAAGTCACACAGCAGCAACTATTTCACTGATTCTGGTGAAACTGGATCATATTTTATGGAGGAAATGTTTTCTGGTGTAAGGTAAAAATAAATCCACACGCACAGCAGTCTAAAAATTCAAACCAGCGACGAGGACGAGGATGTTTTATGGGAGAAGATTTGCATTTGATTATTTCAACTCTCGAACATAATTGCAGACGGTAACCAGTAATTTCAGCGATCAGTGTGATCACTGTCTGTGTAATTTCCATCATTTTCTGCACTTTGCTAAATCGGTTGAAATATGTTGACAGGTGCAATCAGGCGCCTCAGCCTCCCACGACCTCTCGAGCATGGTGAGACGAACTTTTCCTGCAAATCGGAAACGCTTCATTTTGTGAGTTTTGAAACCGGGCCACAGAGCCGTGACCTTCCGACACCTTTGGGCTCACCTGGAAACCCGACCATGAGCTCTTCTTAACAAGCTTGTTAGGACTGTCACCGTTGCACCTCTGGACAGCTTTTGCTCGTACTATTTTTACAGCGTATGCAAATCTAGCAAGTGATTACCCTGCCCTGATTGGTCCCAGCTGAGGAGGCGTGGCCGATCCAATCTGTGGGATCCAGCCTCTGTTGTTAACTCGTATTTGTAGATGCTGATTGCGACTGTTCAGATGGACAATCTGCACAGAACAGAAACATCTGACCGGCCGACACAAACGGCATCTGTTGGATTTTCAGACTTCCAGTTATAAAAGCAGCCAGAAAGGAAACGATTCAACTTTGCAGATCATTAGCTCATGGAAATCTGAGCGTGTTAACCCGCATGGAAACACTCCTGGTGTGGTTTGACGTCGAGTGGGGATCACATCAGGATCATTGATGTTCTTCTGGCGTAGTTTTCGACGTGTTTGTGTGTTGCAGATGTTGGTGGCGAATCCTCACGGGGGATAAAAAAAGAAAAATACTTTACCAATAAAATCCAAACAGACGACATACGAGCTCTGAGAAAAAACACCAGCGCCATCGATTAGTCCTGATGAATGTCACAGTCCGGCTGGTTCGAGCCTCCTACTTATTCCTCTGAGCCTCCCTGCAGCATTTCTAATCGAGGACTCTCGTCAGCTGTGCCAATAAGACGCATAAAGCTCGGCTGCTTGTTCTGCTAATGCAGAAGCCACGGGGGTAATATGCCGTGTTTCCTGTTTTCTCTTCTTTAATTCCATCTGTTCGCCCCAAGGGTGGAAGAAATCCGACTTTCCTGCCAATAAGGTATTTTCACCAGCGCTGACATTTACATTAAATCTATATTCAGATGAAATATGGTGCTCGTGTCCTTTAAGATGAACGTGCACGCTCGCAGTGTGTTTTTGAAGGCGGGACGTTTCCCTGATGAGTTGGTTATCTCGTCGCTACGACTTCCTCTCAGACTGTTCGACATTCGGTTCCCCTGCTCGCCTCTCATTGGCTGTTCATTCATCACAGATCCCGAGTGAAGCAGATACGTTAGGCTCGATCCCGCGGGGCACCCCGGGGTTTCCACGACACGGCTCGGCCTGAAGGAATACTCTGAAGCTTTAAAAAGAGATTTAATATGCATGAGATATGTTTCACTGAAACTGTGACAGAGTGAAGTTCACCTGCAGCGAAGTCAGAAGAGTAACTTAATGTTTGAAATCCTGGACGTAGTCCCCGTGACGTCCCCGCAGACTGTCTAAAACTGGACGTAGTCGCCGTGACGTCTCTGCAGACTGTCTTAAACCTGGACCTCGTCTCCGTGACGTCCCCACAGACTGTCTAAAACTGGACGTAGTCGCCGTGACGTCTCCGCAGACTGTCTAAAACCTGGACGTAGTCTCCGTGACGTCCCCGCAGACTGTCTAAAACCTGGACGAGGTCTCTGTGACGTCCCGGCAGACTGTCTAAAACTGGACGTAGTCTCTAAGACGTCCCTGCAGACTGTCTTAAACCTGGACCTAGTCTCCCTGACGTCCCCACAGACTGTCTAAAACTGGACGTAGTCCCCGTGACGTCCCCGCAGACTGTCTAAAACTGGACGTAGTCGCCGTGACGTCTCTGCAGACTGTCTTAAACCTGGACCTCGTCTCCGTGACGTCCCCACAGACTGTCTAAACCTGGACGCAGTCGCCGTGACGTCTCCGCAGACTGTCTAAAACCTGGACCTAGTCTCCGTGACGTCCCTGCAGACTGTCTAAAACCTGGACGTAGTCTCTGTGACGTCCCCGCAGACTGTCTAAAACCTGGATGTAGTCTCCAAGACTGTCACAGACTGTCTAAAACCTGGACGTAGTCTCCGTGACGTCCCCGCAGACTGTCTAAAACCTGGACGTAGTCTCTGTGACGTCCCCGCAGACTGTCTAAAACCTGGACGTAGTCTCTGTGACGTCTCCGCAGACTGTCTAAAACCTGGACGTAGTCTCCAAGACTGTCACAGACTGTCTAAAACCTGGACGTAGTCTCTGCGACGTCCCTGCAGACTGTGTAAAACTTGGACGCAGTCTCCCTGACGTCCCCGCAGACTGTCTAAAACCTGGACGTAGTCTCCGCGACGTCCCTGCAGACTGTCTAAAGCCTGGACGTAGTCTCTGTGACGTCCTGCAGACTGTCTAAAACCTGGACGTAGTCTCTGTGACGTCTCCGCAGACTGTCTAAAACCTAGATGTAGTCTCCAAGACTGTCACAGACTGTCTAAAACCTGGACGTAGTCTCTGCGACGTCCCTGCAGACTGTGTAAAACTTGGACGCAGTCTCCGTGACGTCCCCGCAGACTGTCAAAAACCTGGACGTAGTCTCCAAGACTGTCACAGACTGTCTAAAACCTGGACGTAGTCTCTGTGACGTCCCCGCAGACTCTCTAAAACTTGGACGTAGTCTCCGTGACGTCCCCGCAGACTGTCTAAAACCTGGACGTAGTCTCCAAGACTGTCACAGACTGTCTAAATCCTGGACGTAGTCTCTGTGACATCCCCGCAGACTGTCTAAAACCTGGACGTAGTCTCCGCGACGTCCCCACAGACTGTCTAAAACCTGGACGTAGTCTCTGTGACGTCCACGCAGACTGTCTAAAACCTGGATGTAGTTTCTGTGACGTCCCCGCAGACTGTCTAAAACCTGGACGTAGTCTCCGTGACGTCCCCGCAGACTGTCTAAACCTGGACATAGTCTCCGTGACGTCCCCGCAGACTGTCTAAAACCTGGACGTAGTCTCTGTGACGTCCACGCAGACTGTCTAAAACCTGGACGTAGTCTCCGTGACGTCCCCGCAGACTGTCTAAAACCTGGACGTAGTCCCTGTGACGTCCCCACAGACTGTCTAAAACTTGGACGTAGTCTCCGTGACGTCCCCGCAGACTGTCTAAAACCTGGACGTAGTCTCCGTGACGTCCCCACAGACTGTCTAAAACCTGGACGTAGTCTCTGTGACGTCCCCACAGACTGTCTAAAACTGGACGTAGTCTCCGTGACGTCCCCGCAGACTGTCTAAAACCTGGACGTAGTCTCCGTGACGTCCTCCACAGCAGCCCGTGTTGCTGTTTTGTTGTTCTGTGTGTTTGAATGAAGGTGCATCTATCTTCCTGCAGCTGGAGCTGTTTTGTCTTTTTGTTTCGCTCTGACAGAAGCAGACGGCGTCATGGCGTCACAGTTCTGCTGGTCTGAGGCTTCGTCTGTCTTTAGCCTCAGTCTCCTGCTGTTCAGCTGATTGCTTCATGAGAGGATTTTGGTTGGCGGCCTCTTCACTCAGGACGTCGTCCCCGCGAGGCTCAGACAACGTTTGGCACCGTCGCCGCTTGAATTCACTTCCTCATCACTACGGCGATGATTCAGGCTTTCACTCCGGGACCGTTTGCTAATTCCAACCTTTTCATCACGCTTGGAGACACAGGGCTTTTGCTCGCGGGACGTTATATTTAGACAAATAATAAACGTCTTTAAGGACAGACTGCTGGTTTTAGGAAATGTGTTTGTTCTTCTGTTTTCAGGCAGCAGTCTGTTCTGTGAGATGTGTCACTGCAGACACAAAGCTCTTACGGGCATTGCACACTCCATAAGGAGTTCACTAAAGTTTGCTCTGATGCAGAACACAACAAACAAAGAACAAGTTTGGTGTCGTCGGCGTCACAGGAACCAGCATGTCGGCGTTGTTCAGGTTCTGATTTGACAGAGTTCCAGTTCAAACAGGATGTTGGCACCGTTCACGCGCGTTTGTTTTCGGATTAGAAGAAACAGGAAATGTTCCGTGCTGATTGTTGTTCACGCGTCCTGCTGAGAAGCCTTTGCTCATCACCCCAAGCTGCCAAAAATAAACTGCAGACAGTGGATGTGTTCCAGGTTGTTGCTGGTCTCATCTGACATTGTTAGTGTGCGTTCATGCAGGATACAAACTGGTTCCTGTGCTGATTTGTCCACGTTCTGTCTTCACTGCGTGCATCTAAACTATGTTTATTAGTTTCTCCTTATTAACACAAAATGAACAGATCATCATGACAACAAGTCATCTGTAATTTGTAGGAGGCATTTGTGTTGATGATAGACAGAATAGACGCTGTACCAACATTTAGCTTGTCCCTCATGGCAGTGCCAGCTCTACGTTTGTAATACAGCGGTCCCTCGTTTATCGCGGGGGATACGTTCTAAAAATAACCCGCAATAAACAAAATCCACAAAGTAAGTTTTACAATTATTATCCATGTTTAATGCCGTAAACCCCCTAACCACACACTATTTTTACACCTTTTTTCCACGCATTTTGTACAGTACTCCCTTAGCCAATCAGGACGCAGAACACAATGCATGTTCATACTGTACAGTACGCTGTAAAAAAACAAACAAAATTACACTAAAAAAATCCGAAACAGCGAGTCCGCGAAAAGTGAACCACGATATAGAGAGGGACGACTGTGCTAGGAAATGTTTAAAGATTAGAAGCATCGCTAAAGAAACAGTTCAGTAAACTGGAAACCAACCGGTTTGGACAAAGCGTCGTCTTCATTGTTACTCAGTGCGTTTACATGCAGCAAAATGAAACGCATCAGTCATAGTTTGGATGCTTGTAAACATCTTAAGGCCAACTCACACCGGACGCGGAACGGAAGCGGCACGGTGCCGCCGCGGTCACCGCAGCAAATAAAAGCCAGGCTGGTCAACGAGGGCACTCACACCGGCACGCGAGCTTTCCGTTTCATTTCTATTTTTACCGCGAGCCGCGGCTGAACCTAAATTTCAACAGAGCACTGCGCACCAGACAGGAAACCCGACACAGAATCAACGTAATAAACTTCCGCACACTTTCAAAATAAAACACAATACGCAGTTCATGTAGCTTTTTACAACTTCACATCAACGTTACGTCATGACCGGTGGCACCAGGTGATCAAAGATCGATCAAAGGGTCTCAACATGGACGATGAGAGACTGATTGTTGAAGTGGAACAACACACAATCATTTATGACACGACAGATGCTTTTTATAATCTCCTCCACGTCGGAGAAGCAAAGTCAGCTGTTTGTTGTTGTTGTTTTCTTTATACACAGTTTGTCGCGGGGTCTCGCTTACTCTTGTGTGAGTCCCGTGTTAGTCCGTCCTACTTCCGACATCTCAAAACACCTAGGTAATTCATCCAGAGTCGGCATTTTAACGGCATGTTTACTCTAAATCGGACTTTTTATTCTGCACATGCTGGGGATTTCCCCGCTGAGACGTCGTAGTAAACATGGTGTTGTTGCCGGTAAAGGTCGATCGACAGGAGGAAAATAATGTAATGAAATGTAGCATGGTCCATCTGCTCGTACGTCGTCTTTGTTCGAACGCTGTCAGATAGTTTGTTGGTGCTGATGAGTAGAGGTCAACAGGAGTCAGACAGTTTTCATACCCCTTCATCTCTTTCCCTTCTCTTTCTTTCATTCAAATAACGGAGCCACTGTGGCTATGATCATTTATAATAATATAAAAAATCCACGTTTATTTTTCTCTCTCTATATTTTTATGTTTCATGAAGAGAGCTGCTGACAGGTTGACGTTTTATCATCCATGCATTTACTACCAGGACACCTCGAGCTCCTTCACAGCCGACAGGGTGAGAGTGTTTTTCATTTTTCGATTCAGTGACTTTAATAAAAGAAAATCAAACGTGTACCTTGACGGGAGTCTGTGAATCTTCACCTCAGCAATCCGTTTTCACACACCTGCTTTGTTAGACTGAGCCTCTGTGTTTTGAATCTGCTCGTCACCTGTGCGCGCACGTTCTCATCAAATAATCTGATCTAATCAAAGCTGTTGAAGCGAAACACACTTTTCTCCGTTTGGCCTGTCAACTGAAGACACAGTTATCCTCGACTTTGTGTAAAATATGAATCATTCCTCACACCCAGCGCTGCTGAATTACTCTTCACACACTTACAGAGACACAAAGGGAAGTTCGTTCTTAGACTGGCCTGAATGTTGTGGCTGATCGGTGTATATCTACGGTGGCCCGGGAACCCTCAATGCTGCAAATAAAAGAAATGCTGCAAACAAAAGGAAACAGCAAATAAAAGAAACGCTGCAAACAAAAAGAAACAGCGCTGCAAATAAAAGAAACGCTGCAAACAAAAAGAAACAGCGATGCAAATAAAAGAAACGCTGCAAACAAAAAGAAACAGCGCTGCAAATAAAAGAAACGCTGCAAACAAAAAGAAACAGCGATGCAAATAAAAGAAACGCTGCAAACAAAAAGAAACAGTGCTGCAAATAAAAGAAACGCTGCAGACAAAAAGAAACAGCGCTGCAAATAAAAGAAACGCTGCAGACAAAAAGAAACAGCGCTGCATATAAAAGAAACGCTGCAAACAAAAAGAAACAGTGCTACAAACAAAAAGAAACGCTGCAAACAAAAAGAAACAGCGCTGCAAATAAAAGAAACGCTGCAAACAGAAAGAAACAGCGCTACAAATAAAAGAAACGCTGCAAACAAAAAGAAACAGCGCTGCAAATAAAAGAAACGCTGCAAACAAAAAGAAACAGCGCTGCAAATAAAAGAAACGCTGCAAACAAAAAGAAACAGCGCTGCAAATAAAAGAAACGCTGCAAACAAAAAGAAACAGCGCTGCAAATAAAACGCTGCAAACAAAAAGAAACAGCGCTGCAAATAAAAGAAACGCTGCAAACAAAAAGAAACAGCGCTGCAAATAAAACGCTGCAAACAAAAAGAAACAGCGCTGCAAATAAAAGAAACGCTGCAAACAAAAAGAAACAGCGCTGCCAATAAAACGCTGCAAACAAAAAGAAACAGCGCTGCAAATAAAACGCTGCAAACAAAAAGAAACAGCGCTGCAAATAAAACGCTGCAAATAAAAAGAAACAGCGCTGCAAATAAAAGAAACACTGCAAACAAAAAGAAACAGCGCTGCAAATAAAATAAATCCTGATCTAATTATTAGACACCTGATCTAATAAATTAGATCAGGTGTAAAGGTGGAAGCCAGTGCAGTGAATGAAGGATGGGGGTGATGTGTTCTGATTTTCGGACTCGCATCAGGATCCTAGCAGCGCTGTTCTGGGCTAGTTGTAACTGCTGAAGGTGTTTACTGTGGGTCCCGATGAGATGAAGAAAGTTGATGAAGTATGCATATTGAATCCTGGAGGTTGAATTAGAAAATATATAAACTTGGTTTTAGTTAATCGTGGCATTTTTATTTATAAAAGAAGGAAATATCGAAGCCATCCTAGTTTAACATTTATAAAGATGTGAAATTTTTATTTTAATTCAACCCGATGGTGATGCTGTAATGCGCCTCCCACAGACAGGTGGCTATTTCATTTGATCAATGCATGTTTTGGAGTTATGGGTGGAGTGTTAAAGTTTGTCATGCCGAAATGTTTTTGGACCTTGCTTGTTAAGTTACTCCTTTTAGTTTTCCGATTTATGTTCAATAAATTAAAACTTGGATGAGCGTCGTGTCTATGCGTGCTTACTAAAACGTGTGTCGGTAACCCTGCACTTTGACCTCCACTGCCTCAAAGAGGAAAACTGGAAGGATTAGGAACTCCGACACTACCCTGCTGAAATGAACGCACCCCAACAGAAGTACATAGAGTTTTTAAATCTATGCATTAAAGCTTTAATAGAAAATTAGAAGTGGGTATGCTACATAAACAGTTTGGTTTTCTGTTGTTTTGCAATCATTACCTCATCACAGGACTGAAAACGTTGATTCTGTCATTTACATGTTCCTGTGGAAGAAGCTGCTTCTCATTTAGAGCAACAATTCTATTTATGATTTGTTTTTTGGAAACTGAAATGTTTCCAAAATGTCGTTTTTATGACAGAAAGACATTTTCATAAACAGGCTGATTTGTTTTAGGACGTGTTTGGTGTGGGTGGAAAAAGATGTGACGCTTCCCTTCATTTTAAATTGAAATTGGGCTGAGAGCCAGCCTGTGTTTGAAACAATATCTCAGAATGTATCAGACAAATATTATATAAATGTATAAATGTTAAACAGCCTGCATTCGTCAAATTGAATATGGAGGCCCGGAGATAAGAAGAACAAAGAACAAAACACTTTAACTCCACTAAAACCTGAATACAAACTCCTCCACAGTGTTTCATAATCAGGCTCTGCTTTCCAAACCAAAAGTCCTAAATGAAGTGCGTCCAAAAATCACTTCACATGCTGCAGTCATTCACTGCAAATAAACATTACAACATGCAATTCTGGAAATCTTCTAGTCAAGCCTGTCTTAATATTCAGGTATATTTAAAGACTGGGCTCATTGCATAGATGAAACATGGTGCCAATAAAACAATCAAAATGCAAGTTTAATTTCTGCCATTGTGTAAATAGGTTTCACAGTGGGAACCACACATGTAGATACCAGATTCTGTTCACCCTGAACCAGAATTCTTAGATTTGGACTCAAAGAGTTCAGATTTCCACTGGTCTAATGTCCATTTCTTGTGTTTGTAGGTCCAAGCAGTTCTCTTCTTCAGACCATGAAGGCGCGATTCACTGTCTCAAACTGAAATGTTCTGGATTGACTGACCTCTGTGTTTTTAAGGAATGAGGGACTGTTGTTTTTCAGGCAGAGCGGGTTGTCCACTAATCAGATGATCAGCGGTTCGGTTCCCGGCTCCTCCGGTCTACATGTCGAAGTGTCCTTCGTCAAGACACTGAACCCCAAATTGCTGCTATCGGTGTATGAATGATGATGAGCAGTTGGCACGGTAGCCAATGGGGGTGAATGAGATATGTAGTGTAAAAACGCTTTGAGTGGTCGGAAGACTAGAAAGGAGATAAATAAGTACAGTCCATTTACCATTTGAACTTCACGACTGATCGTCTCGACACCATAAAAAGGTAAGAAATTTCACAAATGAACCTTTAGCAGCTGTTTATTGGAAAAACATTTGTATCTACCACATGTGATAGGTGTGATTTCATAGTTATGACGTCTTAATTGTTAATTAAAAAAACTTTCTCTACTTTAATCTGAACGAGAAGCTGTGTTGAAACTTCTGACTGGTAGTGTGTGTCCAGGTGTGGAGGTAAAAAGTATTGTGGGAGGCAGATGGGTGGCATTGATTGATGACTGGAGCTCGCGCTTCACTACATGTCAAACACACACCAGCACCAGACACTGTGTGTGTGTGTGTGTGTGTGTGTGTGTGTGTGTGTGTGTGTTTCATCATGCTAAATAAAAAGTTGTGATGACCTCGGCTCTCCGGACTTTGAAAGGTCGCACGAGGCTGCTGTGAGCTTTTAAAAAAACCAAATGGATTTTCAATCTGCGAATCAATTTCCTGAACCTAATGAGCTGTCAGCGTCACAGACGATTGTTGGAAGTTCTCATCTGACTGCTGCACGTGTCGGTTATTGAGCTCGTGTCAGTGACAGTGCCAGACAATAACAAAGAAAACAACAGTTCTGATGTAAAAAAACAAATTGGGTTCGAGTTATTGACTTTCAGTCAAATGGAAAAACAGAGTCAGGGCACTTAACTCCGCGCGGTTTACCAGGAAATGTTTTGTTATTTATCACCCGGCAGATGAAATGTAGAAAGTGAGAGACTTTCCGGAAATAGATTATTAGTTTACCTTTTCTTAGAAAATAGAAAGAGACTAATTTACACAACAAAACTAAATGGATGAAGAGCAGGAGCAACGCGACGAGGAAATAAAGACTAAAGGCCTGGTCACATCGTTATTTAGACCCAAATCCCATCAGTCCAATGGATTCACCCACTGAAGCGCAGCAAACCCGTAGATACAGTTCTGACCCGTGAGTCCAAAATGGAAGAAACGAACAGATGTGACGCACGAACCTCACGTAAATCTACTGAAGTGAAACTCGAGCTGCTCAGTTAAACACCGTACATGTTTCAGTGAAATGCATCACAGCATTTTAAAAGACGATCAGTAGGTGGCGCCAGTGTATTCATGTGAGGAAGATTACATCAGAGCTGTGTATAGTTAATCTATAATATCATTTTTATTACGTTATATAAAAGCACAGTGCATATTAATAACGTTCCTGAACATATGCCAGTAGTAGTATCACTGTATTGTAAGTACTAGTATTTATACTGTTTTCTGTTTTCTTAAATTTCATACAAATGTATGAAATTGTTGTAAAAATAATTGTCTGTAATTTAATGTCTCATGGTGTAATTGTTTATGTCCATGTCATTATACTTGAAGTTTTACATGAATGCTTGTCTTCCCTTTTCTCGTCTCCATTCTCACACAGGAACCGGGGGCTCTAACCCGTAGAGTCGCAGAGAGACGGTTCCCCCACTCAGAGTCTCCATCAACCCAGGTTCCTTCCAGGATTTCTCCGGTTAACCTCAGGACCACTCTGCCGATGGTCCCGCCTCATCCCTCTTACCTTTTCTCCCATCATCCCTTCCTCCATCCCCCCATCCCTCAAACCCTCTAACCCTCTGACCCTCTAACCCTCTAACCCTCTGACCCTCAAACCCTCAAACCCTCTGACCCTCTAACCCTCTAACCCTCCGACCCTCTAACCCTCTAACCCTCTCCTTCCCTAAACCCTCAGCAGCATATCACCCGTGCTTCCCGAACGTCACTTGTAAGTAAGTCAAGGGAAATCTGTAAAATAACAGAAATGTTAATAATTTCACAGAGTTTAGTTCAGAATTTTAAAAACAGAAAAGTCCTTAAAATGCAGTTATCTTCATGATGAAGGGAGAACAACATGAAAAAGGTGAGATTACATTGATCTCACTTTTCTTTTCTTCATTTGCCCCCAAATTGACTCCAAACACTTCAATCACTTTGACTCTTTCATCATTTCCCTTTTTCGTCCTCTTCTCTCATTAAATCTTTCACTTTTAACTCCACCTTTGTTTTCTCTTTTAGAATATATTTCCTCCCTCTGCGCACGAGTTGAAGAGTTCAGACATGTTTCTTTCTTTTTTGAGCAATCTGGAGTTTAAAGTTAAAATAAACCCAGAGACCCGCAGAGACAATGATACCCAGCAGAACTATATGATAATCAACAGGAACATTATTCCACGCTTTATCTGCGAGGCCTGTTTCTTCACACACATATGTCATTATTGTTAACATAAGTATTAATGCACCAAACTCAGTGTTGTATAATTTTTTATCTTTTATAGTATAATATATAAATAAACACAGTTTAGTTCTGCAGTTACCCTTTGTTGGTCAAATCTGTTTGAGGGTTTAGATTTGGTTTCATCGGTTAGAGTTAGATCTGTGTCAAGTTTAAATGACTAGTTTGGACTATATGAACTGTGGTTTATTTTAGTTGTTGCTCGTCTACCACTGAAGTTACATAATGTAAAAAAAAAAAAAACACACACTAAAGATTGAGGCAGCAGTGGACGACCGGCGTCCTTCACCCATGGTCTGCGAGGTAAAATGATGCTTTTCGTCATAGATCAATATAAAGGCTTAATTTTCCCGTCAGTAATGGCTGATGGAAACATAAAGCTGTGAAGATATTCTATAGCATGCGCTTAGACTGACTTTGATTTTCTTATTTTTAAGGGGACTGAATATGCTTTGATGCTCGTTCTCCGAACTAGGGGGTCGTCCGTATCTTGATTTTTATTCATAGCTCATACTCCCTCGCTTCAAATACCTCCAACCATCCCGTTTAATGTCTCAGAACTGGGAATGCTGCGGTCTTCAAAGGCGTACAGTTATGATATTAGCCTCTGGTGATGTATACACTGAAGACACTGAACAGAACAAACTTCCCATCAACTGTCAAAGATAACAGAAAGAATGAGAAAGTTCAGACGCTGTCACTCACGGTGTCCTCCTGTCTTTCTGTCGCTGACCTGTAAACATTAATCATCTTTTCCTCTCCGTCATTTCTCTTTTTTTCCGTCTGACATTCATCTCTGCCAGTCTCTGATGTGACTCATTGTTCCAGCTCGTTGTTTCTGCCCATGAAATAAAGACCTGAGGAACTTTTCTTGTTCTGCCTTTTGTTCCCTCTAATAACAACTTTCATCAACCTCTGCTGTCCGACATCTCCATCAAACTTAAAGGTCTGATCACGACTGGAACTCTATGAAGAATACCCTGTGTGGAGGTCATGGGGGGGTATAAGTTGTCGTGACGTGATGGTGGATATAGTTGGAAGTTAAAATGATGATTCTCTGGGTAAGCAGACATTTGTATTTGTCCATTAAGCAGTTGATTCATTTAAAGCAAACCAGTGTAAAGATAATGACACAACACTACATCCATGAACGAGGGTTTCAATGACAAGACGGTCGATGTCCCTTGAAGCACTAGAAGATCAAACCCAGCCCGAACATGCAGGTCCACACATGTCAGAATGTGTTTTTAGATGTGGGATGTGTAAATGCACGTTGGCTCCTTTAGTTCACAGATGTTTACATGTATTTTCATATTTCTGCAAGTATGATTGTAGCTTCAGGAGGAGCAATGTGGATTCCACAGTGGACCAGCCAAATTCAAATGAGATGAGACAGTGTCCTGGACATGGGGCGCTGGTTAGCTCAGCAGGTAGAGTGTGCGCTCCGTGTACAGAGGCTCAGTGAAGTTTCTTGGTTATTAGAGCGAGACTTCATCAGAATGAAGTCGTCAGATTTTGTCTTTTGCTTAAGCTTCTCTCTGAAAGCAGCTCAGCCGAGGAGTGGAGTCTGATTTCAAATCAAATCAGTTTTATTTGTACAGCCCAAAGTCACAAAGTCCATTTTTTGAGGCTTTACAATCTGTACAGGGAGTGACTCCCTCTGTGCTTAGACCCTCGGTTCAAGTGAGGAAAAACTTGCCCACAAAAACTTTAACAGGGAAAAAATGTGGAAGAAACCTCAGGAAGAGCCACAGAGGAGGGATCCCTCTCCCAGGACGGAGAGACGTGCAATGGATGTCACGTGTACAGGACAGATCAACACAAACATATTGTACAATTACAATGACTGACTGAAATTGACTTGATTTGTGGTTTTAATTTGTGGCAGCAGTTGGTTTGGGAGAGATGCTGCGTTTACACAATGCTGCAGAAATAAAACCTTCACAGTGATCGTATGTCGTGTTCAGACTCTGGTCAGTCACCTTCAGCTTTCTGTCAATGAACCTGATCATGTCTAATGCTGTTTTTATTTTATTTTTTGTGCTGGTGATTCAGCCAGAAGATTTTCACGCCGACCTGAACTGAGTCACGTCCATCCATGTTCTGTAACGGCCGATCCCAGCTGACTCTGAGGCGGGTCCAGTTCATCGAAGGACAGAACTTTTACTTCCAGAGCTGAAACCACTTTGCAGCTGTAGAATGCTCCTAATAAAATAAAACTCAAGGATTACATGACTAATTAATTTCAACATGACGTATGAAACACCGAGCGTGACAGCAGCAGTGGCTGCTAATCTGTAATAAAATGACCATATGTCACAGTGTGAAACTCATTTCTACCCCACAGTTAATCTCCTGCACCCCCCCTCACACACACACACACACACATCGTTATCACTATGACTTGTTAATTTCCCGTATAATATAAATGCTGACCTTCCAGCCTAGCAGTGGAACTAATTACCCCCTGGAGGCAGGAACAATCGTCAGGCGTTCAAAGGCCAGATGAAGCCGGCGACTGGACGCACGGAGCCAGTTGGGATCCTCACAGTCGGCCCGTCGGCCTCTTTGCATCACAGGCTTCTTAATAAGCGGAAAAAAAGACGTTTAGGGAAATTCCCGAAGTTGAAGTGGCGCTCCGGTTTCTGTATCTCAGCGTGTCGCCTGAAAATCTGCAGCGTCAGACGGCGGCTTCATCTCAGAGAGCATCGCTCGCCTCCTAATTAAGACCCTGAAGATTACAGCAGGACAAAAACACGCCGCACATGCACTGATTATTATTATTATTATTATTATTATTATTATTATTATTATTATTATTATTCCAAAAACAGAACATTCACATGTGGTTAGCTACGACGGCCGAATGAAGCCTGCTTACTGAAACCACAGAATGTCTAAAACCTGGACGTAGTCTCTGAGACGTCCCTGCAGACTGTCTAAAACCTGGATGTAGTCTCTGTGACGTCCCTGCAGACTGTCTAAAACCTGGACGTAGTCTCTGTGACGTCCCTGCAGACTGTCTAAAACCTGGATGTAGTCTCTGTGACGTCCCTGCAGACTGTCTAAAACCTGGATGTAGTCTCTGTGACGTCCCCGCAGACTGTCTAAAACCTGGACGTAGTCTCTGTGACGTCCCCGCAGACTGTCTAAAACCTGGACGTAGTCTCTGTGACGTCACGCAGACTGTCTAAAACCTGGACGTAGTCTCTGTGACGTCCCCGCAGACTGTCTAAAACCTGGACGTAGTCTCTGTGACGTCCCCGCAGACTGTCTAAAACCTGGACGTAGTCTCTGTGACGTCACGCAGACTGTCTAAAACCTGGACGTAGTCTCTGTGACGTCCCCGCAGACTGTCTAAAACCTGGACGTAGTCTCCGTGACGTCCCTGCAGACTGTCTAAAACCTGGACGTAGTCTCAGTGACGTCCTCCACAGGTTTCTGAGGACTTGTTGTGGACCTCAGCGTGGGGAGTTGAAGTGGCGCTCTGGTTTCTGTATCTCAGCGTGTCGCCTGCACCGTCAGACATCAGACTCATTAGCAGCATTAATCAGCTTCTAATTAAGACCCCGAAGATTACAGCAGTCATCTTATATATATATATATACAGCCTTTATTCATCCGCTCTTGCAAATTTTATTATTTTTAATATTAAAAAATCATAGAAAATAAAAAATGTGTATTTGCTTAATTATCTGCAGTTTCCTCTGAAATATTTGTAAATATTGAATCAATTATGAATTACTATATTGCGCCATAATCAAACAAACATAACCTCTTTGTTTTTCTAGGGAAGCTGGACTTCTAACAGGAAGTCCAGCCCTAAGAGCAGGCAAAGGGGCGGAGTCTATAAAGAGGGCGGGGGAGCTCACCTGGGCCTTGCTTCCTGCACTGACACACCTGGGAGAGCAGCTGAGGCCGGCCTGTGTTTGCAGCTGATCTGGTAGGCTCCATTCTTAAAATAATTATTTAGCTCATTATTCTAAGTTGTTTTATTTGTAGAGGGACGATACCTGGGAATGATTGTTTGAATTCATCAGGTGTGTCGAGCAGTGCTGAGATATTTCAAACGGATTTTAGTCCGTCAAAAACAAAATGATCATTTCTGAGGATTATGTTCCAGCTTAGAAAGATTCAGTGTTTGGTTTGACTGAGTTTTGTGTAGCAGTTTATTCTGGGTCACACTGAAAATAACATTGAACACAAACCAAGGGAAACTTCTTTGTGTCTCTATCTTTACGTTCTGCTGCCCGCGTGGAACAAAAACACTCAAATAAATGGAAGAACTGAAGTTTTCAGAGCGGTGCTGGATTTGCTCTGAGGCTTTGTCTCTCTCTCGCGGCTGGTCGTGGCCTTCAGTCTTTCTTTTCATCCGTCTTTTGTGATCGACTTGTTTTCCTCTGACAGCCCGGTCTTGTCATTCTCTTCGCTTCTTGATTCAATCCTGAGAACTCAGACATGCAGCTGAATGATACGTTTTTAATGTGGAAGCTGACGTGCGCTTCGAAGAAAGAAAACAGCCTCACAGTTTATGTAAAGTGACACAAAGTGCCTTGTTTTTTTGTTTTTTTTTTGGAGGAAATCCTCTTGGAATATTTCAGCAATGCTGATTCAAATGCTCATTTCTGATTAGCTGCTCGTGTCGGATATTCAGCGGCTACATGAGCTGACAGCTCTGCAGATACCGGGCGTACGCAGGCGGAATAACAAAAGATGTCACATCTGTTTCAGCAGCTGCACGTCTCCTGATTTCCGACCAGCAGATGTGGTTTGTTCTGAGGCGTCTGTCTCAGACACATTTACACAAAGATTTAGAAATTCAGATTCAGTCTTCTGCATGCCCGATGATTTTTACGCCACATATTCATGAAGCGTTTTGAGTGTGGAGCAGCGCTGGACTCAAACAGATCACACGGGCAAAACAAACACAGAGCAGTTATTTAACTGTGAAATATTCAGCGCATACGTTTATGTTTTATTCTCATCCCCATATGAATAATTAACTGCACACTTTCACTCTTTCCTGCTCGTTTGGCACATTAGCCGCACACACACACACACACACACACACACACACACACACACACACACACACACACACACACACACACACAATACAAACACGCAGTTCAAACCAGGTTGTTTTTGCCTCCCACATGTGCAGCATATTTAGCGCTGCCGTCCTGCTGCGCTGAGGTTCATTAATCCTCGCTGACAATGTTTTTACACCTGGGGCTTCACACCTGGGGTCTAAGGTGAGTCTCAGGTGTGGCTGAACCTGCTGTTACTCTGTGTTTGTGTTACATGGGGAAAAAAAGTGTTAATACTTTCTCTCTTCCTGCCCGTGCCTCTCGGCTCCAAGCAGTGGTTCCTATTGAAGACGTAAAGCTTCAGCTCGTTGGTGCATTTTTACTTAAATGACGATTTGTCCAGTGGCCTTACATTTCAAACTATCATTGTTTGTAGGTGAAGTTAAAGTTAAAATTGGTGCTATCAGCTAATGTCAGCATTTACCTGCCAGTAGACAGAACACAACATGATGTTTCCGTCATAAAGTCCAGTACAGTGGTCCCTCGTTTATCACGGGCGATACGTTCTAAAAATACCAGCAATAGACGAAATCCGCAAAGTAATCAGCTTCATTTTTTACAATATTTATATGTAGATGTTTTAAGGCCGTAAACCCTCTAACTACACACTGGTATACACTGTTCTCAGACAGGCATCAACATTTTCTCACACTTCTCTTATTTAAACTCTCAAAGTTCAAACTTTTGCAGATTTAACAGAAATAAGTACGATACTGTTTTAGTAAATGAAACCAAAGATCAAAACCTGTTTTCAAGCCCAAACTTTTTTAACAAATTTAATTTTAATGATCAATCTACGAGGTTTGACACATAAGAAATTATCACCAGTAACTCGCTGCAAACATGCAGCACTTCAGAGTCACACTGCCAGCGATTGAACATTTGTAAATCTGGCTATCCGAACGCATTTTGTAGAGTACTCCCTCAGCCAATCAGGACGCCGAACACAATGCACGTTCATACTGTACAGCAGGGGTCGGGCCACAACTGGCCCGCCAACAACCAATCTGGCCCCCTAGATGATGTCGCTTTATTTTAAAATATATATTTTTAAATATATCTTTTAAACCTCATGTTTTCTGTCAAAATACAACAATTCCACAGATTTCACAACATTTATTGAAAAGTAGCTGATAAGTAACGTGACAGCAGCCAGAACGTCCTCGCAGCCTCTTTACTTGACGCACAGGTTGGAACGATAATTGGCACGTGCGTGCGCTGTAACCTGTGTCCCTCTTGTAACGGACAACGTGAACAAATATGTTTCATTAAATAATAATAAAATTAAAAAAAACAAGGTCGGCTCAAATATCAAATAGCCTAAAAAACGTAAATGCACATCAGCGGCATGACAGACGCCAGAAGATGCAGCAGTGGGCATAATAACAGCACATGGAAGCAAATTAATTTAAGTTAAATAACGTTTATTTTTAATAGAATAGAAAAAATAGAACCAACCAGCGTTTGGACCAACGATGGCAAAGTCATGTTTGATGTGTTTTCAGGTCTTCATGGTGAGTTAGTCATTCCCTGATAAACCATTAAAAACATTCAATGATAAAACATTCAGATTTTATTCACAATATATTTGCTGCTTTTCCCTCTGATGTCCTCCGACTTTATGGAGGACAGATTTCTTTAGCATAACGATAGAACCACAGAACCAGATTCAGAAAGATTTGTCACATAACGGTTTGACTATGGACTACAGAACACAAGAACTCTCTGAGATTTGGACCAACGACCAAAACAGCGAGACCGCGAAAGGTCCGGCAGCTGAATCTGGTTCTGTGGTTCTATCGTTATGCTAAAGATATCTGTCCGTCATAAAGTCGGAGGACATCAGAGGGAAAAGCAGCAAATATATTGTGAATAAAACCAAAATCACTGAATGTTTTATCATTGAGTGTGAAATTCATTCATGAGGACGAGTCACCAACAACCTTTAATTTCAGGAAATGACTAACTCACCATGAAGAAGACCTGAAAACACGTCAAACATGACTTTGTCATCGCTGGTCCAAATCTCAGAGAGTTCCTGTGTTCTGTAGTCTGTAGTCAAACCGTTCTGTGACAAATCTTTAAGTAATTGGCCACTAAGGGGGTTTGCAGTTGTGATTCAAGTATTCTTTTATTTTGCTGAATGTCTGGTGGACAGCTGGAGGACGGTGATGACTGCAAACTTGAACAAAGATGCAAGCGGCATAGGGATATTTGAATTTGGCTGCAAGGACGCATGGCCAAATTAGAAATGATGAGATCTGGAACCAGGTTGATGCAATAACCCCTTTGTGTTCAGTCCCATCGCACCTCTATCAGACTGCAGCATCTGTCTTATTGGATTCTGCAGCAGGAGGAAGACGGCGTCTGGTTACATTTCGCCGTAGAGTTTCATTTCTTTTGATCCATTTTGAGGTTGGGTTCAGGGGTGCAGACATCCCACAGTGAGATCATTAACATGCTCCTTTCATCCTGTCGTTATTTCCCTGCAGCTACTGCTGTTTGTTTCTCTAAATTACTTTGAGATGTTGGGAGAGGGAACTGTGTGTGTGTGTGTGTGTGTTGATCCCAGATTAGGACGTACTGTGGAGCTGCTTCAAGATAATCTGGTCAAACTGTCAACAGACTAAAAATCATTAAGTTTCCTGATTTATCTTTAATTATTATTTAATTTATCTATTAAATTCCTCAGGGTATACCATGAAATGAACGTCTTTAAAGTGATGTCTCATGTTGATCTTCAGTGTAAACAGGATATCAGGATCATTTTCTGTACTGCAGCAAACATAATTTCTTCAATGTTTTGGGTCAAACCTATCCAATCTGTGATTGATCTGTTGATTTGTGTCACTTCTGAAGTTGTTATTTACGGTGGCCGGGAACCCTCAATGCTGCAAATAAAAGAAACGCTGCAAACAAAAAGAAACAGCGCTGCAAATAAAAGTAGTCCCCGGTTATTCACTTCCGTTGTGAAGTTTCTTTTATTTGCAGCGCTGTTTATTTGCAGCGCTGTTTCTTCTTTATAATGTGGCAAGCTCTCGTGGAAGCATGCAGGGAGAGACAGATATTTTTTATTTCACAACTCATAAGTTGTGGCTCTGGTTGTCCCCATCTTTGTAGTCCTGCCTACGCCCTTAGTCCTGCATAACTTTAGGCCTTAATATAATGTGAACAGGTGAGTTGTATATAAATTCAACGTCAGTACAGTTGTCATGAACGGGGAAATTAGCTACAGAGACCAAAACTGTTTTCTTTTTTGTTTTTTTTCTGCCTCCTAGTGACCAAAAACTAAACGATGTAGCTTTGAATGCTCCATAGTCATTTGCAGTAACATCTTGACAATCATTTAGCTGACATACTTTCCATAGAGGCAAACAGTAGCACATTTGCATGTTAGAGTCCTGATACAAAGGCTTTACAAGGTAGAACACAGGCTGAGGAAAGCAGCAGACTGAGCCGAGGCCATAGCCCGGTTAAACCTCATGATGCCTGGATAATGTTAAGAGACAGGCTGCGTTGTTCCCGCTGATCTCAGGACCTCTGTCCTCCTTAGGGAAGCTGTTCTACTTATTAAACATACTGCATCAGAACAACTGAGCCATGATGCTAAGAAATCTAGAGGCCCCATGACATAAAAAATGCATTTTTCATGTTGTAATCCTGTGTCCTGGGGTACAATGCTCCCAACTGTTATGCTATCTGTTTGTTAAAAAAAAAAAATTAGATCAGAAATGAATCATTTTTTTAATTCTATTCTTTTGTGTTAACACGTATACAAAAGATATAATAGGCAACCACATGCCTAGACTACCTTAACAATAGGTGACTTAAAGTGGCTATGTCCTTGATTCCCTCGAGTGGCACCATGAGTTTGATATTTGTGTTGGGTGGTTGATGCCATGAAAATAGGTTCAGGTATTTATAGTCATCAGGGGGATAAAGCCTAATAACTTTAGTGAACCTCTGGTAGATCAAATTTTGAACTCGTTCAGTACTTTGAATTATGATCGAATTCCTTGCTCATAGTTGCTCATCGTTTGCTATTGTGTTATTCGATTTGCTATTGTGTTATTCGATTTGCTATTGTGTTTTTGAATTTGCTGTTGTGTTTTTGAATTTGCTGTTGTGTTTTTGAATTTGCTGTTGTAGTGTTTGATTTGCTGTTGTGTTATTCGATTTGCTGTTGTGTTATTCGATTTGCTATTGTGTTTCTGAATTTGCTATTGTGTTTTTTGATTTGCTGTTGTGTTTTTTGATTTGCTGTTGTGTTCGATTTGCTGTTGTGTTATTTGATTTGCTGTTGTGTTATTCGATTTGCTATTGTGTTATTTGATTTGCTGTTGTGTTTTTGAATTTGCTGTTGTGTTTTTGAATTTGCTGTTGTGTTTTTGAATTTGCTGTTGTAGTGTTTGATTTGCTGTTGTGTTATTCGATTTGCTGTTGTGTTATTGGATTTGCTATTGTGTTTCTGAATTTGCTGTTGTGTTTTTTGATTTGCTGTTGTGTTTTTTGATTTGCTGTTGTGTTCGATTTGCTGTTGTGTTATTTGATTTGCTGTTGTGTTATTCGATTTGCTATTGTGTTTTTGAATTTGCTGTTGTGTTATTTGATTTGCTGTTGTGTTATTTGATTTGCTGTTGTGTTCGATTTGCTGTTGTGCTATTTGATTTGCTATTGTATTATTCGATTTGCTTTTGTGTTTTTGAATTTGCTGTTGTGTTTTTGAATTTGCTATTGTGTTTTTGAATTTTCTGTTATTTGATTTGCTGTTGTTTTCGATTTGCTGTTGTGCTATTTGATTTGCTATTGTGTTTTTGAATTTGCTGTTGTGTTATTTGATTTGCTGTTTCGTTATTCAATTTGCTATTGTGTTATTCGATTTGCTATTGTGTTTTTGAATTTGCTGTTGTGTCATTTGATTTGCTATTGTGTTATTTGATTTGCTGTTGTGTTTTTGAATTTGCTGTTGTGTTTTTGAATTTGCTGTTGTAGTGTTTGATTTGCTGTTGTGTTATTCGATTTGCTGTTGTGTTATTCGATTTGCTATTGTGTTATTCGATTTGCTGTTGTGTTATTTGATTTGCTATTGTGTTATTCGATTTGCTATTGTGTTTTTGGATTTGCTATTGTGTTTTTGAATTTGCTGTTGTGTTCGATGTATTCAGAACTGATAAACTAAAATAACTAAAAATAAAAGTTAATTCAGAGTCAGTATCCAAATCTTGCGATACCTTATGAAATCATTAAATCTTCCCTAGACCGCATGCCCCTGATGAAGAAGACAGTGTTTTTGTTTGTACTGAACTTTAGACCTCAGCCCCACTGAGCAGCGAGTCTCACAGCGTTCTGGCCCAAATGTAGTTGAGTGCATTACAGAAAGGAGAATAAACACACAGATTATTCAGGAGGAGTCTTTGAACGTTGACGCTTTCTGTTTTTGTTATTTCTCAGTGGATGATAGTGAGCTCTACCTTTTTTTTTTTTCAGCTCTGCTGTGCTTTTGAACAATGTTAAACCTCACTGGATACACTTAAAAGTATAACCAGTCCAAATAATGAATAAATGCCATTTTGAGAAAGTGTTTTCTTTTTATAATTTGTTTGGACAGATTCTTTAAATTAGGTTGAATTTTCATTATGTGGGGAAAAAACAACAGTTGAAGGTAAGAAGTTAATTTTAAACCTTTCATCTGTAGTTAATTTAGGCCTTAATCTAAAGGTGACCACGCTTTTGCCATCAGGACCCCTCGACTTTGGAACAACCTGCCTGCAGAGTGATCAGTGATCCTTTTTAAATCACTGAAAACACATTTATAGACTTCCCATTAATGCGAAAGCTTTAAAAGCTCTCGGCACATCATGAAAAAAGTATATGATGCTCATTCCCAAGTTGTTTTTAAGTTGTTGGAGCAGTTTTTGTGCTGATACCACTGTCACACAAATGTATCAGACATTGATGAAGATTGTCCAAAACCCCACATTAAGATGGCAGAACTGATCCCAGTATTAGTGATTAAAACCACTTTGATCTTGTGGTGGTTGGGGTCGAGCACACCTCCTATGTTAATATCGCAGAACCTCTATTATTGTGAATCTTGTGTGGAAAGCCATCCACCCTTATGAACGCCTTCGGTCTCTAGTCAGTGATTGAACAGTTTGAACAGCTGTGAGGTATATTTTATACAGTGAGCTCAATGAAATTGCTCCTAGGGGTGCTAACATTATCACAAACCAATCCACCAGAGTCTGAGATTTAGAGTCAGATCAAATTTATGCAATTATTATACTGTTCAGCGACCCCAGTATGCATAAATATTAAAATATACCAAATATCATATATACTATGTGGATAAAGTGCATGGGTTTGGCCCAAAGCTGCATGTGACTAGCATAAACACTCGAAGAACCCATAGTTGCTTCAGGTATTCTAGTTTCGCATCTTTACCCTAGAAAAGTTGAGACATTGTTTACAATGTGGGTACATTTCTTAAAAATTAAGACATTTTTTCACAGGTGAGGACATTTAGCCCTGCTCTTGGCTGTTTGGATGGTTAACACAGTTTAAGGGTGGAGGTTAGAATCGGGTCTAATTGGAGGTTAGTGACCAGGAAGGAGTCACGTTAACGAGGATCCTCATCAGTGCATGAACGGAGACGTGAGAGAGAGAAAGCTGTATCGTCTCAAGCGAAGTCACTAAACCCAAAACCTGCTGGATCCGCAGATTTATCCTTTGTCTCGTTACTAACACACACGCCTGAAAAATAAAGTTAACCAAGCAGAAAAACGGAATCAAATTATTCCCGAAAAGCCCCAAGGTTACAAACTGGTGCTGTTTTTATTCTCACACACTGTGAAACCATGTAAGGAAACTGAATCCATCCTTTTAATCATACAGTAATTAACTGTGCGATGTACCTGCTCATCTCTTTTCTTGTTTCCTGTCTGAGGTTGACCTGGAGAAGATGGATTCATAACTAATGAGTGTGACGATGCACAGAAGAGTGTCGTGAAACCTTTTTAATTTTATAGCAAATATGTGTCATATGTAGCTTTTTAATCTGAGTTTGATGCAACACTCAATTTATATGTCACCACAACCAGGTCAGTCCTCTTTGAGCCAGAAAACCGAGTCTGTCACTGTTTTCTGATGGTGATTATGTGACGAAATTTCAAGTAACCCACATTGTTAGAACAGTAACGTGGAAACGGTAACGTTGACAACTTCTTAGAAAAGGCCTCGAATTCATGTGGAAGAGTCTGCGTGACCCGGTCAGCGTTCCCTGTCAAACTTCCCCTGAGAAAACAACCTCCGTCTGGGCAGTGAGCGCCGGTCAAGTCCCTCCGTTTACTAATGGTGATGCTGTGATGTGAGCTTCTTTAAGAGACGAGGTGGAAAGAAATAGTTTGACATTTTACTCAGCATTCTTGCTGAGAGTTGCATGAGAAGATTGATGCCACTCTCGTGTCTCTACGGTAAATATGAAGCTTAGCTTAGCACAAAGTAAACGGCTTGCAGCAACAATAATAATAATAATAATAAAAAAAAATCTCCTGTCAGACACAGTAACGAATACAAGAACAATGATCCCTCAAGAGAACCACGGAGAAGTCAGTAATGTGAAAAATGCAACATGAAATTATTCAGACGAGCGTCTACGGTCTGTAATTCATCACCTTCTTTCTTCTTCACACACAGAAATCACTGATGTGTGTGAAATATTCAAGAATGATTAATGCAAACCTCATTCATCATCTCTGTCAAACACACACACACACACACACACTACTTCAATAATGTACTCTAAGGAACTTCACATACAGACTTTCGTATTTAAGGTTTTCTAACAGTATCCGCACTTCATTAATGAGCTTCAGACCCTTCCGAGTATTCACACATGCATGCACACGTATACCCACCGTATAATTAAGACTAGTGTTGCTCCGATCGATCGGCTGCCGATCATGATCGGCCGATATTGTCTAAAAATAGCCTGATCGGCGATCGGAAAAACATGCCGATCAGGAAGCCGATCACGTGACGTACATTATTAGCGACGTTTCTAACTGGCAAACACGTGGAACAGTGGGCCAACATATCGACAGCACAATGACTTCTCCTGTCTGGACTTTTTTTAAAGTGAGTGAGGCAGATGTGAAACTTGCTGTATGCAATGTATCCCCATCCCTCAGCCAGCCGACTTTAAGCGAAAGTTTACATCGACGTGCACCATACAGCAGGGAAAGTAAGAGGTGGAAAGACATCACGTCTAAGATTATGGAGTTCATTTGCCTTGGTGAGCAGCCGCTATCTGTTGTGGAGGAGAAATCATTCCGTCGCATGATATCATTCCTTGATCCCCGTTACGACGCCCCAGGCAGGAAATATCTAACTGATGTATGTCTCCCTCAATTGTACCAAAGTGTGTACGCACACATTGAAACCCTTCTGAAGGATAACGTATCCGTTAGTTTTACCAGCGATATTTGGAGCGCAGACGCCTGCCCGATGTCTCTGCTTAGCTTAACAGCACACTTTATTGATGCTAATTTTGTAAGACACAACATTGTGCTACACTGCCAGGAGTTCACGGGGTCTCACTCCGCGGAGGCTTTGGTTGAGGCTTATCATGGCATGTTTCAGTCATGGGGGATCCAAACAGAGCGAATCCACGCCATTCTAACCGACAATGCAAGGGGGGACAAGGGAATACTGTCCCAGCGCTCCATTTTTGACTGTTTTTTTTTATTGTAAATTATTTAAATTTTAAATTCATTCTTTGATCGGCAGTGATCGGCAATCGGCAGATCAAGTTTTTTTTGGTGATCGGTATCGGTGATCGGCCCAAAAAATGGTGATAAGAGCATCACTAATTAAGACCCACATACATTATATATATTATCAGTAATTCATACAGTTCTTCTAACTGTAGCATAAAATAAACCACAAACTGCCATTTTTCACGTTTGCTTGTAAGCAAACAAGATACACCGCTGTACTTCCTGCTGCTTCCGGTCTTTATGTTATGCTACACAAATGATCAGCACACACAGGGCGAGGCAGGGAGTGTTGTTCATTCAGTGCACGTCTTTTAGTGTACATACCGGATCCATCTTACCAACAGAAGAAGTAGTCGAGGTGTGAATGGATATATGTAAGCCGGTAGGATATTGCAATGTGGGAGTCTTATTTTTTCCTTAAATGGACGATTGTGCACCGTCAAAATACATTCATTAAAATTCTCATTTTTGACGTCCATAGTGCCTGACTCGAGGCCAGGTGCGCAAATAGTGGGTGTGTCAGGTGTGTCATGACACACCCACTTTTGAATGACCGTAGATCCGTCCCACCCACTTTTATGTAGCTTAACGTTTTGTTTTTTTTTGTTGTTTTTTTTAAACTTTGTCTTCTTCAAATCTTCTGATTCAAGCATCACGAGGAAACCAAAATATGAATTAACATAATATTTGGTTTACTGAGGTGTGTGCCAGTAGCGGTTTTAGGTACGGGCGGACAGGGCAGCCGCCCGGGGCGCCATTTCGTGGGGGGCGCCACGAGCGCCCGACAACCTCGCGAATTTTCGATACCGCTCATTAAGACAGCGGAGCGGGCGCCCCCGTGGGCGGGGGGTTGACGAGGTAGAGGGGGAGCCGGACAGACTGATCAGGGCGCATCCAGGGCTGCACGAGAAAATCTCCGTCCCGGGGGGGGGGCATTGGGGGCAGCTTCGTCCACCCCAGTTTCTCAAACCGATCTGCGCGCCTGCTCGAGGCTTCGAAGCAGTTGGCCACAAAGAAACCAGGTTCCCAGGTGTTGGAGTCCTGCTCCGACAAGCAAGAAGACGATACCTGCTTCGAGTCTGACACGTGAAATGTGACGCACTTAAATGTACGATCTCTCACAAAATGTTTAAGTATTCTTTTAAAGAACCGAGGATTGTCTTCAAGTTTCAACTCTTTTAAGGACGGTTTGAACAACACACACAACACAAACACACGGGTGACCCAGTTTTCCGGCAGCACGACGTGAGGCTGCGAGTTTGTTCAATGACGCGGAGCCGTCGTCAAACCGTGATGGAAAAGCTGTTAACCACAAACTTTCAACAGCAACGGGCAAGAAAGTCTCCTGTGTGACTGTCCTGTTACTCCACTCGCTCTGTTTGCCATTAACGGCATCCGCCGGGAGAGTGGACTGAAGCGAGGGAAGATGAGTACAAACTGTGTGCTGTCACAGGATTATCCACCAAAACATGCGTGCACACACACATTCACACAGCATATTTACTGATTTCCTCTCTCTCGCACACACACACACACACGGTGGCAGGCAGACTGTGGTTTTGGTGCCTGAACATTAAAAATACATCAGAAGCCAATTAGCATCCTCGCAGGATCTGTGAGGGGTGGAGGGAAGAGGGAGACAAGGAGAAGAAAAGGAGACCAGAGGAAAGATAGAAACAGGGACACGAAGGAGAAGGAAAGGAAGCGACATTAAGGAGGGAAGGAAATGAATGTATAAAAAGGAAAGGAAGGAAGAGGAGAGAAGAGGACGCTGACGGAGGAAGCTAAGAAGAGAAAAGGAGAGAGTGAGCGAGCAAGAAGCCGCCGGACGAGAGTAAATGTGGGACTGACTTTTAGTGGTTGGTGAAATAAAACGGCTGTAATAGTACTGATGTGACCTTGGTGTTAGCCACTATGATTGTGGATCATACCTACTGTAAAATCACTACTTTCCTCTCATCACTAAAAACTACATTACCCATAGGCCTCATGGGCGTTAATGCTGCATACATGGGTAGAAGGGATTCACTTCCTCAGACATCCCCGAACTGGTCGTGCGAGGGTTAAATACTCTGATCTCTATTAAATTTGTTTTTCATTTCATTGAATGTTGACGTCTGCTTGATGTGAGGCATCTTTATTTATTTCCCTTCAGGCACCTTCAGAAAAATTACTTTCCCAACTATAATTACCACTCGGATGTTGGTGTAAACAGTATTTACAAGTCAAAAGCTGGTAATTATAGTAACTCCCACATTTTGTGAATTTTTCTACCATATTTAGAAACCCACGCATCAACATTACATCAAGGATTCAATTCATGAAACGGCAGTTTAATACTGAAGAATATCATATTTAATGTGTGAAAGTGTGAATGTTTTAAAATTTTAAGGAATAAAATCCCATAAATCTGTCATGAAATGTCTTGTTTTTTTGTCACACCGCGGTGAGGTCAAGTTGGGTTTTTGTCCTGTCTCGTCACTTCCTGTTTTATTTTGATATTTACCTGTCCTCTCGTTTCAGGTCACTTGCCCTTCCTCATGTGTCACCGGTCTGATTGTTTCCACCTGTTCCCATCACCATGTGTATATATTGTCTGCGTCTCCCTTTGTCCTATGCCAAAGTGTTTCGTCTTTCATAGCCAAGCCTTGTTTCATAGCCCCAGCGTTATAGCTGAAGTGTTCTTTTGTTTATTTTTCCTCGTATGAGTGATTTTTTGTTGTAACTTCTTAGTCTAGTCCTTTTGTTTCTTAGTGCATAGTGTAGTGTTTTTCAGCCTTGATGGAGCGCCTTCAGTTCATGTTTATGCAGCCTGTTGTTTTTCCTCCTTGAGAGTGATTTTGATTTTGATCATCTTTATAGAGAAGTTTAGAGTTTTCCTCCTTTGGAGTGTTTTTTGTTTTCCCTAGTTTAGGCCGTTTTCATAGCCTCACTCTGTCGAGGGATTTTTGTTCTCAAAAAATAAGCTCATTTGACACCTCTGCGATTGAGTCCTGTTTTGAGTCCGGCCCGACAGTTTTTTCTAAGCAAATGATATAAAACAGCAGCAAAATCTGCCTAGAACCAGAGAATGTTGTTGGTCATAGCAGAGCCAAAGCCTGCAAGTGTCATGATGAGCCAACAGTGATGTAATCAATCAAAATCAGTCAAATGAATTCTCTGGAAACTGAATGAATGGTTAAACCAAAGTTTAATGGATGGAAGCCAATTCACCATCTCTGGGATGCCCAGCACTACATTTCATGTGTTTTCATGGAGAACATTTCCCAGCAGCGTCAAAGCCAGAAACCAAAACCAAAATCTCTTGTGTGTCAATTAGAGAGGATGATGTTTTAGTCAAAGCCCCAGTTTGAGTTTTGAATTTTTTACATAAGTCTCTTTAAGCTTGTTGATTTCAGAGCACCAGCTCACCTCCTTTTTACGTTTTAATCAAACAGATCAGTGGGTTGGCTGAGGCGAAGGAAATCCAGAAAATCTGAGTAATCCCCCATGTGTGCTGGTGTATGCTGGAACAGGGCAACTGAAACTGGGTTTATTAGCACATGAAACTTTTGCTCAAACCACTTGCAATGCATCGGTTCTGATTTCTTGATTCATCTCAACAGTTATTGTGGCCAAAAAACGATTCAAATCGTTGAATTCATCTTGAACCTTTGGCAGTTTGGCACTCAAAATTGTGGGGGGGTGGGGAGAGAGTAGATGTGCAAAAAAGAGGCTCGACATCATCATATCTGTATCATCAACATGATATCTAAAGGAAAACAGTCTCGGTTTGTTTTTAAAGTTTGCAGGGACACCATTGCCAAATGGTCACGGTGTGGTCAGTTAATAGTGAAGAACACCGACAAAGAAAAGGGAGGCGCTGTCTGCACAATGAGACGACCAAACAAAAGTGTTCATTAGACTTAGTCTTGGTTTGCCAAACGTCGGTTGGAACTGCAGGTGAACCGGTAACCTCGCAAGCAACCAGTCGACTTTCCAGACTTTGGTCCATACTGGACTTGAATCGGCCACTCTCCGGTTCCCCAAGCCAGGTCCCTACGAACTCCACCCTGAGAAAATATGGATTGAAAAACAACGGTGCAAAGATTTGAAGGATTTGGCAAACCTTAAAATGTCATCCTGTAACGAAGGTGTGTGTCAGCTGTATCCGATGTTCACTATGTCCACAGACAGAAAAAAATTCAATTGCTTCATTTCATGTCTCTGCATCTCTTCACCAAACTACTTCACTTGTGCGTGGCTCCTTTCTCTTCTTTTTGATATCTGTATTTTCCCTCTCCACAGCTGCTAGTAGCAAACGTTGACAAATCTCTGCTTGTGTATGACTTCAGACTTCCAAACTAAACAGACAAATATCTGATCTGTATTCAGTGAAAGCTCGTGGGTCTGCTGGATGAACACGGAGAGGTCATGCTGTCTGTGGTCGACTGTAGATTGAACAGATCTGTTCAGAAAACTTTTCAGAATAACAGTACAGGAATGTTTCACTTGAAAAGACCAGCGTGTCGGCTTTAGTGGCATCCAGTTGCTGCTTGTTCATAAAACCTTCGATGTTCTGGAGTGGGTGGGGCTACAGCTGCATTTCATTGGGCAATCCCGATTATGTGATGATAATAAAGCTTTGACGATGGACTTCATCATTATGCGTTAAATCAGTTTGATCGCTCTGACTTGGGACAGTACCAGAAACGTTATGAATGAAAGATGAGCTCACAAACAGAGACGTTTAAATTCACTTATTAGTATTCACAGTCTGTAAACCGTGTAATGGCTAAATATTTTGACCTCAATTTCTTCCACAGAAAGCAGGACACACACACACACACACACACACACACACACACACACACACACACACACACACACACACACACACGCTTGCTTCACCCCTGGTGTTCTGCAAGGTTACAGGGTTACATCCTCCTCCTCCATCATCGAAACCCTTTTACAAGATAATGCTGCAGGAACACACACGCTGTAACATCACACACACACACACACACACACACACACACACACACACACAGAGCTAGCAGGTCAACATTTGCACACAAATGGCTTTGGTCGGTGTGTTTCGGTGAACCCCAGGAGGATTCCAGTCAGCTGAGTCTTCGTTTGATGAGACGCCGGCATGTTTGCAGGGAAATAAATTCCCAGCAGGAAACCTCCTCTGTCCTTGGATCTTGTAAAGACAACACTCGGGAGCTCAAGGGTCTTCCCTTCTCCACCTTCATCCATCTCTTTCTCACTTTCTTTCATGGTTTCTTGAAGGTCGAGGTGTGTAGAAATCTTAATACACGCTTTGTAGGTTGGGGGTCACGTGAGTAGCAGCTCATAGTTTGTGCTCCCACAGCTCGATATCCATCAGCTTATTTTTTTTTCGTCCAAAAAGAAGAAAAAACATTGTCCATGAGTTTAAAAAAGTTACATTTTGTCAGGTTTGTCTGTTGGAGCAGTGGGAGAGCATAAAACTTTCTATAGCACTGACACTGGTTGACTGGCACCTGCTAACTTTTCCTTTTTTTAAATTATTATTATTTTTATTTCGTTTAGTTATTTATTTTTTCATGTCTCTATCTGTGCTATACGGATGTTCTAGTTACATGATCTATACACTTGACTGTGGATCATTTTTCTTTGTTTCATTTCTGTTCTCTCCTCATTGTTATACATTTGCAGTTGCTTACGAGCTCGCTGATGACTTCGCAATCATTTTTCTGCTCTGATCTGAGCTGCGGGCCAGCGGTTGAGGTGTGTTACTAATTCAAGGTTTGAAAAGAATTCAATAGCTGGTCCAGGGTCCTCCTCTATTTGAGTAGGGAGGTTAGCTCGCACCCCTGACCCCTGACCCCTGACCCCAGTGTCTATCTGTTATCTTTGGTTGTTCCTTTTTGTTTAGTTATCTTCTAAATGTTCATTTTCTTTTGGTTTAGCTTCAGGGAGCTCTGGTTGCTTTCAGTAACTCATGACGACCAGTGACAGACCCACACTGAATATGTGCAGCTGGAACGTGGGGGGTATACACAATCCTGTCAAGTGGAAAGTTCTCTAAAAAATGTTCGCATAGCTTTCCTGCAAGAAACGCACCTAACTGCTAGTGAGCACTTAAAGTTGAAGCGTGACTGTGGGCAGGTGTTTAGCTCATCTTTTACTAGTAAGAACAGGGGTGTCACCATTCTAATACATAAGCATCTACCTTTATCTTTCATATTACCTGTGGGCTGCACAGTTTAAGTTTCTTTTTTAATGGTTCGTAGGTGACCCGGCTCAGCTGTGAATCTCTCCAGGCAGAGTTACGACTCTGACAAAGGACAATCTACTTTTAAAGAATGGAAGTAGATAATTCTGTTAGAGTAAAAGGCAAATGGGACTCTGAGCCTGATGACTGGGATGCCCTGTGCAGCCATCCCTCTAAGGTCTTGGTGTCTAATCCTGCTTGGGAAAGGCAATTCAAAATCTCACATAGGCTGTATGTCACCTCTGAAGACAGACAGAGAATGAACCCAACTTTGTCTGAGCTCTGTATTAAGTGTCAATTTGCTGTTGGGTCACTTACTCTCCAGCTTAATAAACCTTTTTTATTTTACCAGACATGGGATCCATTTCTTGTGTATCTTGGCACCATTGCACTTTGTAGGATGAGGTCAGGACTTATAGAACTGGCCTGGGAAAAGGATCAGTCTCCCTGAACTCTGTGTTTGTGTGTCTGTGCTTGAGTGTGTGTCATCAATCTTGCACTGTTTATTGATTGTTCAGGTTTTTATCTGCTCTCAGCCTAAAAACCCTCAGGTTTTTCTTTTCTTTTTCTGAGCCTCATCATGGACAACACGCTTCATTTAAACATAAATGTTAAAGCTTCACCAGAACACATTTCTCAATCCAAACGCTCACATTTATCTTCTGTTTGCTGCACGGTTTAACTTGCGCTGTTTCTATTTTAAATGATTAGAAATCATTAGTTTGAGTCAAACACTCTGGTTGTACAGCAGGCGTCAGCTAGAAAGGACAAACACATGTTCATGTGGCTCTATCTAGTGGTGTTTACAGAGAGCTACAAGCAGCAGCTGCTGCACGTGCATGCATACTTTTTGTCTTTGCATGTCAGTGTTCCACATTTGGACACTATTGTTACGTTATCGCAGACACTGGATACGCTGCAGCCATTGGCTCATTTACCCGAGGAAAGAGTTGTCCGTCCCAAGCACAAAGAGCAAAACCTACACAGTCTCTGCTGGCTGATCATCCAACACCGGAAAAGCTGTGTTACAACCTGGTCTTGAGAAACCTTTGGGGCAATCAGACAGAACTGAGCTCAGTACTGAATACAGACAGCTAGCACCCAGCAATGTCACTGCAGATTCACAAGCAGCAATCATAGATTCTATGTTGTCAGAGCAAGAACAAGAGCAGCACAGGTTATTGCAGGGACATGTAGCTTCTAATAATCTACTTTCAATTTTCAAAGATTCAAATGCCCTGAACGAGTTTGTCCTGTTTCTGAAAGGATGTTGTCATGCCATGTGAAAGATGGACTACATGAACGAACTAAACGTTGCCTCCACCTTAAAAGCCATTGTCATGACATTACCCTTTAAGTTGTGGGACAAATGGCGGGCTAAAGCTCAGGAGATACTGGATGGCAACAACCAGATAACATTTGCAGATCTTGTACAGTTCATTGACAGAAAGGCAAAGATGTGGTCTAACCCAATATTTGGGGATATATACAGGCGGGTGCAAGTAGAAATAAGTGGCCCAATACAAGAAAGTCAATTTTTAGGCCCAAGCTTAATTATGCAACTAATGTGTCAACACTAAAATCAGTCTCCCAGTGGAGCCAATTTTTTCATTTAAAGGCAAATGTTTTATCGACTTCCGTTTGGACTACTCACAGAAAGTTCGGGATTATTCGGCTTTCCTATGAAATTTCACACTCTAACCTTTACAGGTGAACTTAATTTGACCTTCCTTAAACTTTTTAACACACATAGTTAGATCCCGAATTACGCCTGGTATTGGAGCAGCTCTCCGTCTAACAGGTCCGATCCTCAGGCCCGTGAGTCCTACCCTATCGGCATGGTTTAGAGGACTGTTTAAGCTGATGGCGAGGAGATTCGTCTAGCTTCTGACTGAATGTAGCACCTGACCGAATAGTTTCTAGGGCCAAATACTAACACACACACTTGTATCTGATGATTACAACCTTAGGAGATACTATAAATTCAATGTCCACAACTTAGTCTTTAACTGCAGTAGATATATTTATTGCAAAGTTTATAAAGGGGCAGGCATACAGCTTAATTCATTCAAATCTGATCAATCCTATTTCCTAAAGTCACTATTCTCATACTAATAAAATTAAAAACCTGATACAAAGGTTGCCGCTGAGTTGTTGAGGTTTTGTCCAATTTGGAGAGAGGTAGGGAAAGGGTGAAACGATGATCAGTCGAGTCAATCCTTTCACAACTGCAAAACTGCACGATGCTGTCGAAAACACCTGGGTATGTCTGGGTATATAAGAATCCTTGTTGGCATGATTACTGACCCACTGTCTTGTGATGTTGGGCTGTTTGTCTGTTACATCTCAACACAGGGGCGCAGATAGTGGGTGTGTCAGGTGTGTCATGACACACCCACTTTTGAATGACCGTAGATCCGTCCCACCCACTTTTATGTAGCTTAACGTTTTGTTTTTTGTTTTTTTTAAACTTTGTCTTCTTCAAATCTTCTGATTCAAGCATCACGAGGAAACCAAAATATGAATTAACATAATATTTGGGGGCATTGGGGGCAGCTTCGTCCCCCCCAGTTTCTCAAACCTATCTGCGCGCCTGTCTCAACAAGTTATAAGTCTAAGTCCAAAGACTCGAAGCTCCGATGTGGTCGATCGTCCAACATGTCTTGAACCCAGGCACCGGCCGATGAGGATAACCACGATCTCCGTTGTGCAGTGTCTCTTTTACTCCCTCGCTGGATCTTCCCATCTCAGGCAGCGATGTGTTATTTGCCAGATTCTAACCATATCAGGCGACAATGAGTCATATGTCACGTGTCTATCATCCTCCCCGTTTATCCAGATCAGAGATGTATAGTAACGAAGTGGAACTACTTAAGTACTGTACTTAAGTACTAAAATGCAGTATCTGTACTTTTTTGGATTTGTATTATTTTTTTCCCAAACTTCCACTTTTACTGCACTACATATTTTTGATGAGTTTAATACTTTTACTCGGATACATTTTTCATGTGCTGAGTCGTTACTCGTTACTATTGTAGCGTCCAGCCGGACACGTGATGAATGACGAGGCGATATTGAACAAACTGCATTTATTGCTGAACGGTTTGGTTCCAGGACTCGGTGACTGTCGGCCGGAACCACGCCAAAAAACCAACTGAACAGTCCCGGTCTCACATCAACCTCGCTCGTGCGCCGTACGTCACACACCTGACTCACCCAGGTGCGCTCTCTCACCTGCTGCCCCGCCCCCTCGCTCTGCATTCATTCAGACGCATTCACAGACCATGGGAAATCACAGAACTCTACCATGAACATTGTAACACTGTAACATTAGAAGTTGTGCCTTAATAAATATTTGAAATAATATAAACAACAGTACTTGTACTTTTACTTTCAGTACTTGAGTAGCATTTTTTTACATACTTCTACTTGCAATACTTAAGTACAAAACATTTTGAATACTTTAGTACTTTTACTTAAGTATGGTGTTTAAAGAACACTTCAACTTCTACTCAAGTCAGTTTTTTGATGTAGCACTTGTACTTCTACTCCACTCCATTACTGCAGTACTTTATACATCTCTGATTCAGATGTTTCCTGCTTGCTTCACATACCCCCGCCCTCTCTACAGTCTGTTTCCTCTAGTTTTCCTTGTTCAACCCCTCAGCATGATTTAGTTATTATTGTCTCACCTTAGCTACCAACTATTGCAATGATTTCACAATCTCCAGTCGTCAGACTCTAATCACACACTCCTTTCTCATGGTTACACCTATCTTAGCATTTCATTTTTAAGTTGTTTAATACAGAATCATCATTAATCATATTATAGTTTTAGCTCATTTTTTATCTTTACGCATTACTCACATACTCATATGGAGAGTCCCTATCTCAACTCACTTGATAATGTCCAACTGTTCAGTGTTTCAGTACTCATTGCAGAATTCAGTGACAGTTTGTGTTTAAACAGTCCTCTTTATCATGCCGTTCACATTTTGAGTTCATGACACCAAGACGACACCTGACAGTCCATCAGCAGTACAGGGTGTCATCAGCAGGTTGGAATAAGTCGACCTGTGAACACCATGAGACATCTAGTCGAGCTGTGATTGATGGTCAAGGTCACATGACAAGTTACTGAGTCATTGACATGTTTAGTTGCGGTATACACGCCACTGTTAGCTTTAGTTTCAATGCATTGTTTGATATGAAGAAATGACCATTGCATGCTTCTACTTACACGTCCTACTTTCATGATATAAAATCACTGCAGCATGAACTTTTTACATTTTCCATAAATTCGAATATCGCTAACTTTGTGTGTGTTGCTTATTACTTATTCTGTGACACAAACCACTATTTCACAGTTTAGTGATGTAGATTTTTTTATTGCTATAATTTCATAATAGTAAAAGGTTTATTGGTAACAGAATTATCATAGCTTCATGAGCAGAATTATTCGTATCTATTGATCATGGATGATTAAAAATAAGGAAAGAGAGCAGCCGGAGGAACTCCAACTGTTGGATCCAGCGAGGCGTAGCCTGGGAGGTCCGACGTCCATCTTTGATTGTCGGGTTCAGATCTTCTTGCCACAAACGAAAGGGTGAGTCTCATTGCATGAGGCTTGCATCCAGTTCCACTCCACTGCAATGAGGTGAATGGAAACATTCAGTTAATTACAGTTTTGACCTGGCAGTGATATTTTGTTGGCTGTGAAAACTTCTTTTGGCTTCGTATTTGGATTCTTTGAACTGAAACTTTATTATTAGCCAGCGTACATTTATCATATCATTATTCTTACATGTCATAAGGACTGGTGACCACTCGGTGGCAGCACAAGCTTTAATTGGAGTTGGATTAGAGGGTTGAAATAGGTTGATTATTAAATATTTGTATGTGTTTGTGTCTGTGCTTCCTACATCCAACATTCATCTTCAGACAGTGCTCCTTTCTGTTAGGCTGTGGCTCCTCAAACCAGTTCTGGTAGTTGAACTTGGAGCCATCACTCCACATCCAAAAAGAGGGCTGTGGATAGAAAGAAACAAACATTCTAACTCTTCATTGGAAAGTAGATTTATGGTCAATCACATTTATACCCCCTGATTTTTTAAATCCTGCCATTTTGAACTTTCACTGTTCAAAATGTGCTACCATCTTACATTTATTCGTACTGTCATCTCTTGTGGAGAAGTTTATTGATAAGTTGTAAAGTTAATACATAATGTACCTTAATAAATTATTTTAAACAAACTACAAATTTAGTTATCATTGACAAAAAAGGTACTATGTTTAAGTGTTGGTACATAAAGAAAGTTCTAAAATATGAACGCTGACAGCAGACTGACCCGTTTCGCTCTAGTTTGGATGTGGGTACATTACAAACACATTAACAGAATCTACAAAGTTAGATAATAAACATTGAATAAACCAAATGATTTCCATACCTGTACTGCATCTTGGCCACCGATCCAGGTTTCGGGGAAGTTTGCCCCAGTTTGAGTCAAAGCCTGGACGAAGTTATTCTCCCCATAACTGTGGATTGATGCCAGGTTTGCCTCTTCAAACAAACAGTAAGCCTGTAGGTGACGAGACAAAACATAAAAACATTTTATTCCTGAATGAATGCATGAGCAGCTCAGGCATCAGTCCTCACCTCAGCTTCAATCCATGTCTTTAGGCTCTTGTGGAAGATGAAACAGGTTCCGGAAAAGTAGGACCAGCCGACGGGGCAGGGGAATTTAAGTTCTGCAAAAAATGTTAAATCTTTTACAGACCTGCAAGTCAGCTGCACACTTGACTTTTTTTTGTTTTGGAAAGCTTACATAGACATTTGAAATTAAACAATCTTTAAACAATTCTCGTACCACAATCAGCAGGTGTGACCCCTGGCCCTGTCCTCGTGTTCGGTATCTCCTCTCCAGTGAGGATCTCGACACACCAGCATTCCCCGGTCGACTCCAAGCACTGCTGCCGTAGGAAATTCCCATACGTGTCACACTTGGGAATGAAGTCCTCAAAATGGAAGAACTCGTTGTGTTCTCTGATAACCTCGCATCTTTCGAAAGTGCCATTGATTGGGTGTCCTTGGCTCACGGTCAGGATGGCACAGAGTGCGAGAGAGAGACTGAGCAACTTCATGGTCATCTTGATGATGATGATGATGAAATACAGGTGGCCTGTAAACAAAGATCTAAGGACCGTCTTTGTTAGTTTTGCCTCACACAACAATGTGGCACAGAAAAATTCACCTGCACGTCTTTCTTGAATAAATTCGACTTCTTTACTCGCAGGGATACCTGGCAACTTAAGCATCAGGCAATTAATTAATTTAATTATATGAAAGCCTTGTTGACATTGAAATCTATTTTTCAAGGGACGGCAGCATGACAAAAATGTTATACAAGGTAAACGGCAACAACTGTCCCACTACAAAAGAGTGTCCACCAGTTAAGATACAAACAAACTATCTAAAATTAAGTACGAGCTGAGACTAGTGTTTAGTAGATTTACTTTAAATTCACCAACAGGCCAAACGTAAATTGTCCCAACCTGACTACATCTGGAACAGGCCATGCTGATGTTTGTGATCAAAAAGTCAAATATGCTGCATCATGTTGTCAAAGTCTAAAGTGGGTACAATAAGCTCTTGTAAATGTGTTGATAACACGTTTAACATTTCAGTTCTTTTCTCTACAACTGCCAATACCATCACTGATTCTATTCTTTGCACTTTTACCCTGCAATTAAATGAAGTGATAACTAAAACAGATTTCACAAACAGTCCAAAGTAGACTCACCTCGTTCAGGACCAGCTGCTGTGTTCAGACTGACGGCCTCAGCTGCCTTTTATCCTGCTGACTACAGAGATTTCTCCTGTGTCATTTCACTTGTGACCGTGCCAGTCTAAGATTAAATGTTACACTAACAAGGAACTATCATAACAGGTGAGCCCAGGTGAATCAGACTATTGTTATGATGATGAGTTTTGGGTTTCATTTCATTGTTCATTGTCTTCTTGGGTCTCTTGTCAGTTTGTACTCTTTAAAGCTGCTCTTACTTAAGGCCTTGTATTGTCTAGGTGACGGAGACCACTTGAGAATCACTAGATCATCCAGAAGGGGCCAAATCCATTGAATCTTTAATGTTTATGATACTATCTTGTATTTACTATCTCATTTAAAACCTAATAAGTAGACAGATTCCCACAATGCCCACTGCTTATTAATTACATCGTTGTGAGTAACTGATGCCACCTCGTGGTATTTCAAAAAAATATTTAGTTTGTAACAACCCTGTAGGTTAGAGTTTCTGGTATAATCAAAAAACAAAAGAACAATGCCCTGATTATAATTCAGTCTCCTGTGACTCTTGGACAAGGAAATAAATATTCTATTACTTCATTTTGACTGACTGTGCTCAGTTAACACATCCTGAAGCACACATAACAGGATGTTCTTACCAATAATCATGACCAGTTGTTTACAAAGCTGTGCAGAAAAACTGATTTATTGAGTTCAAGTTCAAGTTCAAGTCAGCTTTATTATCAGTACTGCTATATGTGCAGGACATACAAAGAATTGAAATTGTGTTTCCATCTATCCCAGTGTAAACAGCACTAAACATGAAATATAAAATACAAAACATAAGTGAAGATGTAAAAAATATAAAATAAAAATATTGATATAAAAGTATATACAAGCTAAAAGACATCCGAGAATAGAAAAGACAGTAGCATGTCCGGAGATATAAATAGTATAAATATGGCAATATTGGAATGAACAGTTGAGTTTCTGCTATGTGGACAACAGACCACTGCAGAAAGTTATTTTTGTTTAATTCTCACCATGAGCAAGCAAAACATCAGAAAACATTAATTTAGAAAAAGTTTTATAAAAACCAAACGGTCTGTGAGACCAGGTGTTAAACTATATATTTCTATTATATTATTATTGTCACACCGCGGTGAGGTCAAGCTGGGTTTTTGTTATGTCTTGTCACTTCCTGTTTTATTTTGAAAGATAACTCTCCTCTCGTTTCAGGTCACTTGCCCTTCCTCATGTGTCACCGCCCTGATTGTTTCCACCTGTTCCCCATCACCCTGTGTATATATTGTCTGCGTCTCCCTTTGTCCCGTGCCGAAGTGTTTTGCCTTCTTGCCTTAAACCCACAGCCATACCTTTTCGATCAAGTGTTCTTTTGTTTCTTCCTCGTAAGAGTGATTTTTTGTTGTAATTTTCTAGCCTCAGCCATAGCTTTATAGCTCTAGGGTTCTGTTGTTTTCTTCCTCGTAAGAGTGTTTTCTGTTGTATAATTCTTAGTCTAGCCCCTTTTGTTTTCTAGTGACCAGCCTAGTGTTTTGCCAGCCTCGTAAGAGCACCCTTAGTTAATGTTTTCATAGCCTTTGTTTTCTCCTCGTTGTGAGTGATTTTGATTTTGTTAACCTTTAGTAAAGTTAGTTCAGAGTTTTTCCTCCTTGGAGTGATTTTTGTTTCTCTTAGTTTAGGCCTACTTTATAGCCTCACTCTTTCGGGGGTTATTCAAGTCCTGATTAAAAGCTACTCTCAGCCTTACTCTGCATCTGAGTCCTCATTTGAGTCCCGGCCTGACAATTATTATATATTATATATTCTATCTATATTTCTGAATCACATATTTAAACCCACTGACTATATTAAAAATCAAACAAGCATAGAAACCTATACAGATACTTGTCCATAAATTGTGGCTCTGGTTGTCACAATCTTGGTCGCCCTGTCCACGCTCTTAATCCTGCATAACGTTAAGCCTTAATATAATCTGAACAGGTGAGCTGTATATAAATTCACCCTCAGAATGGGGAAATTAGCTATAGAGACCAAATCTGTTTTATTTTTCTGCCCCTTAGTGACCAAAAACTCTCTGAGCCATAGGTTAGTGTTTCTGGTATAATCTAAAAAAACAAAAGAACAATGCCCTGATTATAATTCAGTCTCCTGTGACTCTTGGACAAGGAAATAAATATTCTATTACTTCATTTTGAATGACTGTGCTCAGTTAACACATCCTGAAGCACACATAACAGGATGTTCTTACCAATAATCATGACCAGTTGTTTCCAGAGCTGTGCAGGAAAACTGATTTATTGAGTTCAAGTTCAAGTTCAAGTTCAAGTCAGCTTTATTATCAGTACTGCTATATGTGCAGGACATACAGAGAATTGAAATTGTGTTTCCCTCTATACAACAGAGCCTGATGACTGGGATGCGCTGTGCAGCCATCCCTCTAAGGTCTTGGTGTCTAATTCTGCTTGGGAAAGGCAATTCAAAATCTCACATAGGCTGTATGTCACCTCTGAAGACAGACACCGAATAAACCCAACTTTGTCTGAGCTCTGTATTAAATGTCAATTTGCTGTTGGATCACTTATTTATTGTTTGCGGAGCCGTCATCTCATCCAGCAGCAGGGCTGGATTAACATGGTCAGGGGCCCCTAGGCTACAAGCTGCTGTGGGCCCCAATACCCGGAGTGACCAGAAAGGCATGGTCCCTCGCCCTCATCAGAGCTTGGCCTCGTTGGGCTTTTTGCCGCTGCGCTTTGCGCTTTTGGGCACCGCTTTCGTATTTTCTATCGCTCATAAGTACTGTCGCTGTTCAACTACAGAGTCAGACTGACACAGTGCGTGACGCCTAACGTTTATATATGGAAGCCGGATTCCCCACAACCAATCAGTGTCCGGTTATTTAAATATTCATTTTGCGTTAATGAATATGAAAGTTTTTGTTTCTTTTGACCAATTGGGGGCCCCCTGGGCGGCGAGGGCGTGATTTTGAGCTAATGAATATATATTTTTTTCTTTTGACCAATCGGGGGCCCCCTCCGAGGCGAGGGGGCGTGGGGGCCCCTAGGCTTAAGCCTATGAAGCCTGTGCGATGATCCGGCCGTGTCCAGCAGTTCTGGACTGTAGTAGTGTAGTAGTCTGGACTGGAGGACGAGTTACCTGCAGATTTTCACAACAGAGACCTTTTACACATTCTGCAGAATCTATTTCAGGCTTCTTCTTTTCATCATGGACAACACGCTTCATTTAAACATAAATGTTAAAGCTTCACCAGAACACATTTCTCAATCCAAACGCTCACAGTTATCTTCTGTTTGCTGCATGGTTTAACTTGTGTGTCATGGATCTGCGCTGTTTCTATTTTAAATGATTAGAAATCATTAGTTTGAGTCAAACACTCTGGTTGTCAATTAGAAAGGACAAACACATGTGGCTCTATCTAGTGGTGTTAGGATAGAGTTACAAGCAGCAGCTGCATGTGCATGCATACAGTACATTTTGTGTTTGCATGTCAGTGTTCCACATTTGGACACTATTGTTATGTGTATATTGTTTTATCACATAACACAAATTATTTCTTAAAAGAGACTGACTTCACACATTAACTCATTTTACTTCTGTCTTACGTCATGCAAAGAAAATCTCAACATGTCTAATTTAAATTCAAAATTAAAATATTATCCATTGTATTAAAATTTCACCCAGCTATTTCCATCATCTTGAGACCGCACCTTATCTACGGACGTATCTTGTGTTTTTCAGGTGTCCTTTCCCAATACTGTGTTTTTATTTATTTATTTCTACCTCAGATTTTATTCTGTATGTATTGTATTTTTTATTGTATACAAATATACTACTATGATGATGTAACGTCCCTTCGAGGATCTATGTATGTATCTATGTATCTATGTATGTATCTATCTATCTATCTATCTATCTATCTATCTATCTATCTATCTATCTATCTATCTATCTATGTACTATCTATCTATCTATCTATCTATCTATCTATCTATCTATCTATCTATCTATCTATCTATCTATCTATCTATATCTATCTATCTATCTATCTATCTATCTATCTATAACATGAGATTAAATTAGACATGTTGAGTCTATCTACATATCTATGAAATAAACTCAGAGTAAAATTGAAACAGACAATAAAAAACAATGAAAATATAAATTAAATCAACTTAATATCAGTGAAACAGTATTTTTCGTGTCCATTTTTAAAGTTAAATCTTTAATACTAAACGCGTATTTTCAAATTTTTGTCCCTGTGCATCTGCCGTTTCCTCGTAACTAGGCAACGCACTCAGCAGTTGGCGCCCCCTTCCTAAAAAAAAAAACTAACCCCGCCCTTTTCCCTTTCTCGCAGCTCATTGGTTGACAAACCCGCCCGTCAACTAAACCGGAAGGAAAACAAACAAATGTGGCTTCCTGCAGGAGAAACTAACGCGTGTTGTGTAACGGACGTTTCAGACTTTGAGCACGAATAGAGGAACTTACTGAAAACTTCTTCTCGTGTTGGACACGATGGACGCGCAGGAGACGTTTTATAACCCCGACACCAAACGTGACGAGGAGCAGCTTCATTTATTCACCGACACGTTCAAGTTTAAGAAGTTCAGCTCAAACTTTGTTCTGGGAAAAAGTCTGGATTAACTCCTGGTGGTAAGTCTCTGAGACTGTCACAGACTGTCCTAAACCTGGACAAGTCTCTGAGACTGTCACAGACTGTCCTAAACCTGGACAAGTCTCTGAGACTGTCACAGACTGTCCTAAACCTGGACAAGTCTCTGAGACTGTCACAGACTGTCTAAAACCTGGACAAGTCTCTGAGACTGTCACAGACTGTCCTAAACCTGGACAAGTCTCTGAGACTGTCACAGACTGTCCTAAACCAGGACAAGTCTCTGAGACTGTCACAGACTGTCTAAAACCTGGACAAGTCTCTGAGACTGTCACAGACTGTCCTAAACCTGGACAAGTCTCTGAGACTGTCACAGACTGTCCTAAACCTGGACAAGTCTCTGAGACTGTCACAGACTGTCCTAAACCAGGACAAGTCTCTGAGACTGTCACAGACTGTCGAAAACCTGGACGTAGTCTCCGTGACGTCCCCGCAGACTGTCTAAAACCTGGACGTAGTCTCTGTGACGTCCCCGCAGACTGTCTAAAACCTGGACATAGTTTCTGTGACGTCCCCGCAGACTGTCTAAAACCTGGACATAGTTTCTGTGACGTCCCCGCAGACTGTCTAAAACCTGGACGTAGTCTCTGTGATGTCCTTGCAGACTGTCTAAAACCTGGACATAGTCTCTGTGACGTCCCCGCAGACTGTCTAAAACCTGGATGTAATCTCTGTGACGTCCCCGCAGACTGTCTAAAACCTGGACGTAGTCTCTGTGACGTCCTTGCAGACTGTCTAAAACCTGTGTCTCTCTGTGACGTCCTTGCAGACTGTCTAAAACCTGGACGTAGTCTCTGTGACGTCCCCGCAGACTGTTTAAAACCTGGACGTAGTCTCTGTGACGTCCGCAGACTGTCTAAAGCCTGGACGTAGTCTCTGTGACGTCCCCGCAGACTGTCTAAAACCTGGACGTAGTCTCGTGACGTCCTTGCAGACTGTCTAAAACTGACGTAGTCTCCGTGACGTCCTTGCAGACTGTCTAAAGCCTGGACGTAGTCTCTGTGACGTCCCCGCAGACTGTCTAAAGCCTGGACGTAGTCTCCGTGACGTCCCCGCAGACTGTCTAAAACCTGGACGTAGGCTTGATCTTGATCTTTTAGGTCTGTCTAAGACTGACTGCAGTGGTCATGGCGTCCCCCAGCAGTCTGTCTCTGCTGGGCTTCAAGCAGCTGTCCATCTACCTGGTGGACTGTTTGAAGACACCAGCTGACCTGAGACCTGCTGTAAGGCCGGATCCAGAAGGTGTGAAGCCCGCCGACATAGAAGATATCCATGTCCGCGACAAAGCCGAGAAGAGTCAGCAGGATGCCCGACATCACCTCTGTGAGCATTGTGGGAAATCCTTCTCAAACAGCAGCAACGTCTTCAGACACCAGCGATGTCACTGCAAAGCAAAAAGAGGTAAACACAGCGGCACTTTATAGAAAAAACCCATAGGTGATGGTTTGTGTAGATCATGTAAAGACATCAGTTTTAAATTAAGACGGTTTCATATCCAGTTTTAAAAACCTGGGCTCAACGTCAAACCCAAAGGACGGACAGGTAATGCCAATACCAAGACCCCCGAGATACCCCAACAATGCCATTGCCAGAATTAGGCTCCGGAAACCGACCCAACAGTACCCTGTCCTACGAGCCTTTCATTCATTAATGAACCTATCTCTCCTCCTCAGATAACCCCTCAGTCCTCATGCAGAAGGAGCTGTCCGTCTGCCTGCTGGACCGTATGAAAGCTCCGGGACTGAACGGGCCAGTGGTCAACGTAGAAGAGGTGGACGAGCAGTCGGACTTTGAGAATCCACAGCGGATGAACCAGGAGCTCGAAGAACTGCAGCCGAGTCCCGGAGGAGCTGATGGGACGGCATTAGCGACTCAGAAAGCCGCCGTGCAGGACTCCGAAGTCTCTGAGTCACTCGGAGAAGCATCTCTTCGTAATTCAGAGGAAGAGGAAACATTCTGCAGGGACGTCGTGCAGCGTGAAGCTGATGCTGTGCCTGCAGCTGGAGGTAAATGTTTCTACAGAATTATAAGTTTATGCCAGTTTGCTGTGTAGCTCCCACATTTTTAAGGTTACTCGAGTCCAAGCCAACTTTTAAAGCTAGAATGAAGATAGAAGATGCTAACTGATGAAAGTGATAAAGTTATTCACTTCTCACGTCAAGGTCGAAGAAATCTGAATGAAAATGGGTTTCATAAATCAGCTGTGCAGCTCAGTGTGGTTGGATGATTTTGGGCAGAAACTGTAAATATTAACTGTATTAATTAATGGCTGTCAATCGATAAAAAAATTAACTGATTAATCGCAAAAAAATGTGTAATTAATCACGATTAATCGCGATTAATTTATCAATAAATATCAGTAAATTAATTGCGTTAGGATAGATCATAGACATATATACATAGACTCTCCTTTAGTTAGTATAGATCATAGACATATACACATAGACTCTCCTTTAGTTAGGATAGATCATAGACATATATACATAGACTCTCCTTTAGTTAGGATAGATCATAGACATATATACATAGACTCTCCTTTAGGTAGGATAGATCATAGACATATATACATAGACTCTCCTTTAGTTAGGATAGATCATAGACATATATACATAGACTCTCCTTTAGTTAGGATAGATCATACATATATATACATAGACTCTCCTTTAGTTAGGATAGATCATAGACATATATACATAGACTCTCCTTTAGTTAGGATAGATCATAGACATATATATACATAGACTCTCCTTTAGGTAGGATAGATCATAGACATATATACATAGACTCTCCTTTAGTTAGGATAGATCATAGACATATATACATAGACTCTCCTTTAGTTAGGATAGATCATAGACATATATACATAGACTCTCCTTTAGTTAGGATAGATCAGACATATATACATAGACTCTCCTTTAGTTAGGATAGATCATAGACATATATACATAGACTCTCCTTTAGTTAGGATAGATCATAGACATATATACATAGACTCTCCTTTAGTTAATTAACATGTACATTTTGACAGCACTCGTATTAATTATATATTTCTTCTTTCTTCCACGTCCACGACAAAACCGAAAAGAACCAGCAGGAAGGTGCGGCCGCAGTCCGACGTCCCCGCTGTGAGCAATCATTTACAAAGAGGAGCAGCGTCTTCAGACACCAGCGGCGTCACTGCAAAGCAAAGAGAGGTAAACAGACAAAGCAGGAGACCTATTTATGCCACAAATGCAGCACGGCGTTCAGGACTAAACGGTATTTTAGACTGCACGTGTGCATCCGCATAGAGAACAGTGAAAATCTCAATGGAGCAGAGATTTCAGAAGAGGCTCCGAGGAGAGAGAGACGTCACGCCTGCGACCAATGCCATAAGCGGTTCTACTCTTTCCAAATCCTCCAACAGCACCTCCTCACCCACACGGGAGAGAAGTCCTACGGCTGCGAGGTGTGCGGGAAGCAGTTTGGAAGAAAGGGCACCTTGAAGTCGCACATGCTGATCCACACGGGGGAGAAGCCATTCACGTGCGAGCAGTGTGGCAAGACTTGCGCCAGGAGGGGAGACCTCAACATCCACATGCTCAGTCACTCCGAGGAGAGGCCGTACGGCTGCAGCCGGTGTCCGAAACGCTTCAAGCAGAGGACGAAACTGAATCAGCACGAGCGGCTTCACGCGGGGGATGAGCCGTACCTGTGCAACTTTTGTCCGAAGCAGTTTAGAGTTCGGGAACTTTTGGAGGCGCACCTGTACACTCACTCAGAAGAGAGACCGTTCAAGTGCACCGTGTGCCCGGAGGCCTTCGACAACGGGAGCGACTTAAAGAAGCACCAAATGATACACAAACCGCACAGCTGCTCGCACTGCGGCAAGAGCTTCCAGCTGCTGCAGCACCTCGCCGGCCACGAGTGCGACCACGTGGGGGGAGAAACCGTACAAGGGCGAGAAAAGTTGCGGCGAGCTAAAGGCTCTGAGAGTCCACCAGTCCATAGAGAAACCAGCACACTGCCCCCGGTGCAGGAAGACCTTCGTCGAGCTCGCTGGTCACAAGTGTTGTGAGGCGCCGGAGAAACGGCACAGCTGTGCCCAGTGCGGCAAACGCTTCTCCCAGGCCGCGAACCTGAGGAAACACCAGCTGGTCCACACGGGGGAGAAACCCTACGGCTGTACAGAGTGCGGGAAGCAGTTCAACGACAAGAGTAACCTCAGCAGACACATGCGCACTCACACAGACGAGAAGCCGTTCAAGTGTCCGGCCTGCAAGAAGAGCTTCAGGCTCCCGCACCACCTCACGTGCCACCGCCTGACACACGGCGACACAGATTAGAGAATTCGGAGATTTGTGTTGGACGCTGCATCGGATGCAGAGACAATAACACGGCCCTGTGGTAGATAAAACATCATGAAGTGGCTTCTAAACGGATCCAGCGTGCTTCTGCAGGACAGTATGATGATCTGCTTCCTGCCTGATAACTGGTGGTGGGACAATGTCAACAAATACTAGGAACAAAGTAAATAAAATACCACAAACAGTTTTACTTCTCCGTCCCAGTATTTGCACTCAGAGTGACTGATGGTGACATGATCTGTGATTCTTCCAGTAGGTGGCGACGTTGCTCAGCACATCTAAACTGTCCAAGGTCCCACAGTCCTCACAAGGTTGCTATGATCGAACTGGAACTGACCCACACGGTGATGATTTGATGTTTTTTTAAATTATGTTTATGTTAAGCATAAATTCTGGACTGAAAATTATCAGGTCAACGTTACATTTTCGCTTAGATAAGATGTAAAGATCACGTCAACCCAAAACTGGAGCCAGGAGGCGGCTGGTTTGACACTGATTTGGCACATCACCCCACACACCGCGTCACTTCTTTACTTCATTTTACAGATTAAAAGAGAGATTTTCTCTCTAACTCAGCACAAAGTGTTTTTAGATCAAAATGCGTTCACAGTTTTTTTCCATTTGCTTCAACACAATTTTGCAAACCAGGCTGGTTTTAAACAAAACGCCTCATATATCTGCAAAATGAAGCCCTGCAGCCAAAATCAAACTCATAATAATAATAATGAAAAGCACTCTCATCTTTAGTTTGCTTTGCCATCATACTAACAAAGTTCAAACTGTGGAGGATTCCTCAGATTGTTCACATGCACAGAAATATTTGCAGATACACACACGTGCTACTGATTATTATTATTTTATTTATTTATTTAGTCAGTGCAACGTGCTCAGCAGATACATTTACACTGGAGTGAACTGAAACATGCTCAAGCTGAAAAACACAACTGCAGAAAAAATGAAAAAATAAAGAGGAAAGCAAAAATAATTTGACAACACTGCTCTACCCCCCCTCACTCTTCCTCCCCCTTTTATTTTTTTTATCCTCCCCCCCCTCACTCTTCCTCCCCCTCTCACTCTTCCCCCCCTCTCACTCTTCCTCCCCCTCTCACTCTTCCTCCCCCCCTCACTCTTCCTCCCCCTCTCACTCTTCCCCCCCCTCTCACTCTTCCTCCCCCTCTCACTCTTCCTCCCCCCTCATTCTTCCTCCCCTCCCCCTCTCATTCTTCCTCCCCCTTTCATTCTTCCTCCCCTCTCATTCTTCCTCCCCCTTTCATTCTTCCCCCCCCCCCACTCTTCCTCCCCCTCTCATTCTTCCTCCCCCTTTCATTCTTCCTCCCCTTTCATTCTCCTCCCCCCTCATTCTTCCTCCCCCTTTCATTTTTCCTCCCCCCCTCACTCTTCTCTCCTCCCTTTCATTCTTCCTCCCCCTCTCACTCTTCCTCCCCCCTCACTCTTCTCCCCCTCTCACTCTTCCTCCCCCCCTCACTCTTCCTCCCCCTTTCATTCTTATTCTTCCTCCCCCCTCACCTCCCCCCCCACTCACTTCTTCCTCCCCCCCTCACTCTCCTCCCCCCCCACTCTTTCCTCCCCCTTTCATTCTTCCTCCCCCCCCTCATTCTTCCTCCCCCCCTCACTCTTCCTCCCCCTCTCATTCTTCTCCTTCCCCTCCCCTCTCACTCTTCCTTCCCCCTCACTCTTCCTCCCCCCCTCACTCTTCCTCCCCCCCTCTCATTCTTCCTCCCCTCTCATTCTTCCTCCCCTCTCACTCTTCCTCCCCCTCTCATTCTTCCTCCCTCTCATTCTTCCTCCCCCCTCACTCTTCCTCCCCCTTTCATTTTTCCTCCCCCCTCACTCTTCCTCCCCCTCTTCCTCCTCTTCTTCCTCCCCCTCTCCTTTTTCCTCCCCCTCTCATTTTTCCTCCCCCCTCTTTTCCTCCCCCTCTCATTTTTCCTCCCCCTCTCATTTTTCCTCCCCTCTCTTCTTCCTCCCCCTCTCTTTTTTCCTCCCCTCTCATTCTTCCCCCCCCTCTCACTCTTCCTCCTCCTCCCCCTCTTACTCTTCCTCCTCCTCTCATTCTTCCTCCCCCCTCTCATTCTTTCCCCCCCTCTCATCTTCCTCCTCCTCTCCTCTTCCTCTTCCTCCCCTCTCACTCTTCCTCCCCCTCTCACGCCCCCCTCTCACTCTTCCTCCTCCTCTCACTCTCTTCCTCCCCTCTCACTCCCCCCCTCTCACTCTTCCTCCCCCTCTCTCACTCTTCCTCCCCCTCTCCCCCACTCTCATTCTCCTCCTCCTCCCCCCCCTCTCATTCTTCCTCCTCCTCCACTCTGCCTCCCCCTCTCACTCCTCTCCCCCTCTCTCCCCCCCCCCTCTCACTCTTTCCTCCCCCTCTCACTCTTCCTCCCCCCTCACTCTCCTCCCCCTCTCACCCCCCTCTCATCTTCCTCCTCCTCTCACTCTTCCTCCCTCTTCCTCCCCACTCTTCTCCTCCCTCTCCCTCTTCCTCCCTCTCACTCCTCTCACTCTCCTCCCTCTCACCCTTCCTCCCCCTCTCACTCTCCCTCCCCCTCCCTCTTCCTCTCTCATGTCTTCCATTGTTGCTGTAAAATACAAAAAGGTGCTCACCTGTTCTTTTATTGCTTCCCTCCTGATTGAAGTGTTAACAGTTACATAACACCTGTTTGTCCAGGTGGCACATGTAGAGTCATTTTAAACTGCACACATGTGACTTTATGTCAGATTGTTGTGTCTCATGCAGAGAGCCGCCTTCAGTAGAGCCACTTGAATTGCAAAATGTGTGTGAAGCAGAAACTGTGTTTCGAGTTTCGGAGATTTGAGATGAGGTTTGACTCCCTGTGTGTCAGTTTAAATATTTGTGCTATCCGTGTCATTTCAGTGTTTTTTTTAGCAACTGGACAAAACTGTTAAAGATATGACAGAAAAACTTCGTGAAGGAGCCGGCTTAGCTCATACTCCAGCACGTCACCCTTTAAATCCACATGCTCTGGTTTGTGTACGGGTCAGAGAAAAAATTTGAATTTAAAAAACATGAAAACAAGTTCAAACGACACAAATCATTTTGTGTTTGACTTGTACTGGCTCATAACTGTTACTGTCAGCTGTTTGTCACTGTTTGCTTTGAGAAAACAAACCGGATCGAATACCAGTAAATCCTGTAGCCACTGAACTGGAGTGTGTGTGGGTGCGTTATCACAGCAGAGACACACACACACAGGACAACAAACAAACCTCGCGGCATCCAACAGCCGGGCGTTACACAACTTCGACCTGACCCGAGCAGACTTTACTGGATGAGTCACGGGGTTGTCAGACTTCAGGCTTCAAATGATCGGCGGCTGCGTCCGAGCGGCATTCAGCAGCAAGAACGACAGCGAGGAAGATGGAGCGACTGAATTTACTCGTCTGCCTCCTTGTGATGGGCGTAGCTTCAAGCTTGGTGAGTTTTTCCAGGTTTCTTATATAGAATTATAAAATAATTTATCATTTTTGTCATGTTGCTCTGCCGTACTGAGCTGATTGGTTTAATATTGGTACCTAAGGCAGTGTTGGAGACTAATGAAAAAACTAGAGAAAGATTAGAGACTAGAAAATAAACTAGCAGTGTAATTTACCTGTATGAATATTCCCATTTTCCAAGTAGGTAATTCACTAGTTTCCACAAGTTTCCATTCTTGGCACTTTTACATAAATAATTCAGGTGTCACGTGTACGGCATCAATTTGAACGTTGATCTACTTTTAGATAACTAAACTGTAGTGAAGCTGTTTTTAAACGAAAAATAAAAATATAATTTATTGTATTATTTATTCAGTTATTACACTCAAAAACGTTCTGGACTCTCAATTTCATCCGAATACTTTTTCTGTTAATGTATTTAAAAACTCAGATTTATGTGTTATGTTTGACAAATCTTAGTCAGACATTTGGTTTAATGTATTTATTATTTATGAAATTTATTTTTCTGTTGGTGCCTCTAAAAGCACTTCTTCATTCCGCCTTGAACATTTTTTAATCTCTCTGTCATTTTCCAGGCTGACGATGCAGGAGTACTGAACCCCAGAGGAGCTCGTCCGGTCGAACACGGCACCAGATCTGAAAAATGTGCTACAGAGAAGGAATGGCCTTTCTGTACAAGCGATCAATGGGTACAGCTGCTTTTATCAATGCGTCAAACTTAGCAAAACTCAAATTTTAGCCTTGTGATTTCTTTCTCGGACCTCACCGTCTCTCCCCTCTCCTTCATCAGGGCCCCAACTGTCCGTCAGGCTGCAGGATTCAGGGTCTGATGGATAAATACGACCACGGTCTGCTGAAGAGGGTCGAGAAGATCCGCAGCCTCCTGGATCAGTACAAGGGCAAGCACCGCTCTGCCGACCTGGTGTCCAAACAGACCTACGACTACCTGAAGGAAAAACTCACCGTCGACAGTGGTTAGTGCGTTCAACTTTAACTTAAACTCTCAGATAAAAGGTCAGGTCTCACCAGGTGGATGTGAAGTTACCTGTAGCCGAGTTTTAATTCCAACCTACCTTCAAGGAAACAAAAGGTTTTCTTCATCTTGAAAGTCTAAATGTTTCCAAGAAATAAATATCGGTCAGTCTGCATGCCCGTGTATCATCATGTTATCAATTAATTCACCAGGTTATGACAACAACTACTTCGACTTGGCTCAGAGGCTGCGTCAGAGAATCACAGACATGAAGATCAGGATCGACAGGCAGCTGAGGACCCTGGCCGCCCTGAAGGATCGAGTCAAGGACCAGGTGGCCGAGATGCAGAAGCTGGAGGTACGTAACACTGTAATGTACGTACTGTACTGTAACAAACTACAAAAGTTCAGCTAGCTTGCAAACAGATCAAATGGCCATAATACGTTAATTTAGGATCATTTAAGGTTGGTTATTTGAACCAAAAACAGCAATAACTAGTAACTAGATCATTAAAAATCTCCAACAAAACCAGTTGTTCTTGCCCATTTTAATTTGTTTAAGAAAATAAACTTTATTTTGATCATTTGTAGTAGACTGCCGCATATGAAGATTCAGTGTAAATCAATATAATGAATATATTTACACTTTGATTTATTTGAATATGTAATTTAAAGGTGTTTATAACTCACAATATCTTGGTTTTCATTGGAGCGAATACCTGAGATCTAAGTTAACTTTAGCATCAGTATAGTTCAGTTTTGTAAAATGATTGTTTATGAACTTAAGTAAATTTGCTCAGCAGGAAGCACGTTCCAAACTCTTTGTCTCTTTTTTTTAGGTGGATATCGATATTAAGCTGCGTTCCTGCAAAGGATCCTGTGAAGGTTACGCCGAGTACAGCATTGACCAGAGCAGCTACCTGGAACTGGACAAACAGGTAAAAAGATCGAACCCGGAACTCCAACCCAGAGTCCAGATTAACAATTTAAAACACTAATATCTATGGCTGCTACAACTACAACAAAACCTAACTGTCTCATATGTGTCAATTTGAAATATCAAGAGTTACTACACGTAATGTACAGTCACGTTAACGCAATGAGAAATAATCAGTCAGTGGACAAACAGGTAAAAAGATCGAACCCGGAACTCCAACCCAGAGTCCAGATTTACAATTTAAAACACTAATATCTATGGCTGCTACAACTACAACAAAACCTAACTGTCTCATATGTGTCCATTTAAAATATCAAGAGTTACTACACGTAATGTACAGTAACGTTAACGCAATGATTCTGTGAGAAATAATCGGTCCGATTTGCAGGGTTTGCAAAGCCAATTTAAAACTATTTGTCACATTAAAATGCTTTAAGATTGAGAATTACTTGATTTAAGATAATTCAAGGAACCTATGGCTAAAGTTAATAAATTAAAGATTTTTATTTCTCAGAGTGTACAGTAACAAACACCAGTAGGTAGACATGCAAATATCATAGATACACTTTGTATCCTCAACCCTTCACTCTCCCCTCCAAAATAAATACTTTATTAAAACAAACCAACCAAAAAAAGGAAGAAGACAATGAACTTAAAGTGACAAACAAGGAACGAACATATGATAAATGTTGTACCTGTACCTTGCACCAGTACAAGAAACCTCAGCAAATAAAAACAGCATCAGAGTTGTAAGTAACGGTAACTCTTCTTACATATATTAAAGACTTAGAGGTACATTCATTACGGATCTCCTCTCAAAACATCTTCGTTAACCAAAGATCTTGAAAAATATTTTCTGAAGTTATTCTCTCTAATGGTAAAAATTCTGAGAATTGTTTCAGGAGCAACTTAAAAGTTGGAGGAAAAAATGAAATATGCGAAATATGTTAAAGTAATTGAAATTCAGCAGTTTTAATTAGATTCTGCCTCTAGGACAAATTGTGTGAAAACAACAAAACAGATAAACATTCAACTCTAAACCTGATGTGTAATTTCAGTTGAAGGGCTGCATTTGGCCTCCCCAGGGGTGTTTCAGCCCAACTATATGCAATGGAAATACAAACATTTAAAAGAATTAGCATTTTGCATTACAGACTTTACTAAAAGCCACTTTCTCTGTCCGTCCATTTCCCAGGTTAACCAGCTGGACTCCCAGTCGGCTCAGGCCATCGAGTCTGTGAGGACGCTGTACGTGATGAAGAGCAGGACACTGCAGGAATCTCATCCTGTCGACGGCATTTTCAAGTCCAAGGTCATGGCAACCGGAGCCGCAGCACAGCAAGTTCAAGACATGTTCCCTGAGGTGAGGGACACGCTCTGTCGGTTTAACAATTCATAGCAAATAAATCATGAAGGTTTCATGATTCATGAAGAACAGTTGAGTCCTGTAGTTTTTAACAAACTGCTGAAAGTTTTTTATTTGTTGGGGACTACTTTTAGCTGTGGATGAATCGAGATATCAGGGCACAGTCAACCATACGCACACATGAATGAATTCATGAATTAAAGTTTGTTAAATTTGTGTCCTAAAAAATCAATGGTTAAATATGTGTATAAGCATAAAAAACAGATATGAACTGTAATTTTTATGTAACGTAAGAAAGCTGAATGTACAAAAATGAGAAATAACTTAATAATAAAAGAATTTGTTATTAATAGCATAAAACTTAGAATATTATCAATTGGGTTGTTAATTTACAGATAACATTCGTAATTTTAGTTTTGTAGACAACAGATTATTTATAAAAATATATTTTACATGAATCTACTTCTTCTTCTTTCTCAGGTGAAGACGGTACAGTTCGTCCTCGAGCACGAAGGCTCCAGCTCGTTCCCGGCAACCATCTCCAAGGAACCAGGTACTTCCTACACTTCATCTACATCCTCAGTCCTTCAACCATCAACATCCTCCTCGACTTCCTCCTCTTCCTCCTCAACCTCCTCCTCCACGTCGTCAAAATCCATCACTGAGTTAGGAGGCAACACCGATTTGTTTAATCTAGGTGGAGGGTTTGAATCCCTCAGCCAGCCTAGTACAGGCTTTGCGTCCACCCAGACCATCACCTGCACCAAGAAGATCACTATCATGACAGCGGATGGGCCAGAGGAAAGGGTGGAGCAGATGTCGGGCTCACAGTGCCAGAACCAATTCTTCCCCAGCCTCGGCCAGGCCTCCTCCTCCTCCTCTTCCTCTTTTACTAAGACCACCTACACCAGTGACACTAAAGGAAGCCTCTTTGGAGATACCAAAGGGTTCGGGGATCCATTCAGCGCTGACCTTGGCAGATTCACGGCGGCCGATGCAGACGATGACCTTCCTGATATCCACGCCCGGAGTGTGAAGACTGCGCGTGTTGAGCGGCAGGCCGATTATATAGGACAAGGTACCAAAACATCAGACCTGGAGTAAAATCTTCGAAGGCCAGAACGGCACATTCAGCTAGACAGCATGCTTTAGCATCAGCTAGCCCTATGTACCAAAATGTTGAAGTGAACATAGTAATTGTCATTTGTTTATTACAAGAGCTTAAAGATTTTTCACTTTTCCTGGTGATGTATGTGATTGTCACTGAGGAATTCTGGGTCATTGTGTAATTAAAGAAACAATGTAAATTAAAGGTAACTTTTCTGGCGTCAAAACAACTGGATATGAATTCTTAACAAGTGTTTCGCAAAGTGAGGTACTCCTGCTGACTCCGGGGTTAATTCATCAAATATCACTGCAGTAAAAATTCCCGTCCAAGCTAACTCGCGGTCTTGCGGTGTGCCCCTCTCTTTTCGCAGATTGCATTGAAGCCAATCGGAACCACCTGAAAGGGGAAACGAACGGACTGTTTAAGATCAGACCCGGCAGCACGGGCTCCACAGATGTAGTGGAGGTTTACTGCCACCAGGAGGGTCTGTTGGGTGGGTGGTTGTTAGTCCAGCAAAGAGAGAGTGGCGTGCTCAGCTTCAACCGCTCCTGGGCCGAGTATCGCAACGGGTTTGGGTCAGTCGACGCAAAAGGCAAGGGTGAGTTCTGGATAGGCAACCAGAACCTCCACTTGTTGACTAATCAGGGTGAAACCATGCTTAAAGTGGAGCTGGAGGATTGGGAAGGGGGTGTAGCCAGTGCTGAGTACATGATCAGGGTAGGTTCAGAGGAGGAAGGGTACCCGCTGCATGTGTCCGGGTACAACGGGGATGCCGGGGACGCTCTGGTGGTGCCTCAGTCTGATATGGCGTCTTACCTGTCCCACAACGGGATGAAATTCAGCACCTTTGACAAGGACAATGACAAGTGGGAGGAGAATTGTGCGGAGCTGTTCGGGGGTGGGTGGTGGTACAACAACTGCCAGTCAGCTAACTTGAATGGGATTTATTATAAAGGCGCATACGACGTGGAGAACAACACGCCGTACGAGGTTGCGAATGGAGTCGTGTGGGTGACGTTTAAACCGCAAAATTACAGCCTGAAGACAGTTCGGATGTTCATTCGAGGTACTGCTTTTTAACAGGGCATGAGCAAAAAAACATAAAAATTACTTTTCTACACATTTCTGTATTTAAAGTCGAAGCTGGGTTTCAGACCTTTAGACCGTTGATCTGTTCGTGAATCATTCCCAGATTGCAAAATCGAGTCAGACAGTGTTAGCGTGCCGCCATGGGTATTTGTGTTGGTTCTTCTTTGTTTGTCAGCAGTCTGTGTAAATGCCATCGACCTGTTTGTTAGCAATGAACTGACCAATGTTCTCCCTGTTGTGTAACTCTGTACGGAGCAATGACCGAACTCTGCTCAGTCAATAAAGAGTCAATGTTCACTTCAGCCGCTGTGGTCTGTGGCGTTCTTTCAACCTGAATAATTAAAAAAACTCATGTTATACATTTGTATCCTTCAATTAAATTCAATCTTTCAAAGTTTAGGTTCATTCAAGATTACAAATCAACAGAGGCGGCTAAGATGTTCATGTATTCTTACTATTTAACAATCTAAATGGCTAATAGCACTACTCCATAAAGAAGTTTTTATAATTTCCAGATATTGACACAACATGACTTGCTGATTTAGGAATACAGTGGTCCCTCGTTTATCGCGGGGGATACGTTCCAAAAATAACCCGCAATAAACGAAATCCGCGAAGTAAGTTTTACAATTATTCTACATGTTTTAAGGCCGTGAAACCCCTAACACACACTTTATACACCTTTTTACACGCAGTTTGTACAGTACTCCCTTAAACAGGACGCAGAACACGTGCGGTTCTCCCTTAGCCGATTTAGGACGATGCACGTTCATGCTGTAGAGTACGCTGTAAAAAAAAAGCATGCAAAATTACATCGAGTCCGCGAAAAGTGAACCGCGATATAGCAAGGGACGACTGTAGTTGATTAAAGATGTAGATGTTTGTGTACAATATTATGCTTATGTACAATATTATATACACAAATAAATGGTTAATTAGTCTAATTAGCTCGGTCAGCGCTAAAACTCTGTGCTGAACTTCCCTTGCTGTCCGTCCTCAGGTACCTGCAACTATTTATTGTGTTTTTTAACGTGTCAGACTTGAGTTATATATCTTATATACACTGCATGCTTTGTATGTCTTCTGGTTTGCATGTTTTTAATGCATAATCATATTAATGTCACTCTTTTTGTGGATTTGTTTGTGTATTAGCATCACAAGCCTCTTTGTTGAATTCATTAATTGAAAGGAGGTGAAGCATCTGTTTGTTGTACTCTCACACAAACTATAAGATTTTCTTCTTCTTGTTGTTTTTCAGTCAGGGAAAAAAATAACCTGTTAGCTATTGAACCCTGTAAGTCTTTGACCTTTGAATGCTACAGTGTACATACACACAGATAAAACCAGAGGACTTTAGGTGCAAATACCCACTTTGACCAGTTAGTAACAAGCTTTAGTTTTTTACGCAGGAGGATCTTTTCACTGAGGGAAGATCAAGATTCATTAAAAAAAAACACATTTGGAGGGTCAAGGGTAAGTTTTCAGCCCTGAACATGAAGTGGTGGATGACATTTTAGTTTGTTAAACACATTTTTTATAGTCGTTTGTGAGACTATCCAAAAATATCCACACAAAAAAAAACATTCACAAGATCTTAACCCTGTCTGTAACCTTTATCTTTACATTATGTTTCAGTCAGAGCTCGGCTGAAGGTGAACTCATCACACTCCTGTGTGTTTTTTCTTGTCTTCAGTGTGTGCGAGGTTAATGCTGCAGAGTGAGCTTGGCCAAAAGCCGTCCGGTCACAACCAGATGTACCGGAAGCAGCGCTGTCGAGCAAAATTGGACGTCGCCCTGTGCTCAGATGATGACTGGGTAAGAAACACACAAACAGCTTTACGGATGAAACTTTCAGAGTACAGAGCAGTACTTTGATATGAAGTAGTAGACACAAATGTCTGAAAAGGCCGAAAGAAAATTCTTTTGTATCCTCCTGTTGTCTTTCTGAAGCTGACATCATGCATGGTAGTTCATAGTTACTGTTGCCAAGCAGGTCTTCGTCTACAAACCTGCTACAAATGTGCTTTTATTTCCTGAAGGTCTCTAAATGCCCCTCCGGCTGCAGACTCCAAGGTTTGATGTCGCAGGTGGAAAGCGAAGTGGAAAGAAAACTGAAGAAGGTGTGCAAGAAGGCAATGATGTATGAAGACGCGCTTGAGAAGTCCATGATGACGATGACCGATTTCTACAACAAGAACCGGAGAGACACAGTCGGCAGATACAGTAAGACTGACGATGACGCCGACTATTCTGGACAGAATTATGTAGTCTAATCGATGTTGTGTTCATCCGCAGTGTTTGAGCTGAAGTTTGCAGAAAATGCCGAACGATTGACCAAGAACTTCACGGCACTACAAAATCGATCGTCCAAGCTGTCGCGGCAATTCGACGAGCTGCTTCGCAAAGCCCAGAAACAAATGGAGGACTTGTATCGGACCGAGGTGAGGCATGACTGACCGCTGATCATCATTAAGCTCTAATAATAAACAGTAACTGCTAATTAACAGAACTGATACCAAGAAAGAATACTGTTACTGTTGGCGGTTTACAGCACTACCACCTCGGATAATAACATAACATAATAACTTTATAACAGAATCATGTATCAGTGTTGTGTTTATCGCTTATTGCCGATGCTTTGCTTACGTCCACCAGGTCGACATTGACATGAAGCTGCGAGCCTGCCATGGCTCCTGTCAGTCGGTGTTACCGTTCAGCGTGGATCATCCCAGTTACCAAACGCTTCAAAGTGACATAGACCAGATGGACAAGACTCTAAAACGGAAGGCAGCACCTCCTGAAGACCTCCCACATATCAAGCTACAGCATGTGGATATAGGGCCGCCACCATCTGAGTACAAGACCATCCCGATAGTGCAGAGAGAGCTGTTGACCCAGTTTGAGGACATCGAACAGCATCAGATAGTTCTGGAGGATCTGCTTTAGGAGTCTTCAGTTGTGGGGGCTCTCGGTCCTACAGAACTGGAACGACAGGATGCAAAGAAGAGAAAAGTGGACATTTTATTTTCTATTCAACAGCACTGGGCTCTGTTACACATGTGAGCATCTTCTATATTTACTAAAACCTGAAATGTAGTTAGGCCATATTCACACCAAATCTTGTGCTCTGTCCAAAACTGAGGGGGTAGTATGTTTTTGCAGCAACTTATTTATATGTAAATAAGATTCAACTTATTTGTAACACGAATGCAATGAGAGCACGCTGCTCTGTTTCATTTTTTAGTCACTGTCAGAAGAGTGACTTTCAGCACACTGTACAGTCGTTTTTTCTCAATCTGTCAATAAAAGCATTTAGAGCCTTTTGCATCTTCTAACTTTAATCTTATGTTTCATGAAATGACTTCTACTGTGCTGAAAAAAGACAGAAAGATGAAAAAAAACAAAAAAAAGAGAGGGAAAATTTATTTAGACAGTTTACAATTTCCTGTTCAAACACACTTCAGTGTGAATGTAAAAATGATTTTACTGGGCACATTTTCTTTTATGCAATGTGGTGAAATAACAAGAGCAGTCAGAAAGTATGTTCCTCAATGTGTTTATTGAGTAGCGAAGAAGAGTTAGCATCAACATCATCAAGGTTCAAGTCCAGTATGGACCAAAGTAGGAAGGTGGACTGGTAGTTGGAGAGGTGTCGATTCACCTCCTGCAAAAAAAAAGAAAAGAAAAAAGGACAAAAAAAAGAAAATAGAACAACAAAAATGAAAAAAAACGACAAAATAAAAAAAATGCAAAAAAAGAAAAAAGGACAAAAAAGAAAATAGAACAAAAAAATGAAAAAAGAACGACAAAATAAAAAAAATGCAAAAAAAGAAAAAAGGACAAAAAAGAAAATAGAACAAAAAAATGAAAAAAGAACAACAAAATAAAAAAATGCAAAAAAAAGAAAAAAAGACAAAAAAAGAAAATAGAACAAACATATGAAAAAAGAACGACAAAATAAAAAAATGCAAAAAAGAAAAAAGGACAAAAAAAGAAAATAGAACAAAAATATGAAAAATAACGACAAAATAAAAAAAATGCAAAAAAATGAAAAAAGGACAAAAAAAAGAAAATAGAACAAAAATATGAAAAAAGAACGACAAAATTAAAAAAATGCAAAAAAATGAAAAAAGGACAAAAAAAGAAAATAGAACAAAAATATGAAAAAAGAATGACAAAATTAAAAAAATGCAAAAAAAAAAAGAACAGAAAAAATAACCTTAAGCCTGCCTTTGACTAACTTTATTGAAGTCTCTATAATGTATGGAGGCGACGGAGCCACAGTCAGACACACCTTCTAAAGTATGGAAGGCCTGATCTTCATGTTGATGGCTTTGAGTGAATAGCAGCTGCCCTTCCAGTTTAAAAAAAGAATGAAAAAATACAAAAAAACAAAACAAAAAGAAAAAAGAATGACAAAAAGAAAAAATGCTAAAAATACAAAAGAAAAAAGAACGGAAAAAAAATCTAGATATTTTTTGGTTTGTTTTATTTTACAAGTTGGACCAGGAGAGATTTAGTTTCCTGTTCAAACACACTTCAGCGTGAATGTAAAAATTAATTTTACTGGGTACATTCTCTTTTATGCAATGTGGTGAAATAACAAGAGCAGTCAGAAAGTATGTTCCACAATGTGTTTATTGAGTAGCGGAGGAGAGTTAGCATCAACTCGTCCTTGTCGTGCACACTGAAGACAACAAGGACACAACAAGAAAAGACAGATCACAACACGTTCACTCACAACCAGCAAAATGTTTCTCTTAATCTGTAGACACAAGTCTATCTGACTTTCTTATTTCTCTTTCATATTCTTTTTTTTATGTTTAATAAGCAGTTTTTTAGAACAGATTTCTTCTTCTTCACTTTCACACCCCGACCTGTTTAATTGTGTGTAAATGTGTGCGTCCATCCACCTGTATGTGTTCCTGTATGTGCGTTTGTGTCGACCATCTCCAGCTTGATTATCTGGAGGCGAAAAAAGGCCTGATCTTCATGCTGATGGCTTTGAGCGAATACCAGCTGCCCTTCCAGTTCATCCACACTATGCCGTCGTCTGTGCCGTGCTTGGCCATTTGTTTAGTGTAGGCTCCGCCTATGTAGTATCGGCCATTGGGATTAGCTGAGTGGCAGCGGTTGTACCACCAGCCACCTCCGTCCTCCTTGGAGCACTGTGTGTAGGGATCACCGGGGTTCCTGGTGTAGGAAAGCATCGACAGAGAAAAGTGTAAATCATTGACATTTTTAGATACAATATCTATCCTGAATTAACTTGTGCACTTATTATCCTGTTGGCAAATATATTGTTTCTTAATTGTAAAAAAAAAAAAGGACTGTACTTATAAAGCGCCTTTCTAGTCTTCCGACCACTCAAAGCGCTCTACACTACATATCTCATTCACCCCATTCACACACATTCATACACTGATGGCCTTGGCTACCATGCAAGGTGCCAACTGCTCATCAGCTTGTGGATCTAACCATTTATACACCGATGGCACAGCCTTCGGGAGCAATTTGGGGTTCAGTGTCTTGCCCAAGGACACTTCGACATGCAGGCGGCAGGAGCCGGGGATCGAACCGCCGATCATCTGATTAGTGGACGACCCGCTCTGCCTGTGAGCCACAGCCGCCTATTGTGGCTCTCTAGTGTTAGCATGTACAGTTCCCAACTACTTGTACCGGCAATTAATTTCAGCTGTAGAGCCTTTACTGGATGTTTTTGCATTCCCAACATCAGATACTGTTTTTGAACAGAGGGAGCCATGATGTAACACCACCTATCTATCTATCTATCTATCTATCTATCTATCTATCTATCTATCTATCTATCTATCTATCTATCTATCTATCTATCTATCTATCTATCTATCTATCTATCTATCTATCTATCTATCTATCTATCTATCTATCTATGTTGCCTTAAGCCTTGATGTTGCTAGGCTAGCAAATTTCTTCAGGTCCATTGTTAACCCAGTTTCTGGAGGCCTGTCGGTTTAATTGGAGAACTGGTCTGTTGACTGAATTACAAGATTCTTTGGCTTTTGTCACATGGTGTTACTGTAATCTTGTGACCAGCAGCAGGGATGCCTACCAGTTGTCGTTGTCTTTGTCGTAGGTGCTGAACATCATGCCGTTGTGAATCGTCATGGTGCGGTTTTCGCCAAAGAGTTCTGAGGATCCTTCCAGGAAACTGTTGCCAGCATTACCGGAGTAACCATCGACTGCCAATACAAAATTGGACGTCTCTGATTGGACGGTGAATTGTTGATACTGGGCGTAGACCTAAATGACAACAGAGAGCATTAAAGTTTCATTTCAAACTGACTCCTGTCTCTTGTCTGCAATATCGTTTTTATTGTATTCACTTCGGTTATATTTATTGTAGTCAATAAAGAAACCAAGGTTAAGTCAGAACAAGTTTTTCTTTAGGTGTGCTAGTTGTTGTCCTGACATGAAAGCCTGATATAGCAACACTAAACCTTATTTTTACTGCTTGTAAATAGCAGCAGTAAATCAAATAATCATTTGTGCTGTAAGTAGAAACTTACCTTGGCTCCTGACCAGTCCTGCATCTCAATGAGAACCTCAGTGGGACCCATCTTGGTTAAGTAACTAATGCGGTCATTACCCAGCCAGTATTCACCTGTCACATAACAAATCAAAGAGGTCAGTTAACCACACATTTCTAAATGTTAGTCTGGTTTCCACACCAACTGACCCTGGTAAGCTCTCTTCAACACTTTCTCTGCCACTTACTCGGAGTCTCACAGTGACCCTTGCCAGCATCGAAGGCAACATTGCCGAAACCACGTCGATATTCATCCCAGCGTCGGCCAAAGTCAACACTGCCATCAAGCCTGTTCTGAATGAGAAGCCATCCTGTTGAAACAAAAGAAGTTCTCTTGTCAACGTCTACATAAATACAGCCTAAACATCCCAATTAAAGTCTAATGGTGCCTCACTGAGTTACCTCCATTCTGGCTATCCTGATCACAGAAGACCTTGTACGGTGGGTAGAAGGTGTCAGGATGGACCATGTACATCTGGGAGTCTCTTCCTCCACGACGGAAGATGTCCTCACACTCCTTACCTGAATCACACAGAAAAAGTAAGTTCACTTTCATGGGATATATTGAACGCTGCAGTCTCTACAGGCCACTGCACTCACCGGACACCACTGGTATGGGGCATTTGGTTTTGCATGGTTCTTTGCACACCTCGCTCTGGGCATGGATGGCCTTCTCCAGCTTCTGGATCTTCAACTTGATCTTGTCCAGGACTCCCTGCAGCCACAGCACATTATGCATCAGATTAGGGGTGTTTGTAGGCTTTTAAGGTTGGATGCACTAGATTCTGGGACCTGTAGATCCCTGTAACTGATTTGTTTGGTTTATTTATTGTCCTTTTTGACTCATATGGGTTCTTATTTACCTGTAGCACTCTGATGTTGGAGGGGAAGACAGTGTCTACCGTCTCCTTGATGTAGGCATGTTGTTCCTCTATGTTATCGCTGTACTGACCCACCACCCTGCTGTTGTCTGAGGGGGGGAAGAGATGAGAGAAAAGTGCAAAAGGGGAGATTTGAACTCTTGGACACAACCAAGCACAATAAGTATACTACTCTACACAGTGTGTTATTTTTCAGCAAACACGTCTTTTCATAGCTTTACTCAACAACAGATTAACAAAGCGACTGAAGGCATCAGGTTAAATGATTTTACTGTTCGAACACAAAGACGGAGCTCATCGGGTCTTACACACCGTTGATGACTCGCTGCCTCTCCCTCAGCGAATTGGACATGCTGTTGACGTAGTTGTAGACGCTGTTGGATGCTCGGGACAACTCATCCACCTGAGGCTTGAGCTCCCCAATGGACTAAAGGTGACGAAAATGTGTGCAGTAATTAATGAACAAATAAACAGAAGATCAGTCAAAACTATTTCCACGATAAGTTCCGTTCTGTGATTGCACAGCAATATGTGGATGAACTCAAAGAAATTTAAATATCAAACGTATTTACCATCCTGACGTTCTTCTGCTGCTTCAGCAGTGTGGTCTTCAGCTCGCAGCCATTGGGACACAAAACACCCTGATGGATGGGAGAGTCTTTGGTTAGTTCTTTCAATGATTTTTTATTTTTTCATCCTTTTCTATTTTCAATTCAAATCCAGCAAAAAAGAAGTTACTGGATCGTAGTGGTTTGAAGCGCTTGAGCACTGACCAGTTTCCAAAGAAGAGGAGATCTTTTCTAGGCAGCCATTGACTTCTTTGTAATTTTTTAAATACATTAAACCCAATTAGCTTGATCCGGACACATAACTCCACACGATCACTTTGCATTAGTTGCTTTTTTTTGTCAATATAATGTCATAGTTAGGAAAGAAATTAAGCACAGATTGACGCAAAATAATAAAAGGGTTGCTGTTTTTCTTTAAATCCACCAAAAAGAAATACGTTTCTTGTCATGCAACAAAAACCTTGATCAAAATAATGATTTTTTTACTGAAACATCTACAAACATATGCTATGCTTTTGAAAATGGCCAGCAGGCGCGTGTTAAAGTGTGGTTGACCTCCTACCATCTCCTCTGACGCATGCGTGCATCCTCCGGCATCTGGCTGCGTCACTTTCTCTTCTTCCTGAGGTTGTCCAGTTGGAGCCGGGGCGGGGCGGCCTCGATACCTGGACAAAAAGCACCAGGCATGTCATCAAGGTGTGAGACACTGTTGGCATGGAATAGTTTTTGTTTGAACTGGATAACGTGGCCATTCAGCCCGTTGTTCATAAAAACTTTAATGTTTCATTATTTAGGTTTTTAATGATGTCAGTCAACTAAGATATATTTGGTTACCCGAGTCAGATACTCAAACAGAGTTGACTCATTTGTCTGTACCCATGTACATGTACTGTGCTATATTTAAATGCAATTTAAATATAATATTTGCATGTGAAAGTACCTTGAGCCACCACTGATAGGCGGCGGGGAGTAGCGGTTAGGGGTGTAGTGGTCCCTGCCCCTTGTTGTTGGACGGTGACCACGAGCATCTACTCCCTGCAAGAGAAACAAGACAGGGTATTAAATAACAAAATATCAAAAAAAAATAATGATAATATAGTTTTTCTTTATTCTACGTACTGTTGCATTTTCTGCTGGCTTGCTCGGGGAGTCCTGTGAAAGAAAACAGGAAAACTATAGTGAACACATTTAAATATTTAAATATTGCAATCCTCGTTTCTAACAGTTCAAACTAAAACAAACAAACAAACAAAAAACAGTTACATAAAAATTTTTTTGCTATAAAATAATCTTGTATTTATCCAGTACAACAACAACACAGATTTGTAAAACAATAACACATTATGATCATAATGGTTATGTTTAAAGTCAATAATAGTTTATTAGTATTAAAAAAAAATGCTGTTTCAGATAGTAAATACAATTAAAACTTTGGATAAATATAATGCGATCTTTAGAGAGGTCTGTTCACTATATAATATAAACACGTAACACTCACTGTGTCATAGTCGTCATACTCCAGGTCGTCCTGGGCCCAGGCCGCGCACACACACAGATACAGCAGCAGCAGCGTCCTCATCGTTCACCGTGGATGAAGTTTCTCTTTTCAAATCCTCGTCAGTCCTCAGCGTGCTTCACTCCCCTCTCTGCGCCTAAGTCAGATTTGAGCAGCTATTTATCCTCTGGGTCCATGTCCACCCACTCTTTTATCGACCTTCTAAAATTGGTCAACATCTGCCGGGACAGTTTACCCAACCTGAGTCACGGTGGTGCATGCTCAGTCTGAGAGTTTGGAGTTTGCAAAGGAACAAAAGGGCAAAAGGACCCAAGAGTTTACTGATTAGTCAGAGTTTGTTTTACACATGTGCGAGCCAACAGACAGGTTCAATACTGCTGCTGTTCACCTTACATCTCCGTTTTGTCGAGTAATGTCTAGTTTAGAAAATAACATTTTGAATTTATGTTATTTATTTGACAAATTCACTGTTTGTCGAATAATGTTTTAATGTTAGGACGGCCTAAGCCAAGTGGAGGCCTTCATCTAAAAGAGTTTATCTTAGTTGAAAAAGTCGCTTCCAGAAATAAATATACAGTATTTATACTGTGTATATATATATATATATATGAATTTGAGGAGTAAAATCAGGACAGTGGATAATAGCAATAGGATATTCAATGTCTTGCTTGCTTGATGTTTAAATATTATATTATATAATATTTTTAATTTATTTTTTTTTTTTTTAACCTTTGGTGGCATATTTGTAGATTTTGAACATTGGGTTTTGTTTGATGATATTATTAGAATAACATGTCCTGTGAATACTGTCAAAGTTTTTTTATGTGAAGACGTCGCAGTTGTTCAATCACTGTCGGGAAAATAAAGCCAAGTGAGCAACTGATGTTTGTCCAAGTCCAAAAGGTTACGAAGAGTTACGAAATCACAGACGTTAAACAAACAGATTTGTTTTTGCCATTTATCATATTTTTGTGTTTTTTCCTGATTTAATTTAAAACCACCATCTGAACAAAACTCTAATGTCAGACAAGAAATTCAACTTTAATCCTATCCGGGGATCAGATTAGCACATTTTAACGTGTGGACAGATCCGAGTCTCCACAATGTAAACCTGAGAATCACAGTGCCACTGTGTAAAACCGACTTTTCAGATTTAAAGCCGTGCCACACATTATGACTCGTGTGTCTGATACTGACACAAAAACAGAAAAGTCACAAAAAAAATAGACGTATTACTCTTATGTTGCAAATTCAGGCGCCTCATTTTGTGACACAAACCACTGCTTGACAGTTTGGTGCTGTGCATTTCTTTTATTGATATCATTTCAAAATATTCTAACGTTAAGTTTTGTCGATACTAGAATTACAATTCCTGCATCAGATGTGGCACACAGAACGAATTACATTACATTAATTAGACTGTCTGGCTCATAATCAGGATGAACCAAAGCTTTTCAGGCGTGTGCAGAATCTGTTGATCATCAACGACAAAAACAAGGAAATTGAGCAGTGGGAGGAACTCCGACTGTTGGATCCAGCGAGGCGTAGAAGTCCGAGTTCAGGCCCGCTTGGAACAAACAAACGGGTGAGTCTCTGTGCATGCGTCAGGGAACCACTTCCAGTTATCTGCAGTGAGGAAGAAACAGACTTCATGTTTTAGTAATGGTCTAATATTCTGACTGAGTTACAGTTTTTGACGTGCAGTTTGCATAAATGTGTAAAGTTGAGGTGTTAGTCAGAACACAGCGACATCATGTATGTATATAGCATGTATTAGAGATGCACAGCCCTACGGGGACAGAGTGTATAGCAACCACCAGATGGCAGTCTTATATTTATCCTCAAAGAAAAATATAAGAGGCGATCAAAAAGATATTTATGACACCGTGAGCGAGTCACAGGTTTGTACATTTGGCAGCAATTCATCCAAGAAAAAGAGCGAATGGGGATGCATCATTGATCAGTGTCAGATTCTGTTTAGTATATTCTATAACTCGCAGAATAGTATTAGTAGACAATTTAAAATTCCTCAACACTTCAATATATTAGGATCGGATTTTCAATATTAAGAGTTTGTATGTGTGTTTGCGTCTGTGCTACTTACATCCATAATTCATCCTCAGACAGTGATGGTCATCATCTTTAAGAAGAGAGATGTAGTCCTTGAACCAGTTCTCGAAGTAAAACTTGGAGCCGTCACTCCACATCCAAAAAGAGCTCTGTGGATAGAACAGACCTCGTGAATACATGAATACATTCTATTATTTATGCTCAATCATCTTTTACTTTACTCATACTTTTACCTTTTACTATGTGTCTAATTTGTAGTTTTGGATTTTTGAAAGATCTCAGTGTTTAAAATGTGCTCTTATCTCTAGCACATAGATTATTATATATATATATATATATATTATATATATATTATTATAATTTCTTCTTTTTTTTAAAGATATTTTCTAGGCCTTTTTTTAGCTTTATTGTACAGAGAGAGCGATGAGGGCTGCAGGTCGGATTCGAACCCTGGGCCGCTCGGCGAGGACTGAGCCTTCGTACACGTCTACCAGCTGAGCTAAACGACGCCCTATCATTTTTAATAAATGACAAATGAAGTGACCATTGCTAAAACAACATGTACTAAGTTTATGGTAAGTATCTCTCCATAAAACTCACAGACGAACCTGTACCGGTCAGACTCGAGTTGACAAATTGGAAAAAGTGAGTTTGGATGTGGGTACATTACAAACACAATAACAGAATCTACAAAGTTAGATAGGAAACATCGAGTAAACCTAAAGATTTCCATACATGTACTGCATCTTGGCCACCGATCCAGGTTTCAGGGAAGGTGGTTTCAATTCTGGTCAAAGCCTGGATGAAGCGATTCTCCTCATAACTGTGGATGGACGCCAGGTTTGCCTCTTCAAACAAACAGAAAGCCTGGAGGTGACGAGAGAAGAGTTTACTTCCACATTTTATTCCTGAATGAATGCATGAGCAGCTCAGGCTTCAGTCCTCACCTCAGCTTCAATCCATGACTTTGGGGTGTCGTAGAAGATGAAACATCTCCCGGCAAAGTGGGACCAGCCGAAGGGGCAGTTGAATTCACCTTCTACAAAAAATATGTTAAATATTTTACAGACCTGCAAGTCAGCTGCACACTTCATTTTTTTTGTTTTTAGAAAGCTTACATGAACATTTGAAATTAAACAATTTCTGTGAAATGATTATTACGCAGTTCACACAACAAAAATCAAAATGACTCGTACCGCAGTTAACAGGCGTGACCCCCGGTGGCGTCCTGGTGTTCATGATCTCCTGTCCGGTGAGGATGTTAACGCACCAGCAGAACCCGGTCGACCCGGAGCACTGCTGCGGTAGGAAATTCCCGTTCATGTCACACTGCGGAACAAACATCCCGATTTGATGGATGGTGTGCTGGTTGATGTACTCGCAAAGGCCCATTTGTCTGGAGATGGTGGGGATGGTGGAGTTGATGGGGCTGGCTCGGCTTAAGGTCAGGACGGCGCAGAGTGCGAGAGATATACTGAGCAACTTCATGGCGACGGTGATGAAGTGGGAGTGTGGCCTGTGGACGAAGGTTCACGGTTTTTGTTAGTTTTGCCTGACACCACAAAATTTGACTCCTTTACCTGTGAGGCTGACTTAACCATAACCATGCCTCTATACGCCGAGTGTATCCAAAGATCCTGAGTTTCACTCCAACGTCACAACCTAGATCTGCGGGACACAGACTTCCAGGCCGAGTTGATTTCTTTTGTAGATTCTTCGCACAGATTACTTGATCAGCGTCTGTGCAACGTACAAGTCACTTTGTGTAAATGTGTTGATAATACTTTTAACATTTCGCAGAGTTCTTTTTCTACCACTCCAACATTCAAATGAAATCATTCTGTCCACGATAATAAATGCTAATCTCGTCTGCAGAAGAAGAAGTGGAAAAATGTTTGGTAAGTCCATGTGCACTCCATGTTACTCGCGCTGCATTCAAACAGCAGCATAACAAGAGGAATTTGAAGCAGACTCACCTCGTTCGGGACCAGCTGCCGTGTTCAGCCTGATGTCTGGCCTCAGCTTTCTTTTATCCTGCAGATTACAGACGCCTCTCCTGTGTCATTATTTGATTTCCCACGACTGTGCCGCTTTGAGATCAAATGTTACACTAACAATGAACTTATTTGTTTATTGTATAGCAGCAGGAGAGACCCTGTTTTTTCAGACTATTGTAATCATGATGAGTTTTGGGTTACAACATTTTTTATATGGGCCTTTCATTTCATTGTTCATAGTATCTTGTTGGGTCTCAGCTTCCCAGACTATCTTGTCAGTTTGTACTCTTTAAAGCTGCTCTTATTTAAAGCCGTGTATTATTCCAGTCTAGGTCATTTTGAGACTGAGCGATCCAAGAATCTCTAAGATTCAAACTATCAGGCTTTAAACCCAAAAACCAGCCAAATTCTTATAATGACCCCTTGTTATTTTTCAATATATTGTGATTATCAGTGATGCCACATACTGTCATTAACCTGAATTATGTGATTATGGGGAAATCACTATTGTAACAACAATCTGACCTGTAGATAAGTAATCTGACAATCTGAAAAACAAACCATGACCCAGGTTATAAATCAGGCTGCTGTGACTCTTCCAAGTTTTGGAATGAGCCTGCTCCAACATTTCTGTTATGTGATCCCGCCATGAACACGCAGTTAAAAACACAAATAACAGCACATTCATTGTCCTATTTATTTAGTGCTGCTGTGTGGTCAACGGACTACTGCAGAAGAAAGTCTTTCACACTATACATTAGATTGTAAAACTAGGATTTTTTCCTAAAATGCAGGTTTGGGAAAAATGGTTTAATCCAAACAAACTGAAGCTGGTTCCACACACTGTAAAAAACACTGAGTGTTACAATGACAAGCGATAATTCAATTTCAAATCATAACAGAAGTCATATCATGACCCAGTGATTTCCAACATGTCTTAGCAACAATGACAATGCAAACCTTCAGAAAACAGCATCTCAAGTGTTCAACCACATGGAACAAAGAAACACCCGTTGGTGGAAGGTTTCCAAAGGTAATGGTACACGCCGTAACACAAATAACAAAATAATATCTAGACATTTTGTGAGTTTTCACAGCTCTCAGTCAGAGCTGAAACAGATACAGTCACAAATATGACACAGTATTTTTGTTTCATCAGTCGTTTCTCTGTTTTTATTTTCTAATATTTGCAACACGGCAGCAGACAGTTAGACTGGAAACTAATAACCAATGGCCAAAACGGGAAGCCGTATATTAGGTTTCAAACATGATACTTGGACAACATGACACAAATATTCAAGACTTTATTTTGCAGCTTATGTTGCTGAACGATATGATATGCTATAGTCTCAGCTGGTCTCGGTTTGTAACCGAGATTTGCACAATTCAAGGTGTTGAAATCAGATCAGCTTTAGATTAATGTATCACTTGCTGTTTTAAACATGCCTTCTACACTTAAAGCTGCAAACTGTAAGCCGAGGTACAATGAGACACTGAACAGGAAATAAAAAAAAAAAAGAAAACAAAGATGCAACCCAAAACTCAACGTGATTACAATAGTCTGAGACTGTACACAAAGGGCTCACCTGCTGAGACACACTCATAATATGTGCATCATTACTGCACGTTCATGCTGTTTTTATTGCCTCTATTTATTAATTAAATGAAATATACAGGCACAATAGTTCCTAAAGTGGTAATCATTATGCCAGATAGTGACATCATGATTGGTTTTCAAGGCTTTGTCTACGCTTACACCAAATTTTTGAAATGGAGTTTGACACCATCTGCTGGCAGTGTTAAGTTCTGATACTTTAGTACAACAATTTTCACAGGGACTGTTTGAGTTACCCACAAAATGTTTTAAAGATGCTGCAAGAACATAAAATCAGAGCTGAGGTGCTTTAACTTTTTACCCCTTCTGTTAAAATCTCATTCCACTTAGAAATCCCAGAACAAAACACTCTGTACAAATATATATGAGGAATTAAATGTGTCTAAACTTTTGGCATTTTGAAAAGTGGGGACGTTTTGATGCCTTTACACTTCATTGATCACTGCAACCAGCTTAACGCTGCAGTGTTATGTCTTCTAAGTGGACTGTTTTAGCGCCTCAGCCTCGTTGGGCTTAGATTTCATGATTTTATCAAGAATCCAGTCGAGCAGCTCTTTGGTTAGACGTTTCCGTCTCTCCCTCTTTTCTTTTCTTTTTTGGCATTTTCTAAATTATTGTAGTTGCAAAACTAAAAATATGTTTCCAACCCTGGTTTGCCTGGGAAGTCTCTTGAGAGGAAGTGATGGTCAGAACCAGAAACAGCAGAAGACGTTGTGGTCATGGTGTCATGAATGCAGAGCTGATGTTATATGATACAACAGCAAACATAGAGAAGATAATAAAAAAATTCAACAAGACACAACAAGTATTTAGTAATTTTTTACAGTTCGACTGATTCGACTGACTCTTGTGCATCTATAAAGTTCGGGTGTTCCTTTAAACAGACATACACTCACACCGGTTTCCTTCCGAAAGTAAATCTTCATGCTCACTACCTCTTTTCACACTTAGTTCCAGATGTGACCACAGACGTTTGACTTCCTCTGTACAGTCTGAAGACACCCTCCAACCCTGAATCATTACAGCGTCTTCCTCCATGATCACAGATCCAGCGATAAGTACGGTAAGACAGCACCGACTGTTTTTATGCTTTTCACAGCCGAAGTTTGACCGATTGCTAAAACGCTGTTTCAGTTTTCATCTTTCCTTTTTTATGGCAGCAGTTATGACACAGGAAACAGTCCAGTCATATCACAGATAAACAAATGGATAACGTATTAAAGAAAGAAGGAAGAAGTTGATGAAGCATCTGAATTTCATTTTAATTTGAGGGTAGGAACTTTACTCTCTCTCTCTCTGGCTCAGACTGGGGTCGCTTACTCTCACTGAAAGAAGATCTTAATGTTACAGCATGTATTTAAAATTCTATTATACCTTGAACTTTGTTGCAACAGTTCAAGTTGGGCAGGTACGTATGTCCTAATTCTAAGAATAAAGTATTTTCAGGCCGAGCTGAGTTCAAAAGAGTTGGATTTGATCCATGCACTGATGAGCATGATATAAAAATGATTACTACAACCTTCTCAAACGTGTTTAAATATCATACAAATATATAAAAGAATAATATCTCAATTAGCATATATGGATATTATCATATTTGTGTTGCATGCTACAATATTTTGAAGCATTTGTGGCCTCAATCATGGCAAGGTGTGTCAGCTTTCAGCGAGAGTGGAGTGAGCTTGTAGACAGAAGCGTCTGCATGTTAACTGTTTGTTTGCCAGCTACACGTGAGCCGCATGTTTGGGGATGGACCCATAGGTTTCTGTATGTGTGTGGTCATCTGTAACCACACCCACCCGTCAATCAAAGCGTCCACGCTCTTAATCCTGCATAACTTTGAGGCATTTGCACATGGGGACTTATGGAGACTGACTCACTTCTGGAGCCAGCCTCAGGTGGACGTTAGAAAAAGGGGGTTGCTGATGTTTTCAGTCACTTTAGGAGAACTATGTCGTAAATTAAGTTTGTGGGAAAGTCACAATAAAACATTGAACGCTTCCTCTTTCATCCACTTCCTCTTTCTTTCAGTCTGTGCCCACCTCATGCTTACGGACTCCTTCACTTTGTCTCTCGCTTGGTTCACTATCAGATTATTTAACAGCATGGGAAGAGCGACCACCCTTTACTCCACCCTCCTCTACCTCCACCTCCTCTGCACCTGCTGGTGTCAGAGGTCAAACCCAGACAGCGAGAGGTCGTCCTGCGATCGGTGTGACCGACGGCTGTCCTGTAACTGCTCCTATGGCGGATTCACCGGTGTTCCCACGGTAACAGACCGTGCCCTGACTCTGGATCTCTCCTTCAACAAGATCGCCACGGTGACTGAGGATGATCTGAAAAGCCACAGACAGCTGAAGGCGCTGAGTCTCCACGGTACGAAGTCATTTATGGTGTTTTATATAATACTGTCAGACAAATGTGTGCCAAAGACAAATATGATATGCTGAACAATTAAAGATAACATACTGAATACGAGGTTGTAAGAACGTCTAGTAGCTGTTCCAGAGCTTTTGATCACATCACATGATCTTCGTTAGCAGGCGTAGTCTTGATGGAACTCAGTTTTTCTGAGGCCTGCTGTGCTTCAGGTCGAGAAAGACTCTAGAAACTTCAGCTTTAAAAATGTGGACAAGGAAACACGTGTGAGCAGGACGAGACAAGAATGATCCTGATAATAACATCTCTGAAAATGATAATCATAACAACAGTAGCCAGAATAACCATGAAAATAACCACAATATTAACAGCCATAGGAGTAATGTGATGAACTATAATCAATGACGATCATAGTCGCAGGATGTTTTCATACGTGGATATTTCTGTCCTCCAGGTAACAAGCTAGCTGTGATCCACCCATCAGCGTTCGACTCTCTGTGGAGCCTGGAGGAGCTCGACCTGTCCAACAATCAGCTGACTGCTCTCAAACAGAAATGGTTCAGAAAGCTAGGAGCTCTGCAGCACCTCAACCTGCTCAACAACCCATATCGGTAAAAGCACTCAGGTTACGTATAAAGAGTAGAAACCTCCACACTGCGCATGATGTTTAAGTGTCTACCTACTTCTTCCAGCTGCCTGGGTTCTCCTGCACCGTTTCAGACTCTGGTCAGGCTGAGGAGGCTCAGGTTTGGAGGTCCTGCTCTGGAGGAGCTGAAGAGAGAAGATCTGTATGGAGTCACCCAGCTGGAGGAACTCACTGTGCATGGGAACAACTTGAGGCGGTTTGTGTTTGTGTTGTTGAGACCGATCAAATCAAATATCAGTTTTAGCAAATGTGGCTCAAACAGCAGGACGCAGTGCATTTGTTGGGGATTATTATATGCTCTAGTATTTCAGGAAGCAGGTAAAAACAGTTCAAGGTTAAGGCTTATCCTTAAATCCACTGGGTTACTATTCTCATCTTTAAATCTACCTCTCTCTCTGCAGGTACGAGCCCGGTACTCTAGCAGACGTCTGGCCGTTGGGTCGTGTCACTTTAAGCCTCCGAAGTGCATTTTTAACAAATACAGCCTTAGCTAGGGCTGTGCTCGAAGATGTGTCGTACCCCGAGACACCTATCGTTCTTAAAGACCTCCATCTGATTGGGAATGAGTCTGTACAGCCCCTCACAGCAGCTGCCAATAGAAGAATCAGGTCTGACAATAATCTACGTCTCCTCTGTTTAAGTATTCATGCAGAAGCATTGGTGTGCCAAAGAAACCAACCAGGTACTCGTCTATTGTGTCACTTTTCAGGCAAATAAGTTTAAAAAACGTTTCTGTGTCCGATGAAGCCATTGTTAGCTTTCTGATGGTGTTTAATGGAGTGCCACTCACCTCCTTTTGGTTGGACGGCGTCACCCTGACAGGAGAGGGCAGGTAAGAAGCCATCATGGTCTACCAAACTCAAACAAAGTTGGGGGCCATCTTGCTAGACAAATTTTTGGCAAATAGATGACTGCGTGGTTGGTTGGTTTTCTGTTGGTGTTAGGTGGGCACAAGCCAAATGGACGGATCAGAAAAGCATTGACGAGTTCTTCTTACGAAACATCGTGGTGCTGGACGTCTGGAAGTTTGTCTCACTTCTGGAGCTGGGATTCCTGCTGCATTATCCCAGGAAGGTGTCTGTCATAAACGGCAGGGTAAAGTACAACGTGTTCATGAGTATATGCAGTAGCTGCAACTGAATAAGTGACTCGCAGAAGTGAAGGCTGAATTTTACCCTCAGGTGTTTGTGATGCCCTGTCCCACGTCCCGCCTGCTAGTGAACCTGCAGTACCTGGACCTGTCCGACAACCTGCTGACTGAAATGACGCTGTCGGAGTCACTGTGTGACGGACATGGCACGCTAAAGGACCTCCGGGTATTAAACGTCAGTGGAAACGCTCTGAAGGTGCCTGCATGAAACTTAAACAAAAACAGTTTTAACATGTTGAGTAGTGAGTCATGTAACGTTCAGTGCAAATTGCCTGCTGGCTAAAGAGTTTTCCTCTGGTGTCTAGTCTTTGTCGACGATCAGCCGTCTGGTGGCAGGGCTCTCCAAACTCACCCACCTGGACATTAGCAGGAATGCATACAGCTCCATGCCCCGAGCCTGCCCCTGGCCCTCCACCCTCCGATACCTCAACATCTCCGGGGCTAAACTTGAAACCATCACGCCCTGTCTAGCCACAACTCTGGAGGTACTAAAAGTGGACCATGTAGCAATAGTTCTGACAGACCTGAAGCCATCACAACAAATAAACTCAACCACTTTTCTCTTCTACTTTATCCTGTACAGGTGTTGGATCTGAGTAACAATGATCTCAAAAGCTTCAATCTGTTCCTGCCTGCTCTGAGAGAACTCTACCTCTCTGGGAACAAGATTCAGAGTCTGCCTTCTGGATGGCTGCTTCCAAATCTGCAAATACTGACAATACAGGTAAGGACCAATCTTTTTCTTTTCTTCCAATGCTCTTTATATCCTACTGTAACGCCTCCTTGTTCTTCCACAGTCAAACACCTTGAACATGTTTGGCCGCTCAGACCTCCAGTCATACGAACGACTCCAGAACTTACAGGCGGGTCAGAACAAATTCGTCTGCTCCTGTGAATTTGTTGCTTTCCTCCAGTCGGACATTAAAGGTGGAGATGTGCAGTTAACAGATGGCGAGGAGAGCTACATCTGCGACTCTCCTCTCTACCTGCAGGAGGAACCAGTGGGTCAAGTTTATCTCTCTGTTGTGGACTGCCACCGGGTTTTGTTTGTGTCTGTGAGCTGTGGGGTTGCACTATTTGTTGCTATTCTGTTGTGTATCCTGCTGTGGCGCCTCCACGTGTTGTGGTACGTAAAGATGACGTGGGCATGGCTCAAGGCCAAACGTAACTCGCGGCGAAGGCAGAGATGCAGAGAGAGAGAGGGCCTGGAGTCATTACTCTCCTTTGATGCCTTTGTGTCCTACAGTGAGCAGGATGCTTGCTGGGTGGACAACTTTTTGGTACCTGAGCTGGAAGAGCCAAGGTAACTAAGCACATTATTTCTTAGTTGGCAAGATATCTCAAGGGTACGGTGGCCCTGAAGTGCAAAATACAACAGCAAATCGAATAACACAACAGCAAATCAAATAATACAACAGCAAATTTTAAAACACAATAGCAAATCAAATAACACAACAGTAAATTCAAAAACACAATAGCAAACCAAATAACACAACAGCAAATCAAATAACACAACAGCAAATTTAAAAACACAACAGCAAATCAAATAACACAACAGCAAATCAAATAACACAACAGCAAATTTAAAAACACAATAGCAAATCAAATAACACAACAGCAAATCAAATAACACAACAGCAAATTTAAAAACACGATATTGCTATTGTGCCTTTGAATTTGCTGTTGTATTATTTGATTTGCTCTTGTGTTATTCGATTTGCTGTTGTGTTATTTGATTTGCTGTTGTGTTATTCGATTTGCTGTTGTGTTTTTGAATTTGCTGTTGTGTTATTTGATATACTATTGTGTTTTTGAATTTGCTGTTGTGTTTTGCACTTCAGGGCCACCGTACAAGGGCTACAAAGCCACATTTCTACAGTATTAGACTGTTTGTGTCATAACTTCTGAATATATAATAAAGTAAAATCATTAAAATGTGAATTAAAATGGGCTACGCTACCAGATGATTACTATAGCCTACACCACTTTACATGTACACAGATTTTTGCTTGTCATGGTATATCTGAGAACCCCACCTACCAAAAATAAAATCTAAACCTGTGGAGAGAAATAACCTTCACTTTGGTTTATACCTCCTCAGGGACAATGATGAAGAGTCTGTGAATCCCCGGCCTTTGACTCTGTGCCTCCACAAGCGGGACTTCCTTCCCGGGCACTGGATTTTGGACAACATCATGAGCGCCATGGAACGCAGCCGGCGAACCGTCTTCGTCCTCTCTGAGAATTTCGTCCAGTCCGACTGGTGCCGCTACGAGCTGGACTTCTCCCACTTCTGGCTCTTCGATCGGAATGCTGGCGGAGAGGTGATCTTGATCCTCCTTGAACCGCTGTCCAAAGACGACATCCCCAAACGCTTCTGCAAGCTGCACAAACTCATGAGCTCCACCACCTACTTGGAGTGGCCTCAGGAGGAGGAGAAGATTGGGGAGTTCTGGAGGAGTCTCCGCAAGGCTTTGAGAGGAGAAGAGGAGGATTACTGAGGGGGAAAGACAAAAAGATGATAGAGTGAGCACACAAGGACATGCAAGATAAGAAAAAATTAAAATTTAATACATTCAATATTTGTTACTTTCAAAAAAAATGATTCAGCTGCACAACAGTTCATCATTTGTAATAATCCTTTTTTACTTTGTGTATAATATGTATATGTAATAAAGAATTTCAGATGTACAACTAAAGATGAACTACGGCTTGATTTGCTGGTTGTGTGGTGATACGGCCACTTGGGGGAGTTGTTGATGTGTCATTTCTGCTACAACCTGAGGAGGCTGGTAACAGTAACTTGTATCAAACTTTTGTTAAAAAGTAATAGCAGTGAGCAGTGACATGTTCTCGTAAGAGTTTGTCAAAGCGAAACATATGAGCACTGAGACGTGTGGATGTGGGAAGGGGGCAGAGGTCGGAGGTTGGATAAAAGCCTAAAGGCTCCCAGAAAGACCTTTCACCCTGGCAGCTCTTTCTTTTTTGTTCACCATCTCAGAGAAAACACCAATAAGGGAGTATCTCTTTACACGAGCTCGGTGACCTGCCCCAGTAACCTCTAACTCAAGAACCCTGTCAGGGTTTACAACCCCTATCCTATCAAGAAAAAAAAGGAAAACCTGACAGCTACGAGGTCTTCGTCGAGTGCAAACACCTGGTCGGCTCAGAGAAGGGTCCCAACACAGAACCCTACCCTACAGTGTATAGTGTTTGTGCTCTAAGGTACCAGCAGTGTTACAGTGGTGTGGATGTGCTGGAGCTTACCTCTCAGGACCTGAAGGGTCCTTCAAAGAAAACTCTCGTCTTGTCTTTCCCAGAAATGAATCTAACCGACAGGGACTTTTAAAGTTATATCATTTTTATTTTCCCAATAACAGTTTATGTTTATTCAATACAAAAAAAGAAAATCATGATAGAAACAATAAAGGATTGATTTGGTTCTGTTCAGCGCCTGGATCTGGCCATAGTATGAGTCAAATTAAATAATTGTGACACTTTTAGTCACATCATTTATTTATTTAAAACTTTTTATTACTGATCTCCAAGCTGGCTGACATCAATTATTCACAGAAGTGTGCTTACGCAGTTACCCCCACAGTAGACCAGGGACTGGGACATAGGCAAGCATCACCTCCATGGAATAATCAACTCTCACCGGTTTAGGAGTTTTGCAAAAGTCCAAACTGCGTCACACCCAAACATCACCCACGAGCCCTGCAGACTGAGGCTCCAGGAGAAAGAGCCAGACTCTGTCACATGCAGACTTTGTGGGTTACGGACCGTGACCTCTCGCTGGAGCTACCGTTTTAGTAGCACCGTTTCAGAGCTGACTTAGCTCAGCATAGCTGACGTCTTAGGCCTATCTGAACAGAGCCAGTCTCAACCAAACACAGAACTTAAAACTTAACTTATCATACAAACAACACACATTGTTAAAAACTGATACATGACAAATCATAATTAAAAAAATGATATGGCAATGACAAAGCGAATTTCTACCATGATCTTCACCAGAACAAGAGTTTATATCAAAGTACAGGATAAATGAATATATGTGAATAAATGACGTCTGACATATTTTGTGGGTACATTGCTTACAGAGGAATCATCCTTTCTTTTCTTTGTAACTTGACAATACAATACAACAATGTAACTTGTTATAGTTAGAAAATGACAATATGGACAATACCGTGTGTGTCTGGGATTTTGCATTGCCAAAAGAGATGTGACAGAATTAAATACATCTCTTTTGGCAATGCAAAATCCCAGACACACACGGTTACCTGTGGGGTCCCTCAGGGCTCAGTCCTGGGCCCTATCCTCTTTAATTTATACATGCTCCCACTCGGCCGTGTTATAAATCGCCATGGAATTTCCTTCCACTGTTATGCAGACGACACACAGCTCTACATCAAAACTGGCACACACCCCTCCCCAAATTCTCCAATTACCACCATCAGCCGCCCTGCTGTCAATCTCAGCTTGTCTGGAGGAGATAAAGGCGTGGATGAATATCAACTTTCTTCATCTCAACAGTTCTAAAACAGAGGCTATTATTGTGGGCACCCCTAACCAGATCCAGGCATCTTCCATAACCAGCCTCACCCTCTCTGGTCATGACATCCCCCTCTCCTCATCAGTAACCAATCTTGGCGTTAGATTTGACCCCCACCTCACCTTTTAAAATTAATATCATTGTTTCTGTTGCTTGTGTGCATATACTTTGTGTGTGTATTGTAGCACTTGATTTCATTCAAATGTAAAGTGATTTATAAATTAAACTTATTAATACAACCTGTGCAGCCAGGTGTTTTTAGATAACACCAAAATCTGAATCAACGTCCATGTCCTCCTCACAGAAGCTATTCAATATTTCTTTCAGGTAAGGATTACCCTGTGCTTCCTCCTCAACTCTCCTCAACAGCTCTTCATCTCTTTCCTTCAGGTGACCCACAAAGTGTTCAAATATAGTCAGCACGGACTGTGCATACTCTATCACGCTCTCTGTGTGCCTTGGAAACCCATAGGTATACCCTGCAGTATGCAAACCAAACACTTGCCCCTGAGCATCAAACACTGGGGAGCCAGAGGAGCCGTGATACATGAAGGTGTTGTAGGTTGCTATGTTTTCTGCTCTAGTTCCACCGATCATGATGCTTTCAATGTTCTGATTTTTGATTACATTTGCAATTGAATGGATTGTAAAAATAGTTTCTCTGTACTTATCTAAATGATCATTGATAGCCTGGCCTCTCTTCTGTTTTTCAATGATACATGTAGGATCCATTTTTTTCACGCCTCCTGCTGGGTGACCAATGATGCAGGCTTCACCATTTTTAGGCACTGGACCAACCTTCTTCAGAAGCCCAGGTGGTACCTTCAGTTTTTCTGTTTGTGTTGTTTGTCTCAGTTTCTGGACCTGAGGGTTGAGCTTCAGTACGGCATAATCTAGCTCCTTGTTAAAACAGATGTAAGAGTTATCTACGTTGAAGTAGTAGAAATTTCTGAATGGCCCAGGATTGTCATCGTCATCGTCCTCAAACAACACAAACACTTGTGTACCTTCCATGAGCCTGTCTCCATCAACACGACCTTTGAATAGGTGTCCGTTAGTCAGGATAAAGTTGTCAAACAACACAAAGCCTGTGCCCTCAAAAACATCCGGAACAAGCACTTTGCAGACTGACTCACCCAGTTTCAGCAGCTTCCTGACTCTGTGAACTTCACTGAACGACTGTTGGATCTTTCCAAAGTCTTCCTTCTTCAGTTCCAGTGCTCTCTGATAAGAATCACCAGGAAATCTACTCTCCATCAGTTCTCTCAGAGCTGGACACTGCTCACGCAGTATTTCATACTGCTCCTCTATGTTAGCACTGCTGCCACTCTCTTTCATTTTGTTTATTACTTGTCTGACACTGACTGCACTTTGCTTTGCTACATCTAAGACTGGCCGTGTGGCACTCTTGTGTTGTGGGTTACTTGATCTACCTGGGTTTTCCTGCTGCTTCTCACCATCTGATTTCTCCCTCCGTGGAAGACATATCTTGAATTTTTTTCCATTTAGGTTATCAACCCTCTGTGTGCGTTCTGTGATACGATTTTGTTCATCGTTGTCAGACAGAGTGAAGTTGCCAAGGTTGTCAATGAAGCGACGGTCTCTATTCAGAGCCTCTTCTACAGTCTCCCACTTTTCGCCATAGACACAGAGATACTTGAAATCTTTGAGAGCATTGTTTCTAAAAAGCTGCTTCGTTTTGGTGTATTTCCCTCCTACTGTATCAATGTAGAAGACAGAATATTTCTCACTTGAATATGTTGTTTCGTAATATTGGTCTTGGGCAACTTCAACCTGCTCTGACTGACCTGATATGATCAGACACTTATCATGCTCGATAAGAGAGCACGGGAAATGTGTCGCAACAATAGATCCATGATCCTCTTTACCCAGCTGAATTACAATCTTTTCATCTGAACACTTCATCTTCTTCTTGTAGATTTCAAGTGATTGTATCGCCTTCAGCACTGTGCGAGGTCTATCACAGGTAACAGTGTATTCCTCACAGTCAGTACGTCTGAACTTCACTCTGAACTGATGGGAATGTCCATCCTGCAGACAATCAGAGTGAGAAAGTAATGGTTATGTGTCTTTGTTCATGTCATAACAATGGAGACTTTTGTGCATGCAGTGTATTAGTCAACTGACCATGGAGTCACAATCATTCTCCCTCTTCACTCGGGTTTGTGCAGCGGCCTTCAAAAAGAGAAAATGACTTAGGTTTACTTCAGTTAACCCCATGGACACAATTAGTGTTTGACCAATAATAGTAGAGTTGTCACGATACTAAAATGAGTAACCACGATACTATACCCGACAAAGTATCGCGGTTCTGGGTATTATCGCGATACTGCTGCCTTTTTTAATTATTATTATTTTTAAGTTAGTTTGAAACAAAATTAATGTTGCCACTGACAAAGACGGCAGCATAATAATCCACGGTTGTACCGTCGTGTAGAATTTCTAGTACAGTAGCGACCGTTATGATTTGGCACTGTGGGGTACCGTGTATACCGTGGGTATCGTGCAACTCTAAATAATAGAGCTATAAAGAAATCAATGTTAATGTCAAGTGTTAATGCACATATGTGTGTGCTTGTGTGTGATACGGTACACCAGTCGAGTCACTTGGTATGGTAATAGACAAGAAATCTGTGAACTAGCAAACCCAGTAGGGGCGTATGATATGATATGTTCAATCATCATGTTTGAGTTAGAAAAAGTCCAACTTAAAAACCGTTTGAACGTGAACATGTTCTCACTGCTTTGCCTTGGCATCAGATCTGTGGCATAACACTTACCTCGCAGTTCATAGCTTCACTCTGCTGACAGTCTGTAGCTCCACCTGGTTGAAAGCTTGTAGCGCCACCTGGCTGTGGACTCTCTGTGGGGGTTGAGCTCCTGTTGCTTTGAGGTTTGTCCTGATAGAATAATGGATAGATCATTTGGACACGCTAAATAATTCTCCAAAGAAATGATGACCAAGGTAGAACGCCAAAGTTACAGATTTAAAGTTAAAGCATTTGTTAAGCATTGAGCTGTTACTTACACTTTTCTTGAAATAGGAACTGATGTCCTTTGACTGTGACTTTCTGAAAGGCATCTAAAATACAAAAATCCAGTTAGTTGATGTTTAAATGACTAAAATGAGCTAACGTAAATCTAACTTTTTAAATTGTGTTTCTAAAGCAGCACATTTTATGGATAAACATCTAGCAAATGTCAAGATGGCTATGGCCAATGAAGATTACATTCTTACCAAGTGTTTAACTATCTACAGATGTAGCACCACTGAACTTTTTAGAGACAGAGTAAGTAAAAGAAAATCTAACTCTTTCTTTTCAAATTTCAAGTGTCAGATCCATCTATTATCCATATATGTCCCTATTGTATTCATAAGACCATACTGTATATGCAACTGTGGCGACACAAGCATGGGATCTTTTACAGCTAAAGAATTGAACTGCCTGACATGGATTAAATTATTTATCCATTATTTAAATGGACTGATCACAAAAGGAAAGCACTTTTGTGATCTTTTTACTTTTTAAAACTCTGGCACTAAAATCGTTCACTCTGGAGATAAAAAGGGATGCAACCAGGGCTGAGACCTACTGTGACAAACGGGTCCAAGAAGAACGGGGATCCCAGGGATGCCGTACGTGAAGCAAACAAGAAAAGTCAAACACAAAAGAAAACCAACCGGGACACCAATCCACCACCGTAGGCTCAGCACCTGGATGGGGAGGACCAGAGAACAACAGATTAGGAATAAAGAATAAAACAATTATACTTAATCACAAAGAAAAATTATAAAATCATAATCTATCATAATAAAACAACAAATTAACCAAAATCTTATTAAACAGAATAATCGGTAAATTGGTTATGAGTGCAACAAAACCAAGGGCTACAAAGAAAACCAAAAGAAAAGCAGCAGTGATTTATTATTTGCTCAGACCCTCCAGGAATTCACGATGTTGTGATTTGCAACTTCAATGCAACTTCAGTGAATCCCTGCAATTCAGGGCGGCAGGGCCGGTTTTTGCTATGGGCAATGTGGGTCACCACCCAGGACTCAATTTATGTGAGGGGTAGGATACTTAGTTTATAGGATGTTAACAAATGTTATTAAAATGTGCATTATGGTCATTTTAATTGGGTTACTGGTGCATGTGTGATGTATTAGGTTATTTATTTTAATTTTATTTTTTTAGCTTTCTTCAGGGATTTTTCGAACATGGTGAATCCTGTGATGAAGGATTTGTAATTTACATCAGTGTTCATATACTGTATTTCATTTATTTATCTTGTGTTTTGTGTGTTCTTGTTTATATATAATAAAATCATACAAATCTAAAACATTGTTGTGTCGGTGCAGGGTTTGGGGGTAGGTTGTTGTTTGGGGTGGGTGGGCTGGTAAATATAGCCAGGACCGCCTCTGCAGGGCGGTGTTGCAATTTTAACCAATCACCGCGATTTCTACGCAACTTCCGTGCAGTCTGCCCGGGCGATTCAACTCCGCGGGTCAGGGAGGGGAGGGTCCCCTCACGGGACCTCTCCCCGGCCCTGGCTGGCCTCCGCCGGGCGCTCCGCCGCCACCGGCTCTGGGTCGGGACAGGCTCAGGGGCGAACGTGGCTTTACAGCAGCCCGGACCTCGCCGCTTCCCGGGCCGTGGACTTTGTACCAGCTGCGCCCTCTCCAGGGCGCGTCCCCGTCCTCGGCGCGACTGTCGAATCGAAACTTATCGCAACTTTTCACTTCCTCCCGCAACAAAAATGTAAAAAGCACCGCAATTTCTTTTAAAAAACCTCATGCAACATCAGAGGCACTTTAGCCCGTAACTATTTGAAAATCCTGGTGGGACTGGCTGCTGTCTTTAGCCCTACAATAACCACCCAGGATGGAGGAGGAAGCTGCACAGCGGTCAGCCAGTCCCGGACAACAATCCTGTTCCATAAAGCAAACAAACCTTACCTTCACCCACTGACGACTCTAATATAGAATGAAGGGAGAGTGAAGGTGTGCTTCCTCACAGTGTACTTGATGTACTGAGTCACAGTGCTCCAGGAAGCTCTATCTACCACATATGTAGTTTGAACCCCTCCCATTGCCATTTACAGATGGCTGTGGGTGATTGGCTGTTGCACAGATTCAGCATGTAGAGATTTCACAACTTTAATCAAGTATCAGATTCTTAGTTTAAACTCCTCCCCACAGTTTCAGCACTGGAGACATGTCAGGACATGTTGCCGGAAATACAGACTCATTATGTGTTTAAAAGATGTCCATGGCTTTTAGAACTGTTTTTGGCATGTAATACCTTTAATACAGTACCAGAAGATGACTGAAGAAACATGGCTGTAAAGAATACTTAGAAAATCTTAGCAAATGTTAAATAAGGGAGGAAATTCATTCAAGTCTGCTGAAGCTAAAGGATGTGCACGTCATGTTTGAAGGTAAATGCAACAGGCCAGTTTGAAGACTACGGTGGCCGGCAACCCTCAATGCTGCAAATAAAAGAAACGCTGCAAACAAAAAGAAACAGCGCTGCAAATAAGAGAAACGCTGCAAACAAAAAGAAACAGCGCTGCAAATAAAAGAAACGCTGCAAACAAAAAGAAACAGCGCTGCAAATAAAAGAAACGCTGCAAACAAAAAGAAACAGCGCTGCAAATAAATGAAACAGCACTGCAAACAAAAAGAAACAGCGCTGCAAATAAAAGTAACTTCACAACGGAAGTGAATTTCCGGGGACTATTATTGTCGGTGCACCTGTAGTTTTTTATGTGAGCAAGAAGAAGAAGTACAAAAGCGTATTGCATTCACTTAAAAAAAAAAAAAAAAAAGTTTATTTTATTTGCAGCGCTGTTTTTCTTATTTGCGGCGTTTCTTTTTTATTTGCAGCGCTGTTTCTTTTTTATTTGCAGCGCTGTTTCTTTTTGTTTGCAGCGTTTCTTTTATTTGCAGCATTGAGGGTTCCCGGCCACCGTATAAGACAAATTAAACCAAAGTGCAAAAGTATGACTGTGTGTGTGTATTAAGAGATTTTCTGACACTGATGAGGTTTTGTAAATATTTAATAAATATAAAGTTGATATCAGCAGCAGTCGATGTTGACAAACCAAACTCCTGTCACTGAAAGTTTGGAGGTTGGAACAGTAACAAAATAAAAGAGCGACAGTGATGTGTTGATTCCAACTGCTACAACGTTGGCCCTTTGCTCACATTCAGCTTCGTACGAATTAAAAAAGGTAACAGATCCAACATTGAAAGGTGTCAAAAGAAGCGTGTGCAAACAAATGATAAAACCTTTTTGTTTTTTTTATACATACATTACAAAGTAAAGCAATGATCACAATCAAAACCAACATGCACGACAGCGAGGTCCAAAGTAAACATATCTTTCTTGTGTCAATCAAATACTGGATCTGTGCTTTAATACTTTAGTTCAAGTTGGCAGCAGTTTTTTTTTCTTTTCTTTTGGCATCACAGTGTCTCTCTGCACACAGAGACCCAAACCACCAGGGAGCACTCTGCTGGAAACTGTGCAAGCGTTTAGTCAAACAACACGTACCGAGGAAACAAAAGCCTTCAAGAAGCAGCAGCAGCCTCAATCAGTTCCTTGCTTGCAGCGCTGACTTTGACACTGTACTGACAAATGTTTCTCGAAGTTGTCACGACTCCTTGACGTAAACACAGCGGTGTTCCTCTGGGCTCTATTCGAGGCCCAGGGAGAAGTTAATCCCGTGGACGATACCGATGATGATGGGTTGCCAGGCAACCAGATATCTGAGCCAATCAAGCAGCTGCCCGTACAGGACGTGTGTCTTTTCCCAGCTGGCAGGAGATGAAGGAATTAAGGAGAGTTCTCGTATAGACGCATTTAAAAACATGGTTTGGACCCTAAAGTGAAGTCCTATGGGACTGTAGGGATACAATGCATAATAAGACCTTTTATTTTAATTAAATAGGCTGCATCTGATTCATATTTTCCCACCTATTACCGTTAATAGTCTGCAAGAACTTCAGGGAGAAGTTTAATAGTCGATGATTTGGAGATTTGACATCAACAGTGTTTCCATATTTCTATTGTTAAGCAGATTCTGGAGGGCTACACCCGGTATTAACGTGTGTTTGGATAAATCTAAATGACCACCAGGAGGTCTGGAACACATTCAGCGACATATCTTTTGTAGTTTAAACACTAATATTCCTGTTAGCACACCGTAACTTGTGTGTTTCAACATGTTACAAACACGATTAAATTGTGCACAATTAAAAATACATTCATCGGTTTTGAGTGAGTCTACGGCAAATTCCTAATCGTCCGTGTCTTGTTGGAAATTTGGTCAAAAACTTTGTTTGTTGAGGCGTCGCTGTAATGTACCGGTGGCTAGTCCGTGTCTGAAGGGCGTCTTACCTGCCAACATTCAGCACCGAGGCAACGTTTTATCAATCAATGTTTACAGATACAGTAAACAACAAGCAATACAAGCGAGAAAGTCCACCGTCTGCGACAAACTGCTACTGTTGATCCTCCACGCATTTGGTCTTTACAAACCTTTCAAGTGATCACTGTGAGGAATTTAGATATGTGGTATGTTATTACGAGGGGAACAGGAAATGTTCCTGGGTGGAAAGAACAAATCACACAGGGTCTATCAAAGGATACGGGTTGTTCATCATCCTCTTCAGGTCAACCTTCTCGTTACAGTACGGACACGTCTGCTTCTTACCCACGATGCACCAACCGCGAATGCAGAACTCGTGGAATCTGAAGGTCCAGTTAAGGCCAGAACATTATACAACGTCACAAATGACTGACAAAGGGAACATGGCAGGACCTGGTTAGCTTAGCAAACAGGGAGAAACAGCTACTTTGGAAGATAGAAAGCCATTTCTCCTGCACGGATCCCCCGAGCTTTAGGATACATGTGTCCACAGGAGAGCTGGTAGGTGTCTTCTATGAATCCTTCCTCCTCCAAGTCCACCAGGATCCTCTGACCGCACACCGCACAGATGTCGTTGGTCAGGCTTCTGCTGGGCATGCCTCCCTTGTTATAGTACTGAGAACACACGAGCAACGTCAGCAATGTGTGTTACAATTAGTACATGAAGATACAGAGCAGATTTCTGGATGTTTATTGGCGATGGACATCAAAGATCTACAGAGCGTGGAAGTCCTACTGAATCTAAAAATACGTGCATCACGTCTGTGTGTTTAAATATTGTGATGAATTGCAGCAGTTGGCCCGTTACGTACTGGTGCTACTTAAATAAAACAAAAAGAAGGAACAAGAGTCTTACCCCGATTGTTGAAGCCATGTAGTCAGAGCAGATTTCAGCGAAGTCTCTGCCCATGACGCCGTAATAAAGCCCATAGAACAGCATGATTACACCTACGTCCATAGAGTCCTCCGCCTTGATCCTGCACAGGGAAAGTAGAAGGGGTCTCTCTTTATTCATGTGTCTTTAAATACATATAAACTGTGAACTGGCAGACCAGAGATCTGAAACTTAATTTGTGTTTTTAAAACCATGTTTAATAATATCAGAAGGTAGGAAAACAGGTAATTACTTATGGTAATAGTCAAAGTAAAAAATGTTCTGATATATCTGATCAGCTCTCAGTTTGCCTCATTCCTACACCATAACAGCACTCACTAATCAACTCCTCCAACCAAACTTACTCGGTAGGAAGTATCTCCTTAAAGACGGCTGTCAGAGTAAATGAAATCACAGTGTTCCTTTCAAGTTCAATTTCAGTTGGATCTTCTTATTGTCTCACCTGAAGAAGACGTTAAAGCCGAACATGGTGAACATGATGGCCAGGTATCCCAGGACGCCCACTGCATAGCTCAGCTTGTAGATCAACAGGAACCACTTGTAGACCATCCTGAAAAACATGGAAAGGTGTCATCTCCAGTAGGTTTGTGAATAATTGTGCACAAGCTTGAATGTGAACCGTGAAAGACAAGCTTTCGCCTGGAGGTCAAACATGTTTGACATGGAATCCTCTGACCATCAGGGTCTAGTTTCCTCTCACCTCGGCGTCCTGCAGGACAGCGGCTTGCGAGTGGCTCTGAAGATGACGTAGCTGGTGACGACAGAGAACATGCCCCACATGGACAGAAATCTCCACCAGTAGAGTTTGATGGTGAAGTAAAGCGGCACCACCCACATCTGAACAAGAGTCACCAGCTGAGGAGGAGACGGACAGTTTATTAGACGCAACATTGCGGTTTCTTTAGTCGGTGCTGTACGGATGACATCGTGGTCGTACGTATTCATTGAGCTTTTTTAAGGGGAGCTCACATTTGAACTCATCTCATCAAAGCTGGTTATTGGATTGGATCTGAAGAATTTACGGAAGTTCTCTCTAAATGCAGAACTCTGTGGACCGCTAATGTATGAGTGGCCTTGATAAAGTTGATTATTATTATATATCGCAGGGCTGACTTCCACCACAGGTACAGGGATGCGATGCGTTCTGTGTGTGTTTTCTCGAACCCCACCAGAAGCAGCGTGGTCCGTTTCAGAAGAGTCTCTACACTCGGCTCATTGATACAAACCAAGTAAACAATGTCTGGTGGGCTTTTGAAACGTTTGTGGTGGAGTCTGAAGTTACGTGGATGTGATGTGCACCAGGGGCTGCAGCAAAAACAGATGTTTTTCCTTTCATTTGTCGTCTGTTTTGGCTCCAGCTGTCCGTGCTGCACAGCATGAGCTGAATCTAATATCTAGAAAAATGTGACGCCAATCAGAAGTCTGCAAAATCAGCCGGAGAAGTCCCTGAAACCGAGACTAAACCTTCACCAAGCAGCTTCTGAATCCGAGTCCGGCTCACGACTTACCATGCAAAGCATCACTTACATTGTACGAGCGGTGGTGCCTCTGCTTCCACTGCACCAGGACTATCTGAGCCACCACCAGCGTGGCGATGAGGATCAGGACCATCTCGGCGTGCATGGCCTCGTGCCCCCGGTGCTTCACGTGCAGACGCTCATGTTGTACCCTGTGGTGGAAACACACGGACAGAGGAGATGATGCAGCACTGAGGTCTGAACTGAATGAAGACGGTGATGTGTCGGTGTGAACTCACTTCCAGTTTTCTCTGTGTGTCATCTTCAGCAGGTCGTCCTGTAATGAAGGCAGGGACAGAAATAGCAGCTGTTAGTCTCCCAGGACACTTTCATGTAGGTTAATTAGACTTGATAACGCAGTGACAAGTCAAATAAAACAAAACAAGACGAGATATATGATTTAAAACGTCGTTTTTTTAAGGTTTTGCTGTGTTGCCACGTCCCTACACCAGCAGACTTAGCTTTAGAAACACGTTAGCCGCCGGTATGCTCGTTGTATTCACTCGTTTTAACGTTAAACGTGTCCGTTAACGGGCAGAATGCGCGGACAGGTGCGTTATCAAGTCGAGTTTACTCACCTGAGGGTGGACACCCGCCATGGTTTGCTGTTTTTCCTCCACCCCCTCCTCCAGGGAAAGCTGTAGCCGGCGACCTGCTACGTTAGCTCGGCTTTGACAGCAACTTCCGCCCGCTGACTCCACAGCGTCCGCGCTACGGAAGGCTGAGCGGGTCAAAAATGTCCCGGCGAGTAAACGTTAGAACTGAGGCGAAGTAACAAAAATTGTGTGTGTATATATATATATATATATATATATATATATATATATATACATACATACACACACACACACACACACACACATACATATATATATACACACACACACTGAAAAAAAAAGTGTTACTTTCTGAATTGTAGAAAAACTATCAGTTCTTTACCCAATTTACAAATGTCTATAAATACAGAAACATTTTATTAATCCCCACAGGAAAAATTGTTTTTGTTACCGCAGCTCCTAAACAGTAAGTGAGATAGTAAGTGATAGCAAGAAAACAAAACTTATATACACGTAATGATTTTGTCTACTTTATTATTCATTTTATCTTGTTTTGTTGCTTCTTATGACATTGTTTTTATCCTTGCAATCTGCTCTGACTGTAAAGCACTTTGGGTCAACTTCTGTTTTTAAACGTGCTATATAAATAAAATTGACTTGACTTATACGATATCCTATTTTAACACTATACACACACGTATAACTAACAGTTAAATAAGACCAATAAAATAAATATACACTTGCACATCTCACTACCTCACCATGGTGTTATACTGTTGTTTTTCAATTTATTGTATATACTTTCACTAAATTTAAATTTGTCTTATATATATTTTATATTTCATATTGAGCTGCTGCAGGACCAGGGGACCAATTTCGTTTCATCCTATGTTTACATGTTGTAATGACAAAACTCCTTAAAAACCAAGTAACAAAACTATGCAATATGCAAGTCGAAAACCTTAAAAGAAAAGAGTTTAGTATTTGAGACTGTACAGAGAATAAACACTGATTGTATAAAGTGCAGTATGCATGCATATGTAGTCAAATTTCTCATGTACATACACCTGGCCCATAAATCAGATTTTATCTGTATAGCCCAATGTCAAAGTACTTTTGCCTCGGAGGGCTTTACAATCTTTAAAAATAGATCTTCATTTCTAAATTGTATTCACTGTTCATCAATGAGGCACTTTACATCACAAGTCGTCTACTCCAGAAAGAATCACTCAACGCAACTTCAGTTAGCAACATTTGACTGTTTATTCCTTGATCAACAAAAACATTGCCTTCCTGAGTCGGTGATGCAGCTCCTTGTACATGGTCGACCTACAAAAAGAGAAACTTTAGTTAACAGACAAAAAAAGAAAAGTTTCAAACAGGATGGTCAAACAGAGACTTGAATTCGCTCAGACATCCAAGGAAGGTTTGGGCCATCTTTGGTCGACAGACCTCTGGTGGAAACTACGAATGGCAGGAAATAATGTCATCACAGCGAACTGTAGGTCGTCAGTCTGTACATGACAGCTGGACTTAAGTTAAAATATAATCTTCAGAAGGATACATACCAGATATTAGGCACCATCAGCGATATGAAAGCCTGCAGAAACTCCCGCCCTGAAAGGGACATGCAATAACAGGTTAGTCAAGAGGCTAAAGACAGAATGATTTTGTTCACATCTTTTAAATTCGCTCAGACATCCAAGGAAGGTTTGGACCGTCTTTGGTCTGTCGACCTCTGGTGGAAACTACGAATGGCAGGAAATAATGTCATCACAGCGAATTGTAGGGATCAAGGTTGAGAAAAAGAAAAGCATACCGGCTCCTCTGGGTTAGTCGTCACCTGTTGACGATTCAGTGGTCACGACAGCGTTGCTGTAACGTTCACCCTAAAAGCGAGAGACAAAGTTAGTTTGCAAAGCAAAGAGATGTGATGACACAAGTTCTAGACTGTTTCTTATTGTTCGCTCAGACATCCAAGGAAGGTTTGGACCGTCTTTGGTCTTCCGACCTCTGGTGGAAACTACGAATGGCAGGAAATAATGTCATCACAGCGAATTGTAGGGGAGCAGGTCAACAAATGAAGGTTGAGCATGTTTTAAATAAAAAAGGTGTCAGGCATTTACAGATTTTTAAAGATTTAAGTTATGAATGTAGCCAAACATGTCATCAACTAAGGGCTGCAAATGACAACTGAAAGTTGGGACCATAAAACATTTGAAAAGATGTATTTTTGTTCACTTTCTTTGTTTTATTCAACCAACAAACTAAAACGTTTACAGCCATATACTAAAGAAAAGCATGAAACTTTCAAATCTGAGAAGGTGCAAGTCAAGTCAACATATATTATCAACATGAGATTATCAGAATCAATGGTTCTTTTTCATGACTGGACATTAGAGATACATACCGGCTTAATGTCACAAGTGAAGGTCTTCGAGTGTCATGTCTCAACGAATATGCAGACGTTCCTTTCAGCCTGGAAGTAAGATTTCTATTTAGTTATGATATTTAAAAACAAACAAAACAAGACACATCACTGTTCTGAGTCGCTCAGACATCCAAGGAAGGTTTGGGCCGTCTTTGGTCTTCCGACCTCTGGTGGAAACTACGAATGGCAGGAAATAATGTCATCACAGCGACAGGTCTCTAAATTTAGACTTTGTTGGATTGACAGATTCACCCAGCAGCTAATTTAACAAACCATGTAAAACTAGAAGAAATAAAAACATACCAACTTCACAGGCTTTGATGGTCATCGATGTTGAAGATAGCTCGACACGCCGTTCACCCTGAAAGTGAGACAGATAATGTGACTTCTGGAGCAAAGACATGTGATGGACAAATTATAGATTTCTTTTGTTCGCTCAGACATCCAAGGAAGGTTTGGACCGTCTTTGGTCTTCCGACCTCTGGTGGAAACTACGAATGGCAGGAAATAATGTCATCACAGCGAAAAGAAGAGAGTAGGTCTACAGCTCAGTTCAGGTGATCACACTGGCCTTTTGTTTTTCTTCTGGACTTGACATTTATATGACATTAGCAGCCCTGCTGCAACATTTTGGGTGGAACGTTGTCCTCATTAACATCTTTAGTGGTATTGTTGTTACGTTGCAGATCTACAGTGATTACTTCACTCTAGCTGTATTTTGATTTTACTCACCTGTGTCTTGGTTCAGCTGAGCTGATGAATTACTCTCATCCTCCATCGTGACACCAGAGAGCAGCTTCTGTACAGTGTCCCTGCAGGTCATGATCCTCAGTGACTGACGTGGACCCTGGTAGAACATTTTGAGTGTTAGAAAACTAGACTGCAAAAATAAAAAACTACACAGACCGCTATCATCAATACTAGTGTGCCGTAGGGTACAGTCACAGGGACTACGTCCAGGTTTTAGACAGTCTGCGGGGACGTCAGAGACTACGTCCAGGTTTTAGACAGTCTGCGGGGACGTCAGAGACTACGTCCAGGTTTTAGACAGTCTGCGGGGACGTCACAGAGACTACGGCCAGGTTTTAGACAGTCTGTGCGTATGACAGTTACAATGCCCCTTAAGAGGGAAAACTCAAGTTTTCTAATTTACAGATTTTACAGAATATTTAATACTAACAGTAGAATTCGCTAATAGACAAGCACATGTAAGAACTATAAATTTGCTTAACACAATATAACACAAAACACCTTTAACACCAGCTAAAATATGTCATGAAAAGGTGTCATAAGTATGGCACTAATACACACAAATACAGGTTTTGGATGTAGCATTAGATTTGTGTTAATTATTGATCATCAATGTGGAGTATTTTATCTCATGACCTCTACGTGTTGGAAACTACAGGAAGTTAAACTTAAGATTTATGACTTTAAAAAAGTTTTTAAATTGTGTCCAACAGTCATAAATCTATAAAAACTAACAACGAGCTCAGTGAGTAACAGCGAACGAACATTTAAACCAACTTAAAACTTATTTTAAAACACCAAACTTTGAAAGGCCGCTCATATCTAACGTCTTTTATAACGGTTACATTTTTTAAAAAAGACCGCCAAATGATTACCGTTAACAAACTAACGGTCACGGGTCAGGACGGTTACAGCGTGTTGGAACGTTCAGCCTCGCGCTCTATCTGCCACCATCCGCCAAATTTACCGCCACTTCTGACGGAACCGGCGCCAATTCCAGGTTCTACAGTTTCTGCTGAACATGAACAAACTCACATTTATGGACTGCGGAGACATTTTAAAGAAGATTTTTACCGATGAAGTCAGAGAAGTCTCCATGATGTCCGCCTTGCTCCGCCGCGCCCCGTTCAAATGACGGTGACCGGGTCTGCGCTTCTTTATGTTCCGTCAGGCGGCGGTTAGACTGCTGCATGGCGCCTTAGCGCCACCTACCGGACAGGAGGGTGACATCTTCTACATAATATACAATCCAGTGGTGGAAGAAGTTGTCAGATTAAATTAAATTAAATTAAATTAAATTAAATTAAATTAAATTTAATTAAATTAAATTAAATTAAATTAAATTAAATTAAATTAAATTAAAAAACACACTCAAACTTCCAAAATGTAAAATATATACTGGAGTCAAAAATCACATATAGTGAATTTATCTTGGTGGTTTTGGTGCATAACAGACATTAAAAAAAAATCTATATTTTCACATTTCATATTTTTATTTTATATATATATTTTTTTTACATCTTCACTTATATTATATTGTATTTTACATTTCATGTTTAGTGCTGTTTGGACAGAGTCAGTATTGATAATAAACTGACTTGAATGATATGAAGGATAAAAATATGTAAACATACAGTTGCAATGAAAATTATTCAAGTCCTGTTGAAAATTAGGTTTATTGACAACATTTACAATCTTTCAGTTGTTTAAAATACACAAACCAAACCAGAAGAAAGCTCAACTCAAAATGCCACTTTTAATGATTCAAGCCAACAAGCACGTTTAGTACAGCCGAGCTGTTAGCTGATATGACTGCTGCAAACTGTTCCTGTGTCGTATGCATGTATGCAATATGTTTTGAAGATGAAAGGAGCTGTTTGTGCAGAAATAAAGTAAATAAAGTATTTAATTGTACATAGTTTTTATCTTCTAGTTCTATATAAATAATACTTCATTTTCTATGATTTTTACTTTTTAGAAAGTTTGTTTCTATTCGTAATAATATTAGTTACTTGTTTCATTTCTATGACAAGATATTTTTAACGTATGTTTACTGTGTCACTGGTGCAATATACCATAGGCACCATGGCGCCGCCTACTGGCCAAACCTTTGTACACAGGTTGAAATGGCTCCTACAGTTGTAATAATCATAACTTGAATATTTGTATCAAATATTATATAGTACATTATTATGTATTGTTTTTATATTTATATATTGTTATTAATAAAACATATAATTAAAACATTAGTTACACTCAATAATACAGATCATATCTAACTGTGTCAAATACATCACAGAGTACATTATACTTCGAATATATATAATACAAATATGTCCTGATTCTTTGTTATATATATTGTGCTAGAAATCTTTATAATCACAGCACATGATGACATAATAATAGTTAGTACTTGCTAAGTTTTCTAGTAAAAATAATAAAATGAGAATTAATTATAATATTATATATATATATAGTATAAATATTTCTGCTTGTTTAAAGTTTAAATGAATGATTCATTATATGGAGTTGATAGGAGTGAAGGCAGAGAGACATTAGGATAAACAGAGAGAGAGAGAGAGCATCATGCACCCACACTATCATATGACTGACAGAGGGATGAACCAATCATCTCTGTCCTCTCCTCCCTCTTGCTTCTCATTGGTGGATGCTCTCTCCATCCTCCCCCCTCCCTCAGCCTGGTGGTGCTGCTGCTGCAAGCTGCTGCTGCTGCTGCTGGTGGTGGTGTTGCCGTGACGATGATATCCTCCCCTCCCACACACACACACACACACACAGTGGAGAGGAGAGGGAGCAAACAAGACACTACCATGACGCGCTGGCTGCAGGCTGGAAAACAGCCACACTCACACTGATCGCCTTTGGAAATCATGGTGAGTGCTGGCTGTCTGTTTCTTTGGGTGGAGGTGAATGAGGGGATGGATGGGTGGATGGATGGATGGATGGATGGATGGAGGAATGTTTGGGGGATGACAGCAGCATCTGTAGCATGATGTGCTTTCCTAAGAGAGAGGGATGAAGGAAAGAGGGAGGGAAGAGTGGACGGATCGATTACGGATGAGGAAAAGATCACAGGATGAACGAATGAACGCTGAGCCACCTCAGCTTTAAAGCGTGTGTGTGTGTGTGTGTGTGTGTGTGTGTGTGTGTGTGTGTGCTGTCAGGCCTGTATGTAGTGCACGTTAGCATCCTGAGTGCTAGCAGTAACAGGAGGTACGTCACTTCAGTGAACAGAAACCGGGCTCATCCGCTCTGACTCTCACAGCTGACGGATGGAAGCCGGGCACACAGGCCGAGGGGCTCCTCACAGGCCGAGGGGCTCCTCACAGGCCGGAGCCTCTGCGTGAGGGGAAGTCAACCACCGTGACTATGATCAGACACTGAACAAGCATCAACAGACAGAAAACGATTAGAAAGACACAAAGAAGAAAAGATTAGTAGAAAGTGACACAAACGACCACAAAGAGACGCAAACGGCTACTTCAGAGAACCATGCATTGAATGTTTGAAGACAACTAGACGTGCAAAATGAGCAGAGACACACAAAAAGACGACAAATGTCCTCTGAGTCGTGTTTGTGTCACCTGTAAATGTATTACTGGAAGTTGATTGGTCTTCCTCAGACAGTATAAAATGGATGTGACATCACCCACAGGTTTCTGAAGCTCGGTGCAGTGCCTCCGGTTGTCTCCATCTCCACAGTGGATAGTTTGTGGATAGATTCAGAACCGGTAAATAACAAAGACGCTGTTGAAGCTGATCCAGGTAATTATGACTATGAAGTGTTGCTTTGTCATGCTGTCATGATGGAGGACAGATGCTGGTTGATGGCCCTGTGTGCTGAAATGTTGGCTGGTTATGGATTTTCTTTTTGTTTAGCCTCTAGTACTCAGACTAGTATTGACCACTGGGTCACTGTATGTCTGTATGGAGAGCAAAAGAAGCAGAACACATTGGCTAAAAAGAAACGTTGGAAGTCAGTTTTAAATCTGCTTCAAACATCAGCAACATAAACTCAGCGACCATGAATTTTCCCATGGGAACATATTGTATGAAGAGAGGTCGGGTTACCAGTGTGTGTGTGTGTGTTTACTTCTGTGTGACATCACACTGTAGATTTACTGACAAGCTCTTTAGAAACTGGTTTGACTCCCACGGTTCAGCCTCAACCTGCAGTTTGAAATCTCACTGTAACATCGTGGAGTTTGGTCCGTCGAGCCAAGATGACGTACTGTAAGTAGCACTGCGTCTCACTTTGGATACTTCTGTCAGTACCCTTCTTTGTAGTACTCTGTGTACTCCTGTTGTCTCAGTTAAGTACTTTTACTTGGTCTTCTTTGCCACATTGCAGCCGCCTGGAGCGTTAGTGTCAACGTTTGACATGTAAATGTAAAATGTAAAACTCCAGCTCCGGCAGCTGCCTCGGTTGCCACTAAGGGCGAGAATGAAGTATGTTTTGGTTTCTTTCTGTGAGTGTTGATGGACAAACGATGGACGATACATATCTGGTTCCTCACACAGTACTTGAAATGAAGCTAGAACATCTTGGATTTGGAGCCAGCGTCGGCACAGAATCGCGCCGCTGGTATCGAGGTCCCGCCGACTGAATCGTGAGCAGGGCTCAACCCCTTTTTATAGCATGAAATAATGAAATAAAACTAAATGTATCCCAAACAAATTAAACAACATTAATCTGCAAGAAGCACTTACAATGATAGAAACCATGTTTGGGAACATTTTAACTGACTGAATTTGATTTTTGTAAATCATAAACAAGAGTATGATGGTGCTAGTTAAAGTTCATTTCATTCTAATATTGACCTGCCTAAATGTTAAATAAATATAAGCCAAAGGTTGGAAATTCAGGAGAATTTATGGCGAAAGGAAGTTGTTGTTTTAAGTCCTAGTCAAGAAGGGAATGATCAACATACTCCTACCTCTTTCACGACCACTGCCGAGGTGCCTTTCAGCAAGGCATTGAGCCTCCTCGAGCAAAGCTGAGTCTGGATGAACTGAGCATCTGTGTGAAACGACTTCCTCTCCATTAATTACTGGCTCCGATGCAATAAAAATGAATTACGTTCAGCTGCACTGCTGAGAGCCGCCTGAACCGAACATTAAACCGAGCGGTTCAACGTGGCAGGGCAGTTAATACACACACACACACACACACACACACACACACACACACACACACACACACACACACACACACACACACAGTTAAAGTTCCATGTTTGTGAGGTCTGAAGCCAGGTGTTAACCCTCAAACAGCCACATGAACCTGAATGAGGAAGTTATCTCATGAAACCTGGGGTGCTCTGAAAATAACAGCAACATTTTGTTACATTTAGCTAAAAACAATGTTTAAAAAACTGGTTTGAATTTATGAGAGTCACTTTTTTGCACATTTAGAACAATATTTGTGAACTTAGAGATATTTTAAATATTTAAATCCAAATGTTAAATGTAAAATCTAAATGCTAAATCTAAATGTTAAATTTAAATCTAAATGTTAAATATAAACCTAAATCTAAATGTTGAAGCTAAATGTTAAATATATATCTAAATGTTAAATATAAATCTAAATCTAAATGTTGAAGCTAAATGTTAAATATATATCTAAATGTTAAATATAAATATAAATGTTGGAGCTAAATGTTAAATATATATCTAAATGTTAAATCTAAATCTTAATGTTGAAGCTAAATATCGCGGGTGACACTAAATATTTAGCTAAAATGCTAATTTAAATGTTGGTAACCGGTAGTGCCAAAATAAAAGCTCGAGGAGGTCAGAGCGTGTTTATAGTGGCAAATAACGAATAAAACCCATCTTATCCGGGGAAATGGACTCTTGGACATAGATTTAGCATTTAGATTTTACATTTAACATTTGGTTTTAAATATTTAAAATATATCTAAGTTCACAAATATTGTTCTAAATGTGCAAAAAAGTGACTCTCAAAAATTCAAACCAGTTTTTTAAACATTGTTTTTAGCTAAATGTAACAAAATGTTGCTGTTATTTGCAGAGCAAGATGCTTTACAAACGGCACCCCATATTCAGTATAGATCAGGACAAAATGGTACTCTCTATAATATTATTTATGGAGACCCAACAATGCCCACCATGATCGAGCACTTGGTGACAGTGGCAAGGAAAATCCAGAACCATGATCATGGTGGACACTCACAGCGGCAGTCTTGACCAATCCCGGATGATGAAAATGATTCATTTTGGATGATGATGATTTTTGATATACACGGTTTCCTGCGACTACTTCCTCACGATAAAAGGCGTCCTATATTCCTGCCAATGGAACTTTAACGTGAAGCAGTTAGCAGGAACACGACATTAATGCTTTCAGAGAACTATATGCAGATTTCAGATTACTGTACACGCTGCATCGTTTCCTGTGACTCCTCTGTATGTGTGTCAGACAAAGCTGTTACCATTGACGAGTAATTTACTGAATGTAATGGCCCGGAAAAAAACTGAAATTCATGAATTTCTGTAGGTTTATAACTTTAATGTTGTGAAATTAAATTGGTCCAAAGTCACATTCGTTTAAAATATAAATGAATGTATCATTTGTTAAAGAAAGAAAGAAAGAAAGAAAGAAAGAAAGAAAGAAAGAAAGAAAGAAAGAAAGAAAGAAAGAAAGAAAGAAAGAAAGAAAGAAAGAAAGAAAGAAAGAAGGGTTCACTTGTCTCTTGCTCTGTAAGTGACAGTTACAAACAGTCACCACAGTATCACACACACACACACACACACACACACACACACACACACACACACACACACACACACACACACACACACACACACACACACAATCCCTGGCTGCATTGTGCTGCAGAGAATCCTTGAATAATGGACGTGTGGGGGTGTGCGATGTTTGAGAATAACATAAAAACAAACTGAAAATATCATAAGAAACATTAAAAAAAAAACCTATGTCTACGTGTGTGTGTGTGTGTGTGTGTGTGTGTGTGTGTGTGTGTGTGTGTGTGTGTGTGTGTGTGTGTGTTGTGCGTTCTTCTTCTTGTTGTGTATTCTGAGCAGAATATTTGGGGGAGGAGGTGTTAAAACAGGGATTATGTACAAGATCACAGGCGACTCATATCCATAATCCCTCCCTTTTTATAAATTATTCATAAGAGGTTCATATTTTACACACTGATGTGGTAAAAATACCAGCGAGGGAGACATGATGAAACAACAACCTCAGTAATAAGCGTTAATAAATACAGATTTCTGTCTTTGTAAAGGTAGAAGAACAGGTGTACCTTATAAAGTGGCCACTGAGTGTGTAAGTAGTAACAATCCTGAAATTATCAGTAATTATTATTTCATTTAGATTTAACGGACCGTCTTTAAATTGTTTCCATACTCCTGCATGTGCTATCTCAGATTCCTCAGTGGTGCATGCGCAGGTGTTTGGTGTACATCATCACGTCTGTGCATGCCACACATGAACTGGGACACTCTGTATCCCGAACAGAGCCCAGATCACTTCACACCGTTTCAATTTAGGATTTTAGGATTAAAGGGGCCGTGCCTGCTTCACTTTTTTGATGTATCTCTGCCTCGCCCCCCTCCCCGTGGAGTCTGTTACCGTGGAAACCACAGCCTCCCATCTCCTGTCTCTTCTCCGTCACTTTGAAGACATTTCGGTGACCTACATTACTGCTCCTACAAGCTCTTTATTAGTGTCTTATTTCATTACCTCCACCCCTCCTCTCTCTCTCTGTTGGTCCGACATGCAGCGCAGACTGTCTGTGGGTCATACCATCTGTACATGCTCCTCACTACAGAGTGTACCATCTGGGGGTTAATTAGGGGTGTGCAGGGATGTGATGCACCACCTGGAAGGGACATATGGGCATTCCTATAGTGCTTGTGAGGTGGGATCCAAGCTGTAGTCATCCATTTATTTATGACCTTTTCATAAGTTATGATCATGCAGATCTTGATCTTGAGAAACACCATCAGGGCAGTTTGGGGTTTTCTACATTCACTTCCATGCAGTTTTCTTTGGGTGCCATCCAGTGGTGGTTGAAGTAAATGCAGATTTAGGCACAAAGACTGTTTTATAGAAACTACTTGTGAAAATAAACCTCAGCTACCTTATTGTACATTTCATTTCACTTCTCCGTATGACCTTAATAAAAAACTAAACTGTGCAACTTAAGGTTGACGTGAAGATGCATCACCTGCTCTTGTTCTGTTCCGGTTGTGAGTTGTTTCCTGTTGACTGAAATCATAAAATCGGCTGCATGTCAAAATGCCTTTTATTAAACATCCATATTTATCTGCTTTACCACCGAATCCTCATCCCTGTCTTTTCTCCACAGGACACAGCGGAGGCTGTCCTCAGTTTGAACCCTCAGTGAATTAAACCAACACCAAGGTCTGTTGCTTTCCCACAGATGAGACCTGAAGAGGATTGACTTTTTATTTTTATTTTTTACAAGAGACATAATATCGCTCTGGGATTAAGCCAACACATGGACACAGAAGAACGTTTTAAAGGGACGATTTGTGGAGTTTTGAAAGTTGATTTTTACTCAACAGGAATGTAATGGAAAGAAAGCCTGGCAGAGAAACAAAGAAACTAAAGCTCTGAAATAAGTGGATGACTGTAGACCTAACAAAAACTGTAGGCCAGCATCTGATTTTCGAGCAAATGGATGTTTGATCCCTGAGATTTGACAGGATCCAGAAAGGGCTGCAGAGACAGATTTTAAAGCCATGCCTCTATTAAACTCCAACGTGTGCCAAGAATTATCATAAGGAGTATATCTGAATGTTTTGTCCCTTCCTCTCAAACACACAATGGAATAAAGTGTGAAACAAGGAGTTTACACAAGCGACCAATAGCACAGACTGTACGAGACCTTGTATCTGAACATACTGGCCCCCTTCCCCTGGCTACAGTGTGGAATAAGGGGTGTGTTCGGAGGTTCACCCCCACCAGGCTGCCGCTCGCAGATGGAGGCCCACCAACACTCCCCAGATAGCAGCAGTGAGGAGTGCACCGTCCTGGAGGCTCCACCGGACAAGAACGCCTGCCCGCAACATGCAGGGAAGGTAGGACTGCAAGAAGCAAGGTGGCCTCATATGTACTGCTGTTAGTCCTCCACATCACACACGTGACAGCAAGCCACTTGAGCATTCAGTCTAGTAACTGTTACTGTACAATTCTCCCTGTGTTGTCACCTTTTCCCCTGCAGGTGGCAGACCTGTACTGTACAGACTGTGAGTGTGTGCTGTGTGAGGACTGTATGTCGGACCATGATGAGCACCCTACCATTCCCCTCAGCCAGGCCCTGGAGCAGCACCGTAGCAGCCTGCAGGAGAGGCTGGGGGCCGTCCAGAACAGGTAGAAGTCCCAGTGAATTTAGACACAGCTATGTTTGTAATAGATCATTGGTTTTAACATCAAGCAAGTGCAACAACATAAGACATAGCAGCCAGCTATTAGAAGCCCAACATGAAGCATTGCCTGCTTGCCTATCTTTACAGACTCCCTCAGATTTCAGACGCCCTGTCCTTCATTAAGGAGATCCTCCAACAGCTGACCAGTCAGAGAGCTTCCATCGAAGAGGACATCCAGTCAAGCTTCGAGGATCTGCATAAGCAGCTGGATGTCCGGAAGAGTGTTCTGCTGATGGAGCTGGAGGTCACGTATGGACTCAAACAGAAGGTGCACACATACTTTAATGCGTCGTCTGCCAGAGTTCAAGAATTACTTCACAAAATAAAAAGCATCTGATAACCCATCAAACTGTGTCTAGGTCCTCCAGGCGCAGGTGGACAGCCTCACCCGGGGAGAGGGGGACATTGTGGCTACCTGTACCCAGTCGGAGGAGGCTCTGGCTGGGGAGGCGTGCGTGGCGAGTCTGCAAGCAGAACGGGAGCTGCAGGAGAAGCTGGGGGAGCTGGCCGGCCTTGGCCTGCCATGTCAGCCGGAGGAGAATGACCAGCTGGATCTGGTGCTGGAGACGGACGGGCTGAGGAAGTCTATACATAACCTGGGTACCATCGTCACGACTAGGTGAGACAGCGCTGACACCAAATGTTCAAGCCAGTGCTAAAAATGTTTGTATTTGTTACAATCTGACCCGACTCTGCTACTCTCCTTTCCCTCAGTGCGGTGGCAAGCCAGAGTGAGGCGATGGGTGCGGGCCTAGAGCAGTGCATTGTGGGACATCCTGCCTCAGTTACCATAGTGACAAGAGACAAGTCAGGAGGAGCTTGCAAGAGCGGCAATGCAATCCTGTCAGCTGAGGTTTGTTTTGCACCCCCGCTTTAAAAAAATGTGAAATTCTGTGGACACATTCACAAAAAATTGAAAATAAACTTTACCTATGTTTCTATCTAGGTATTCACCCCTGACGGCAGCATAGTGGATGGGGAAATAGTGGACCACAAGAATGGGACTTATGAGTTTGTGTACATAGTCCCGAAGGAGGGCGACTTCTCGTTGGCTTTACGTCTGTATGACCAGCACATCAAAGGAAGTCCCTTTAAACTGACCGTCAACAGGGTCCTAGAGGCAGAAGTAGAGGTGGGTGGAGGGTGTGTGGTAGGTAAGAGTTTGGAGTTTATCACACTTGGACAACCACCGAATGAAACAAAGTAGTTTATGGCTGTTCAGAGCACCCACATTAGGTAGGCAGTGGTTGTTTCAACAAAGAGAAAACATATGCACCCCAAAAGGACCAGTACCTTTTAAACCATATGGTATCACCTCTGGGTAAACCTCTCTTGCTCCGATCCCAAATGCTCAATGGTATTTTAAAGGTCAACATGAAAATGGATGATGATACACAATTTACTTTCTTAACAGGTTTTTTCTCATTTAAATGAAAAAACCTTTTCAAGGTGACTTGCACAGTAACACCTGAAATTCATGCCTGTAATCGCTGTATTCTCCCTCCATCATTGTCTCTAGGTGTCCCCCTCCACCACCACAGCAACCAGTTCAGCAGCCTATGCCACTCCGTCCACAGGCTCCTCTGAGGGGGCAAAGAGAAGAGGGAAATCCCCCGGGCAGAAGAAGAAGGGCTCCAAGAGAGCCAGCAGTGCCCTGGGCACCCCACGACGCAAAACCCAGAACCCCATTGAGGATGACCTCATCTTCAGGATTGGTGAGACATTTATCTTTAACAGGATAGTGCAGATAAAGCAGAGGATTTGTGTACTTGGTTTATTAGAGCTAAGCTAACAGCTAAATCTAAATCTATTATCAAAGCAGTGACATGCATGAGGAATAATACTGAAGCTTGGTTTACAGGTCAAACAGGAACTTCTAGTTAAGCCTTAGTCACTTCATTGTGTTTCCCTGCTCTCTTCAGGTACGAAAGGGAGGAATAAAGGGGAGTTCACCAACCTTCAAGGAGTAGCTGCCTCCTCCAGCGGCAGGATTTTGATTGCTGACAGCAACAATCAGTGTGTCCAGGTATGGTGCACTTTCTGTAGTCATCACTTCAAATGGCCGAGGGTTCAGGTGATGGGGTAGGAAGCTAAGGTGTGTGTTTTTATATGGTGGTCCTCACGAGTGCCTCCCCACTCCAGGTTTTCTCCAACGAGGGGGAATTCAAGACTCGTTTTGGGGTGCGTGGACGTTCGCCCGGTCAGCTGCAGAGACCCACCGGCGTGGCCGTGCACCCCAGTGGTGATATCATCATTGCCGACTATGATAACAAGTGGGTCAGCATCTTCTCCTGTGACGGCAAGTTCAAGGTAGGTGGACTGATGTGGCTTGGGGCTTTTAAGGGATGAACAGAGGAATTTTAATGAGCATAAGATTCATTTTACCTTTCCAGAAAATTTTAAGGTTGGTAAATTGAGGCATAAAAACAAATTGTTCAAACTTACATGTCTTGTATTTTGTTAAATGGTTCTTTCCCGTTAGGCAAAGCTCGGCTCTGGTAGACTTATGGGTCCAAAGGGCGTCTCCGTGGACCAGAATGGTCATGTGATCGTGGTTGACAACAAGGCGTGCACTGTCTTCATCTTTCAGCTGACCGGCAAGCTTATCACCAAGTTCGGTAGTCGAGGCAACGGTGACAAGCAATTTGCAGGTATATATATACAGTATATATATGTCATATGTCACTGAGTTATAATCTTCTAATTAAAATCACACATATTTCGAATATAACTGTCAAATGTGCAATTGGAGTTTAAGGTACTTAAAGAAGTAGAAGCCAAAAGCAGTTAAATGTCAGTCAGAAATGTTGAGGTGCCATCTGAAGTACAAAGACTGAAAGCAGCAAATTTTATTTAAGGTGCAAGCGCCTGCACATCTTAAAGTGTCATTTGAGGCATAAGCAGTCAACGTAGCTCAAATGTGATTTGAAGTGTAAGCACTAAAAGCAGTTGAGGTGTCAGTTCAAGTGAACAGTAAGTGCTGAAATCAGGCGAAGTGTTTGCTGACCTGCTTTTGTTATTTTGGTGCTCCTGTCCTGAAGGTCCACACTTTGCAGCTGTCAACAAGAACAATGAGATCATCGTGACTGACTTCCATAACCACTCTGTAAAGGTAAGACCCCACAGATGTAGCATTACCTGAATATGTTTCTCTCTCCGTTGAGGTTATTTTTTGTTGCTTAACAGGATGCATGAATATGGATTTTTCTCTTTTTCTGTCACTGCAAGGTTTTCACCCCTGAGGGAGAGCTGGTGTTGAAATTTGGCTCCAATGGTGAGGGAAACGGCCAGTTCAACGCTCCCACTGGTGTAGCTGTGGATGTTAATGGGAACATCATTGTTGCTGACTGGGGCAACAGCAGAATACAGGTACAAACGTGCTGCACACTGCAACTCAACGTTTTTTTAATCAACTCATATTTCCCGTCTCTGTTTAAACAATTCCAGGTGTTTGACGGCAGTGGCTCCTTCCTCTCCTACATCAACACATCAGCAGACCCTCTATATGGACCCCAAGGTCTGGCTCTGACTTCAGATGGACATGTGGTAGTGGCCGACTCTGGCAACCACTGCTTCAAAGTCTACCGCTACCTACAATGATGGAGGCTTGGATGGAGAAATGAAGTGGAGGCAGGACAGACGGACAGGGAGAAAAAATATGGTGCACGATGTCAAACTCTAGGAATTATTGCATGACCCACTGCCTGTAATGATGAAAGGAGGGATGGAGGATAAAAATGAAGAGGAGGAAGCAACGAAGATTATCTATTATTACATCATTAGACCTCAATGAAGTCAATCTAGTTTCGGCATCTTTGATTTCAATAAAGTAGGATTGTCAACAAATTAAACAGTGTATTGCAGAGAATGGTTGGACAAACAAGAGGGACTGGACAGATTCAAGAGTTTGCAGCCCTCATGCAATTGTAAGACATAATGGGATCCAGATTGACGCAAGACTGGATTAAGAACAATTATGCAAAGGCTGATTCATAATGTCAAGTTTGAGAAAAAATCCTCTTTCTCAGAGTTTGGCATGAGCAGGAATAAAGAAATGGAAGAAACAAGGCTTTAAATGAAAAAGGAAGAAGAAATACACGGTTGCAAAAGAGGATGACAAGAATATCTTTGGAAAACCACTGCTTCCTGAACCCACAATGAAGTGAATGATAGAGAAAGGGATCACAGAGTGTCAAAGGCATGAATGAATACATAAAGGATGGAGTGCAAGATGAAAAGTTTTCTGCCTTCTCATATTGTATGTAACTGACTAAATAATGGCCAGTGAGCTAAAAGAGGTCTACGTCTTGGTTTGACGTCACATATTACTCTAGGTCATGACCACATACATACTTCCCCTACAGAGTTTACATTTGTACACCAAACATCAACTCTAACATTTGTAAGCTACCAACTCTTAGAGCATGTTAGGGTGCCCTTGGGTAAAGCAGTTAACTTCAAACTGGTCCAGCAGCAGAAGATTCTGGTTGCGCTCAGAAACTCCCAGAAGTGAAGGTGTCAATCTGTAGATATAACGCAAGGGCACACATGCCCAGACAAACCTCATTGATTATACCACTGACTACTCACTCTGTGAGGGTCATAAAAACATGATAAAACTAAGACATAGGCCCTCTTTAACCCGTTGTCCATTGTTTGTACATTAGGATTGTCTGAATATGGAATGTTTATTTTGTTTCTTGCCATATGCTAGTATTCTTTACAAGTCTTAGGCAATAGATTCATCAGTAGAAAATGATTGCTTGATTCTTATTCTGATTGTCTGAACGATTGATTTTCTTTGGTTGATTGACACGGTGGCTTCGAAGAGCAGCATTGTCTATCTATGCTTGGTTTGAGTGTTTATATATTTTTCCTGGGGAATCTGTTGCAAGGAGATAAAGAAAAAAGCTCTATAAATCTATCCTATATATTTGTGAGAATACCTTTAATAACATCATGTAAAATGCTCAAATTCATGAACATATTTGGAATCGGTAACATTTTTACACACTCGGTTTTTCTGCTCGCTGTCTCCGTAATGAAAAAAAAAGTTCACTGTGGAGGAAATTCTCTCGAATGTTTTGATTCATTGCTCATCATCACCAGGATACTCGAGTGCTTTAAGAAGCTGTCGGTGGCCTGTACAATTTCATGTGTCGCACATGTCATCACCCTTAAAACGCCTCAGTGTTCTAGACGCATGCCTCTGTATTACGTGATTGTCGACATCAAACGTACCACTGTGCATTTTAACTGTGAGCTCCCATTTGAACCCACTCCTAAGAAGATTTACAGGGAGACAAAAGCATTTACAAATGACTTCATGTGATAGTTATAATTGCAATACAAAGCATTTACATTGATTATGAAATAGGCAGAAACGCATTTGAGTTAGTTTTAACCTTCATCATTATTGATACAGATTTATGGACTAACAGATGCTCGTGGTAGAGGAAGTCAATCAGTTTGTCTGTCAGTATATTTATTGAAGCAGGAAGAAAATAAACAATATTCAATAACTTAATTTGTTCACAAGTGATCAGATGCTTTCAGATAAGTTCATGTAAGTTATTACTGTTATTTATTTATTTATTTATTTCAATCTTTCTATCTTGCCATTTGATTGTGTTCCACCATGTGCATTGCAAATCTTAAGTGCCCATTATGTTTCTGTCTGTTATGTTGAATCAACATATGATTGTTGGTATTTGATACATTTTTTATCGACTGTTTGGAGTGGACAAATCAGCGTCAATTCTTCATTCTTTTCTGTTCTTAACTTTTTTTTGTCAAATGAAAGTTGTCATGTTGTCGGGGTAAAATTTAGCCAGTTAGCATTGCATTTATGATCGAAACCAATGGACACAAAGCTAATATGTTAGCCGTAGGTAAGAATAATGTGAGTAAGCTTATAAACGATGAGTTGTCGGGTGTAGCTAACTTTAATTATAAGCCAACGCAATAGTTTTTGGTTATTTGTAGCCATTGGTTTCATAGCAAAACGCTAACAATGCTAGCTGTCTCTTCTTTAAAAAACAAAAAAAATCAGTGTGATAAGTGCATGTTCAATAAGAATAAAAGATTAAAATTGTCACAGTCCCAAAAGGAGTTCATGTCCTCAGTCTGTTTGTTAGAAGTACATTCTCTGTTTTTGTTTAATGCACAATAGAGCTGCTAAATTTCCAATTTTGCTCATCAACGGTGAGTTGGGAGACGTTTGGGATTTTTTTCAGCACTATTGATTGTTTCAACAAAAATCAGGTTGTGTTTCTTGAAGTAATCTGGGCCTGAGATTCAGCCTTAATGTCAATAATACATATGAATGTTGTCTCGAAGTCAATATGATGGAATTACCTTCTCAGTAAACTTGATTTGAAATGTATCGCAAACGTAAGTAAGAGTTAGCTAATAACCATTTCAAACAAATAGCTCATTTGTAGACTACAAATCCATTCGAGGGAATTCAAAGTCTTACAAGAAATCAACAACAGAAAAATGTAATGTGTCATCACAAATATTTACACATGTAGTTCGGGTGTATCATTGTTTTCCTCAAATGGATATGTGGTGTTTTTGAAACACAGCTCTTAAAGTACTGATCGGTTTCTTACAGTGTCACTTGCCTGCTCTCTCTCTCTCTGTATTTACTATCTGTCATGTCTGTTCACTGGTATGGACCGTCTCTTTAATAGTCATACAACACTCAACACTGAAATAAAGCATTGATTCCTAAATGGCAGTGATTGGTTGTGGTTTGCTTTTGTGATCATAATGCAAATTTTGCAAAAAATTTGTGCAAATTTTGCAAAAAATTTGTGCAAATTTTGCAAAATTTTGTGCAAATTTTGCTAAATTTTGTGCAAATTTTGCAAATAACCCACAGTTCTGTATATTTTCCACATATGTAGGTGTCAAGACAAACCCATACGGACAACATATGTTCTGACAGGACAGGCATCATTTATGAAGACTGCAGATGAGTCTTCTAATAACTTGAGAATCTATGACAACCAAAGTCTTTCATGCTTTTAGAGCTTGCTTTGTTGTTTGTTATTTTGCACCAAAGGTTTGCAAATAGGTCGTTTTTTATACATGGAGAACAAAATGCTGTACAATGGTTCAACCAGACAACGTACAACTGAAAGCCTCTGAAGGCCTCAGACATGGGCCTGCTGCGTGGATGAACATCAACAACCTAAAAGCAGTCAAACACTGACGTGTGTTGTGTTAGTTATTGTGGCATTTATTCTTCCAATGAAAACAGCGATATTATAATACATGTACAGTTAAACAAGTCTACAACATAACATTTAGATTTAGTGTAACAGGTGTCACCAATAGACCAGACCAGCACTTGTTTTATTTGTGTGTATCTAGGCCTTTATTTGCATATTTGTGAGGACCAGTGCCCATTTCCAGCCTTTGTAGTGAGGACATTTCTGAATTGTGAGGACGATATGACGTAAAAGCACAGTTTGAAGGTTAAGACCTGGTTTTAAGGTTTGTGGTAATAATAATAATAATAATAATAATAATAATAATAATAATAATAATAATAATAATGATGATGCATTTTATTTTAAAAGTGCTTTTCTAGATACCCAAAGACGCTGTACATAAAAAACCCATCAAATCAGCAAAACAATATAAAATATAGTATATATAGTAAAAACACATTAGACTGAGCTAAAGATTAAAAAAGTCAGTCTTGTCAGCCATTGTTGTCTTTGACAAGTCCACAGAGAAAAACTAAATTATACACCTCTGAGTACTGCTGTTAATGCAACCACACTCAGTGCAAGAACTGTGACTACTGCAAACATATAGTGTTTTATAGCAAATGAGCAGTAGCACCTGACCCAAATCATCATAACAAATACACAACACACTCCAGCAATTACCTCTAATATCCAAGAAATTGTATAGAAATGATCATTTCATGGTATTTAAGTTTTTTAGTAATAGCATTTTACAAAAAGCATTTAAATGAGCAGCTATAACACACAAAACTGCAAAATCCTGTGCTGATATACAGTATCTATGCTCTCAATTTATCATATTTAACTGAATGATTACAACCATGCTTGGGTAATAGTCTTTGCTCATTGTTCTAACAGCAACATGGTAGTTTTTTTGCTCTGTGTAGATAAAGCAGAGGTAACAACAAACTGCAGGGCAGATTAAACCAACCGGCAGCTGATATCATCACACAAGTCACATTCTTGTCTATCTGTGGAAACCTTTCCAGAAGAATGGAAACAAGGAACCCTACAAACCACAAGCACAGCAATCCTATTATGGTAGCAACGGTGCGGAAAGCTTTCTGCTTTGATTGGTCAACTCGCTCCTTATTCACGCTCCCTTCTCCTGGCCCTGGGCGAATCAGAACACAGAGAATTGAAAGGCTGCAAAATGATGTAACTGTTAGGGAGAAGACTAAAACGCAGAGAAATGTGAGGCGGGGGAATTCGAAAGCGCACAAAGGGTATAAACCCATCAATGTAAAGGACAGCAGCCAAGCACACCCAATGCTGATGTTTCTGATCCTGACCCCACGTGCCTGTTTTAGCTTCAGGTAGGTGATGGGGTGAACAACAGCCAGGTATCGCTCCACACAGGTCAGCGTTTGAAAGAAAATCTCTCCATAGAAATCCATGAAAGAAAGACAAAGTCCTAATATTTTCATCTCTTGCAGATTTGCATATTTGCCATACATGAAGCAGAAGGCACTTAAGAACCAGAGCATCTGCATGGCAATCATGTGGTAGGTGAAGATGTCGGCGTGGCTCGTGGTTGTAAAAGAGAGCTGCTGCTTCCGTTGTCGAAGACTTAGGTAGAGGACGGCGGTGCAGAGAGGCAGCATGAGGATGGTTCTTACGGCAGTGACAATGATGGCCATTGTACTGGAGGCGCTGACGGTTTCGCAAAGCAAGAAGTTAAAATCACTGGAGCTGGAGACGGAAGAAGAGTTATCTGCCATATCGACTGTATGCAGCTGTTGGCCTGAACGGAAAAATGAAATTTGAGGGATAAATGAGGAGACACTTAAAGAATGATAAAGGGAGAAGATACATTTAGAAACAGGTTGCATAAATACTTTAATACTGCTCTACACAATGTTTCTTTACATAGGAAAATAGAGGCCTCCCCTTTAATGTAACAATAATTGACTACTCTCTAGGTTACAGTCATGGAGAAACATTTTTATAATTTCAGTTTTGTTGTATTTAGCAAGAAAACACTAAGCCATACAATTGTCAAATTATCCAATACTCACCTAAAATCTATAAGTGAATTCATATAAGCTGCACATCATGTATTAGCTGTCTAAATGACTTCCAGCTGTCGTTTCTAGTATACATTAAATTATTTTATACATAATACTTAATATTTGTCTACTTTTGTATTATTGTACCAATGAACCAGATGTTTTGTAACACAGTTATTCATATTCTAATACTTGTGATTAAACTCATTGAGTTTACTGTCCAACCGAGCCGATCACTCAGGGGCACCTGAATGAACTCACTTCAACTCTGCAAATAAAAATTATTTAAGAAATACATGAATATTTGATAGTTATGATTATGGCTGAAGTTGGTCAAAAGATTTAATGCAGTAAAAGTGAAAAAAATATTCACATATGATTATTTTTATAGCACTTTTTAGAAAAAAATTTTTTTGCACAGAAGAGTGATTCGCACAATTTTTTTAATAAACTGGCACTGCTTAAAAAATAATAATGCATTCAAATCAATGTTGTTGCTGTCAATTATTGACATATCCAAGGGTCTAATAGTTCTCCCTAAAAATTACAGTTTGCACTTAGTGTATAGAAAATATTTCATATTTTGTGTTTTTATCATTTACAGTATGTGGGTTCATATTCCCAAAATGACATTAAAGGGTTAAATTATTTAAGAAATACATAAAAATTTGATAGTTATGATTAGGACTGAAGTTGGTCAAAAGATTTAATGCAGTGAAAGTGAAAAAATAAACACATATAAGTTTTTTATAGCACTTTTTTTTAGAAAAAAACATTTTTTGCACTGAATGACCGCTCGCACAAACTTTTTTCAGGGGAGCAAAAAGGTTAAAAAACACTTTCTTTAGCAATAAGGTAAAAAAGAATGGGCTGTTTTTGACTGTTCAAATATTAAGCAATTTGTGTATTGTTGGACTATCAGACTATTTTATGAGTAGACCATCACCATTTTTAAGGTTCCAGTTGTATATATTTTTAGATTTGTAACAGATCAAACTCTTTCTGAAAGTTAAATCAAATCCCGAATTTGTGAATAATATTTTAAAGGAGGTTTATCTCATGAGATTATACAGATATTGACTGTTTTTGAACCGTTTTCCACAGAAATATTTATATTTTGTGTGGTGACAAAGACAAACCATAATCACGGGACACAATAAAACTGTCAACATAATGTTTGGAGAATAAAATACTTAAATATATGGAAAAGTGAACATTAGCTGAAGGTTACTTTTGTATGAACGACCAACTTGAATCTCCCTTTAAAATAGGACACTAGAAATATTAACTAATAATCATGAAGTCGTTAAAGAACCCACCTCGTCGGTCCGTGTTTCCGATGTTTCCACACTCAGGGACTTCTGACATCAAATAATACGATGGTGCTAATGAATGAGCGGGTGTCGCAGACAGCAGCAGGACTGTGTGCTACTTTGCATGAACAAAAATACAGCACACACACACACAATCATTGTCCAACACACAGGTCCAGACACACATTAATCAATCAGACTTTATTTGTATAGCACAAAAACAAGCAAAAACCCTCCACCCCAACACCCAAACCCAACCCCAATTCACAATATACAATATTAATATACATATTAATTTAAACAAACACAATATATATATATATATATATAATTGTATATATTAATCTAAAGTATTATTTTGCTTTCCATATCGTAGCTATGCTTCAGTCAATCACGTATGGCAGAATTCAAATGACCTGCAAACAAGGACAGGTGTAGTCAAATTAAGAAGGCTCATGCGTGACAAATCTTTTGTATTTCTCTCCTAATGACCTTTTATGCAAATAATATTAGTCTTTATGACCCCAGCCAGTGTGCCATGTTTCATCAGTTACATGAGTGACACATGACATTGTTACATGGACATTTATGCTACATAGCACTAAAATAAAGTACAGCTGTGGCTGCTGGGTATGTTATCGCAAGAGTCATAAACAGTTAAATTTTTTGGTCCGATGATGTCAGTAGGTTAAAGACTAAAGGTTGACCAACGTTTTTACAATTCATCCCAAAGGGAACGTGAATGTCTCCATTGCAATCCATCCAATACTTGTTCAGACAAATAACACAAAACAAAACAAATGAACGTCATGGTGGCACTAGAAGAAAAGTCAAGGGATCACCAAATGTATTGCAACATCAACATCAGCAAAGGAAAATGTGAATGAATACTTCCATCCATCCACTACCTTTATGTGATAATTAGGAGTTGGACTAAACATTTTTCATCATCTGTGTGGATCGATCATGGATGTATTACAGAGCGATATGAGACATGAGGACAAAAGCTGATCGTGACAAACTTTTCTAATGCCATCCTTCAAAATGTGACTGTTTATGGTTTATCTAATCCAGATTGACCAACCAGGAGACACTGCCATCAAAGAAGCATGATGCTAGTGTTAATGTTATGTTAAATTTAAATGAAATACAGCCAAAAACAAATAAATAGTTGTTTATCCTAGCTTATTATATATGACAAATCTCTTTAAGATGTTCCTCCTAATCTAAATTCTGGTTGTTTAGTTCACCACAAGGATGCTGGAATCTTGCTTTTCTGACGCTCAAATGAAACCCTTATCCTGGTACAGTGTTGTGTTTACAGCTTGGCAGTTTTCCAGCTCTGTGTAGAAACAGCAGAGGTAACACCAGACTGCCAGGCACAGTCAACCAGAACAGAGATATCCCCACCACACAGCTATCTTCAGTTAGAATTGAAGTGTACGCGGCATTGCTAACTAGGATTCCGATAAATCTCAACAACAGTGCTCCCATTATGGCTACGACGGTGTAGAAGGCCCGCTGCTTTGTTTGGTCAACCTGCTCCCTCTTCCCACCCACTTCTCTTTGTCTTGGATGAATCAGTACAGAGAGAACAGAAATGCTGCAGAAAGACACAACAATTAAGGAAAAGCCCAGGAGAACATAAGTTGCATAGCTGGTGAAATATTTGGGAAAGACTTTGCTCAGAACCGGTGAGCCGAAGCAAAACAGCCAGACACACCCAATGCTGATATTTCTGATCCTAACTCCACCTGCCTGCCTAAGGCCCAGGTAGATGATGGGGTGAACCACAGCCAGGTAGCGTTCCACACAGGTGAGGAGGTGAAAAAGAGTCTGTCCAGGTGAGGTGATGGAGAATATATCCATCCCTACCAATACTATAGCCTTAACATTTGTTAAAGCGCCACAACAGTAAAAGCAACACCCCAAGACACCAATCAACTCCAGGCCAATCATGTTGTAGGTGAAGATGTCAGAGTGACTCGTCATCCCTGCAGCTGAACCGGAGCGCTGTTGCCTTCGTCGTTGGTAGCCCATGTAGAGGACAAGAATATAGAGCGGCAGAAGGAAGACGTTGGTCACGGAGAAGGCTACGAAGATGAAAATTCCAGGTCTGGATCCAAAGCAAATGATGGGGAGATGAATGGAGGAATTGGAGGAGTTGAAGGAAGAGTTGACTGACATATTGAGTTGGAGGGCAAGAAAATGAGGCACTGACAAAAAAAAGAAGAATGGGATGAGACTTAGGAAGGAAAACAATAAACAACTGTGCCCTAGTGGAGGCTTGTCACATCTCCTTACAACCATATGTACTAAAGCTTTAACTAGAAACTCTTCTTCTCACGTTAACTTGTCTTTTTCCACGATTACTCTAGCCAAGTCAATTTATTTAGAAAGTTCAAAAACATCCTCTCACATGTTTTAGAAGTAGGATATGAAGTAAAAATAATTTATGAAAACCAGAGATCCTGTGACTTTTAACTGTAGCTGTAATTTATATTTTAAAACATGCTTGTTTTCATTGATTATTTAAACCTTTTGATAAAGTTAAAGATTAAGTTAATAAATGACACTGACCTTGGCGGCAATGTTTTCCAAAATGTGTCTCCAGTCTCACCAACTGACCTTAACTGACATCTGCTTCATAGATTAATGCTTGTGCGTCTACAATATTTGATGTGCCAGAATGAGAGATGGAGATTTTTTTGCATGTCACATGTCACGATTCAAGCTGGGCAACCGCTGGTTTACATCACAGAAAGAGCTTCCAATTCAGAACAAGCCATTTTAGCTTTCTAGCTACTCTAGCTGCACCTTGCCTATAAAGACGTTTAAAATGACTTTTTGCTGACAGCTGATGATGGACTGGATGGATTGTTGGACTATCAGACTATTTTATGAGTAGACCATCACCAGGTTCCATTCTAAGGTTCCAGTTGTTGAATATTTTTAGATTTGTAACAGATTAAGCTCTTTCTGGAAGTTAAATCAAATCCTGAATTTGTGAATAATATTTTAAAGGAGGTTTATCTCATGAGATTATACAGATATTCACTGTTTTTGAACCGTTTTCCACAGAAATATTTCTATTTCGTGTGGGGACAAAGACAAACCATAATCACAGGACATAATACAATAAAACTGATGAAAACTGACACAATTAAACATAATGTTTGGAGAATAAAATACTTAAATATATGGAAAAATGAACATTAGCTGAAGCTGGTTACTTTTGTATGAATGACCTCTGTTGGAAAAGACCAACTTGAAGATTTTAAATAACTTCTGAAAATAGTTTATGTGTAGCTCATAGCTTTGAGCTTTTTATTGTTATTTGTTTGTGTGGTTTGTTTCCCTCACGGATAGTCAAATAACGCAGCCAGACTGAGAAAACACAGATGTCCTGATTTGAATAAGCAGCAGTTGGTTCACAGGTGATTTGAATCCTGTCAAACATCGAGACTAAATGAAGCACGATGAACACTTAACATGAACTAAATGTGGAAAAATAAACATGACAACATGCTGCATGTAAAGTTAATGAGTGATGACTGTTCTTTTTTTCCCCCCCTAATGGTAGAAAATACACAAACACACGAAATGCAACATACGAACACACTCACACTGTGTGCACTGATATTTGGACTGCAAACCCTCACACTGCAGTCGCTTTGAAGACACAGGAGAAGGAAGATCAGGAACCAGCACTTTTGGTGAGATGGAAGATTTTTAAAAATCTTATTGCTGATTGTTGTAATGTTTCATTCTAAATTGAAACTGTAGCTAACATTGACGGAAGAGGTTAAAAACATTCATAGAAATTATTATTATATATTTTCATTAGGGCTGTCAATCGATTAAAACCTAATTAATCGCAAAATTTCTGTAATTAATCGCGATTAATCGCGAATTTTTTTGCGATTAATCGCGATTAATCTATCAATAAATGTATTGCATTTTTCTGAGACTGAAGCTTATAATGAATATTTATTTATGAAAAATGATCAAATTAATGTAGAATTAACACAGAGAAAGTATATTTAAATTTATTCATTTTATTATGCCTTCCTCCACCGGAAGTAAACAAAACCACGTTAATTGCGCTAATATTTTTAACGCAAAATGAAAATTAGTGCACTAATTTCCTTCTCTGAGGAGGAGACAGGACAAGTGAATTACAGAGTATGTAGCATTACATTTTAATTTTAACATAAAGTATGTGTCATTACTTAGTCCAATCACAAGCCGTGTAATAAGCTAAAATGTCATAGATAGCTAAAAATGCCTGCTACATTTCTTATTCATCTTTTTTTTTTTGGTCTTACATGGTTTGCCATATCAATTATGACAAACCAGGTTCTGAACTAAAATGCCACTGGCCACACCCAAGTGGAAGCTATTTCCATTGCTATTAATGGTTTGCACCAAGAGTATTTAAGGTAGCAATATTGACGTGGACAGTCAGTGGGTCCACCAGTTGAAATATTTAAAGGATTGCCATGAAATGTTGTGCAGATATTAATAAGAATTCAACAGACTTCGGTGATACTATTCCTCCAATAGTTTGGCATTTGTGGTTTTTCAGTAAAATGTCTCAGCAGCTATTGGATTGATTTCCATGACATTTTGTTCACACATTCATGATGAATTGTAATAACTTTGGCGATGCTTTGACTTTACAGCTAACACCATCATCAGATCAAAAATAAATCTTTCCATTATTCTGGTTATGACCAAATACATGCAAAACAGCCTCCAGTCCCATCAGCCTTTGTTATGTTTCATGCAAATTTAACAAAGACGGTAAACAAATGTGCTTAGCATTGTCATTTTAAGTTTTGTAGCACAGCTGCAGATTTCGTCATCACACAGTTTTTTTGTCCAGTGCTTTGATTTATGACCGAATACTTGCAAAACAATTGACATAAAAATCAACCTTAGTTGTGTTGCTACTTATCTATGTGTCTCTCTTCTCTACAGGCTACTACGTTTCAAAATGTCTGTCAACAACTCATCATCCACTAATGGCTCCTTTCCTACTCGACACTGCTACTTCACTCTATGCATTGTTGGTGAAGAGATATTCAATGCATCCATCTATATCTACATTGTCTTCATCCTCCCGCTCTCCACCTTTGTCCTCTATCTGGGATTTCAGCAATGGAAACAACAGCGTCCCTCAGAAGCAGTCATTAGTTCCTGTGATTTCTTCACCTACAACATGGCTGTCATGGAGCTCATTGGAATATTCGGGGGTATCATCAACATTGTCATCACACATGCCAGTCTACGTCTGTTGGTAGATGTGGTAAATGGCATTATGGCTTTCCCCTGGAATGGACAGGTGTTCCTACCTGTCTTGACCTGTGCTGATCGCTACATGGCTGTTGTTCATCCCATCACCTACCTGAAACTGAAACAGGTGACCAGGATCCGCATCAGAAATATCAGCACTGGGTTTATTTGGCTGCAGGGCATTGCAGCGATAGTTTTCATGATTTTGATGAAACCCTACCCTCAGTACGGTCTTATCCCCAGTTTCTCTCTGTTGGTCTTCGCTTTAATAGCTGTAATCTCCTGCAGCCTTCCTGTTCTTTGTGTTCTGATTCGCCCACGACCAGGTGAGGGGGGTAAGAAGAAGTTGAAGGTTGACCAATCGAAACAGAGGGCTTTCAACACCATCATAATCATAATGGGAGTGCTGATGTTCAGGTTTGGAGGGAATGTAGTTTGCAGTTTGGTGACCTTCTTACCAACAACAAGTTGCAGTTTGCGGTGTTTTATGATAAATGCTACACCGCTGTTCTCTCTGCCCAGCAGTCTGGTGTTACCTCTGCTGTTTCTACATAGAACAGGAAAACTACCAGGCTGTAAGCACAACACTGTGCCCGGATGAAGACTAAATCAGATTAGTACACGTGGAATTCGATCATTTGAAACAAGTGTGAGTGACACAGTGAGTTAAAAGTAAAGTTAGTGTATCAAGAAAAACAGAAATCATTGCAGTTTATTTGCATTTATATTATAATATTTTATATTCTTTAATGCTCTGGACCCCATAGTGCGTTCCCAGTGTATCAAAGCATGTAAAATGAGCTTAACTAAGCAAGCTGATTTTAAGGTCTTTTCACGTTGCCAAAAAAAGATGCCAAAAAACATTAACTTCTACCACATCTTTGTTCTTTGTTACCAAAGAAATATGTATTTACAGTTTTACTGTTACTTGTTTTGATGTTTTTTTTAAAGTGTGGAATCAAACTTGCCACATATTTGGTAAGTAAAAACAACTTTATCATTGTTAATTTATTTATGCTTTTCAGATCATTTGAGTGATGGTTAACCCTGCTGGTACAATTGGTGAATTTGGTGCGACAGATTCTTTTCTAACCTATTTCGCCTCGGTGTATCTCTTGCGTGTAGTGTTTTCCCTATATGTAAATTTATAACTTTTCTTTTAGTACCATGTTTCATGTGCAATGGGGATCAGTTCTAGGCCCAATTCATTACAACACCTTTAACACACACTTTATCATACTCTGAATGTCTATGGATTTTCTTTAATTAATTGTGATCAGTCTGAAGTTATTCCAGAACCAGAATGGGCAAATTGTTCAATTAATGCTAACTTTAAACTCCCTCATCTGTTTGGGTTGTATATATGGGTTATGTATTCGGTTTTTAACGTTTGCATGCACATTGTCTTTATTGTTTTGATTCTGTGACTTTCAATAAAATTGGGCCTGGCCTCGAGAACCACTTTTGGGGAAGAAGAACCGTCTCTTGCCGAAATGTTCTTTGTGGAACTAAAAATGGTTCATCTATGCCATCAGAACTATTTTTGGATCCAGTCAGCACCTTTATTTGGATAATTTATTTAATTTCAAATGTTTTTTTGAGTGTAACTATTTTGTAAATGTCTTATTTTTCTTTGTGTTGTTGTCAATGTTTCTTGTTCTCAAGTCTCTCTTGGAAGAGATTTTAATCTTAGTGCAGATTTAATTAAATAAATAGACTATGAGTGGACAAGTTAACTATAGAAGCATGCATCACGTCATTTAAACATTACAAAAATTGACAAGTTGAATGTACAAATTTTATTGCTTGTGCCTTGTAACATGCTGTGCTGTTTTTAAACACAGCTGATGTCAACGGTTTCTACCAAAAGAAGTGTGATAATAATAAAAAAAATCTGTATTTAATGACAATCTGCTCAATTGTGTTTTCTGCATATACTGGTGATTTTAGAGGCTTGCTCTCTTACAGTCAATTCAAAATGTTTAAAGTAGAGGACGGTTCTTTTTATTTAACACAGATTTAATCAAATAGACAGAACATTGGTGGTGCCCATACTCCTGATTGTTATTAACAACAATTATCCACAAAACCACTGCGGAAGTGAATCATATCTAATTATACTTTTGCCTAGGAACATAAAATCATCTTTTTCCACCAGCAAATGTGCTGGAATTAAGAACCTAGAGCTCTTTGTAATGTTTAGTTCTAGCTGACTCTAAATTCAACAATGCTGCTTTATATGATCCAAGCATGAGGGAAGGTTGTGTTCAGAGAAATACTCCCCATGCAGACATTTTGTCTATACAACTTGTAGTGTCTTGTATTAAATGTATTAGTGCAGCTCTCATGTAGCGTGCCTTTCAAGCAATGTCCGCATTCTTTCTTACCAGAAGTTCATTCAAGTAGACATCTGATCCTCTCAGTTTTTTGGCTTGGCTCAGCATTGTAGTTTTATACTTCTAGTTTTAATGTAATTTCCTGAATTACACATTGTTTCTTGTATTCCACACCCTGGCATGTGACCAGGGTTTACAGTAATTTCTTTTTTTAAAGCAAAACAAGAAGGAAGATACGTGAACATTAGGTCACATGAGGGTAAACTAGAAAAAAATCCACTTTGAAGACATGAAAAGGACAAAGAGGAAGAGAAAAATACAACATGTTTCAATCCTAGATATTCCTGACTCCTCTGTCAGTTTGTCTTTGATAGAATAGCATAGAACATATATTTATTTACACAATATTTGAATTAGGAAAATAAGTAAATCTGATTATCAAGCTCAATTATCAAATAAAATGACAAATTATTTTTATTCTTCAAGCAGCAAAAATGCCTGAAATGAAATTGTGGCTACTTACACGTTTTTTTTTTGTGCTGGCTTTTTTTAATATCTGACTGGCCTAAATGTAAATGGCGAAACCTCTTCAGGATTTATCAGCACTTCGTGAACAACCAACTGAACAAGGCTGTGGGTCATGTTATCTCACGGGAACTCTGCCAAAAATGAACTGAAAGCAGAAAATAAAGGATTCCTTCAAACATTGATGCATGTTGGGCTTTTTTTTTACTGACCACACACATGTGTCGAGATCACGAGTTTTAAAGTCGAGAGCAGAGTTTTTTGTTTCGTCTTTTTTTCCCGCATGTCACTCCGTATCATTCACTCTGTCACTCTCATGTCACATTTCTGGCGGTGGCACCTCCAACACTTCTGCTTTCCAGAATGAGAAAACACTTTCAGTTTGAATTCTTTTTTTTTACAGTAAGAAAATCCATTTTATTATTGATTCAACAACTACAATGTTGTGATTTGTTCAAAAGTTAAGCTTCGAATGAGTAAATGAATTGAAGGTAAGTTTGAAAAAATGGGAATACAGAATGAGCATAACACCCATTCCCACAATGTTACTTGAAATGAGTCAGCTCTGTATACAGTGAAAGCTGTTAGGCAATCGGCAATGAATCTAAAAGAGTCGTTTCAGTTTAATGTCTTTTATTAGATTGCAGATACAAAATATTTTGTTGATCAGATAGCAAACAATGCAGTACAGTGAACATTAGTCAATAATCTGAGCAAAAAAATCATCTCTATACAAATAAAATCAAATGTGCAACCCTGTAATTTTTAGAAAAGTTGCTGCAGACTCACAATAATCACAACAAGATTCTGGTGGAACAATCATCCTTTTGTCAAACTGGCTCTATTTCTTTTATTTCAATGATTGTCTAGTCTCATCAATCCATCTTTCACTACTAAAAAACACCAGTTGATCCAGTTCGAGGCTCACAATAGATCACAATAAGCCTTATTCTTTAGCCAAGCATTACAATCACCTAGAGCTCGTCCTGCTGTCGTGTTCCAGCTGACTCTTTGCGTGCCGCTGTGGTAATGTTCGTAGCGGCCCTGATTGCAGATTTCATAGAGGTCTCGATCCAAGCATGAGGGAAGGCTGTGTGTTCCCCAGCAAAGTGCACGCTGCCTTCACTCCTGAAGAGCTCCTTAGAGTACTCTAAATGTTGGTACGGTGTGAAGAGAGCAAAGGCACCCAAACTGTAAGGATCCACGCTCCACCTCTTTACCACTACCCCTGTGCAGAGCGATTTGACTCGCTCACCATGGATCTTTGCCAAATCTCTCAAAGCCAACTCTTTCAGGTCTTCATCGCTCGCACCTGTGAAGAGGAGGGAGTCGTCAGACCAGGTGTAGGAGGCCAGGAGGACACCAACAGTCTTATCTGTTGGGAAACTGTGGCTGGGGTAGTAGATGTAACGAGAGGGCCCATCGGTGATGCTCTTTCCTCCTCGGATGCCATCCCTCTCCCAGAATGTCTCGTTAAAGGTGAGGATGATTTTAGTGGAGCTTTCGTAGTGGACTGCCCTCAGGGCGTGCATCTTTGGGACGGAGAGAGATGGCTCAAAGTCAATGTAGAGAGCTGCCTTTGCTGTGGTAGTTACCAGGACGACATCAGCATGAAGGTCAGTCAAAGAGAGATCTCGGCCTGTCTGATACGATACAATTACACCTTTGTCTGAGTGCTTGATACGTTTGACTGGAGAGTTGAGGAGGATGGGGATATCAAGGACAGCGAGAAAAGCTTTTGTTAGGCGATCTGACCCACCGGTCACTTCATCGTACCTACAGAACAAAAACACATTTTTAGTCTCTGAATTGAGCACACACCACAAATCGATCGCCTAGTTTGTGAGTATTATGTCAACGCAAACAGATTACAGATGTCTGTTACGAAACATAACACCATTGTTATACCTTTAAAATTTAATTTCATATCTGTAAATCAACCATTCTTACGTGGTGCTGTCGCTAACGTCACTCTCAATGTAGATCAACTCAGTCAGCGCCAGGTGCATGAGGCTTTGTTCGTTGAGTAAGTCTCCAATCATCCTCACAGCTTCTGGACTCAGTCCACTTTCTTCTTTCAGATACTCCTGTGAAACAACAAATACATGTTTCCCACATTTAGTGTTTTCATCCGTTTGCACATTTGTCCTTTTTCTCAGTCGAATGTCTCGAGAGCACATTATGATTTACCTTCACAGAATAGTGGTCATATTTCTGTAGCGCTTTTCTGCAGCCATGTGCCACCACATAATCTTTCACCTATAGAAAAGATCATTCACACCCAGTGTTATTCAGAGTGCACACACCAAATCATCCCCAACCTATACGCAACACCATAGCTCAACTAAAATTGTTCATTTCTTTAGACTCTGCGGAAGTATACCTTCTGCAGAGCTCGCTGTAGCAGTTGGTCGGGTGACCTCCCCCTCTCGCTTTTCGGCAGCTCATACTTGAGGATGTCGGGGTTTGCTTTAACTGCGTACGTCTTCTTCCGTAGTCCACGGACCAGGTAGAAGGTGTTGTCGTCATCCATAATGAATGGATTCAGCTCGACCCCCAGTTCTTTAGCAAACCAGCGGACGATGCTATGAGGAGATGAGGTGATAAAGTTTGTCACTCAAAACTAAAAAACTTTTTGCATCCTTTAATATTTAGCCATTGCTAATCGCTTGGGCATTTTCACACTGTGCATCCCCAAAACATTTCCTGATTTTCTGTAGATGATGCTCGAGGGTTATCTTGTAGTTGAAAGATCGAACACTGTTGTAACAAGACATTCCTCTTTTCCTGAGGGTAAAATAAATGTTTACTTACGAGTGATTACTTGGAATCCTCATGGCTCCCAGTTCAGCATACCATCCTTCTTTCTCATTCCTGTAGGTCTCCACACGTCCTCCAACACGACCACTAGCCTCTACTATGGTTACCTTGTCAACAGATAAAGGACTTAGCCATATGTATCTGACTCCTGATTTGAAAGACCATCTGATATATACGGAATTAGAACATATATACATAGCTTTACTTCATCAACCTGTTGCCTACCCTGTGTCCTGCATCATGTAGTAACTTGGCAGCCGTCAGTCCAGCAATGCCAGCTCCGACAATAACAACGCGATGAGATGTGTTTATGTGCGGGAGACCATCCTGCACAGTCTTTAGCAGCTGATCGTAGTCTTTGTCTTCCAGACAGTCGGACAGGTGTTCCTTCAGGCTAACAGCTGCAGTGTTGCTGTAGTACAGTGTGTGCAGCAGGACACTGACAGCAACTGGAAACAGAACACAGCACTCACTCCAACAGCGAAATCCTATTGAAAGATCTATAACCTTACTTGTTATTGGGATATTTAATCCAGAATACTTACAAAATGAGAAGAAGTCCAAAGCTACGGTGGCCGGGAAACCTCAATGCTGCAAATAAAAGAAACACTGCAAACAAAAAGAAACTGCGCTGCAAAGAAAAGAAACTCCGCTGCAAATAATTTGAAGCGCTGTTTATTTTTGTTTGCAGCGTTTCTTTTATTTGCAGCGCTGTTTCTTTTTGTTTGCAGCATTTGAGGGTTCCCGGCCACCGTACAAAGCTAACTGAAACCTCACAATTTGTTGTTTAACTTTGTAAATGATCTATCATACTAAACATTCGGTGCGGTTACATGGCGACTGAAAACATTTTTTAATGATGTCATGGTCGGTGAGGTAAGGAAAGTCTGCTTGAAAGCAGAACTAAGACTCTGCAGCAGTTCCGCACTGATATTCACAAAAAGAAGAAGGAACCGACGTCAGCAAAATGTACATACACCACATACTGGAAAACCTTTTAAGTGTCCAGTGGCTTCAATACTTTGTCTAAATAGCAGAAACCACATTAATACTGCAAAATACTCACATGATTTCCACTTGACTGCATGTGGATCCATCTCAGTTTGGAAGTCCTTGTCCCGTCTTTGGTGGCGTGATGATCGTGAAGATGAGGAAGAGAAACGAGACAACGTGTTTACATCGTGGAAATTCCTGACAGCAGTTTAAATTTCAGATGGTTTAGCTAATGAATGAAAAATCTGCAACCTTTAAACTTTTGACAAAATTCATGATATCAGCTGAACATTTTAAACATCCAGTATTTTTTTATTATATTTCACATTTCTACTATTGCAGATTATATTTTAAGTTTATTTCATTTTACATTATTTCTTTTTAACATATTTCTTGGAATGATTTCATTAGAAGAGTTAATAAATATACAGATATATTCACAGTCAGATATTAATAATAGATTAGATAGATGATTGATTCCTACCGTTTGAGGAGCTTGAACAGCCTCTGATGTCGTGACTGTAAATGACAGAAATCACAGCTTTCTTATATACCGCCCTTTTTGCCAAACCCGGAATTTTTCTCTCACCTGACCTGACCTCCTGACTTCCTGTAAGTTTTTGTTTTCTGTTTCAATATTTGACCACTATCCGATTGCAACAATGCTACAATGCAAAGTATTTTTTTTAATCATTGTTTCATTTAAAATGTAATAACATTGTTTGTAAAATGAAAGCGAATACCTGACAAATGAAGCAATTTCATCACGTTGATCTAAAGTCCTGTATTCAGCTAATTGACTTGTAACATCACATATATTGAGATTCATATTGTGTTGCAGTATATACCATCATATCATCACATTCTTGTGAAGTGATTTCTAACCGGCTGTAATCGTAGCTTCTGCATGGGAATACATAGAAAAGCTGTGGAGCAGATTCTGCTGGGAATGAGACCATCAACCGTCTTTCTCCAGTAAAACTGGACAGGTCAGACAACACAGCTGTCAAATATTTAAAAAATGGCCAAAGTCTTCCTCACTTGCTGAGGAGATGGAGATTCTTTGGAGTGTGCAGGACTCTGTTTGCAAACTCTGCACAGAAAGGTCCCAGTACCAGCCACAAATATTGGAATAAAGTTGTTTATTTTCTTGTCATTACCATTTCCTCACTTAAGTCTTTACAAAACAAACACTTCATATTGTACATACTATTTTATTGATTATTATTTTGTCAAAGTGCCATTTCAACATGTAATACATTTCTCTTGCATCAGTGAGACATAGTGTACCTTTCCTTTCATTAGCACCATAATATTTGGTTGCTTAAATTTAGTTGACCAGACCATAGAGTGTGGATATTAAACTGATTCTGAACACGATAGTTTATTTAAGACTAAGACAGATAGATAGTTAAGTAAACACCCGAGTCCCATGTTGGAAAAAACCCATCACAATGAGCCTCACTCTTTAGCCAAGCATTACAATCACCAATTAAAAGCGCGGGATATAAAACCCTAGAGCTCGTCCTGCTGTCGCGTTCCAGCTGACTCTTTGCGTGCCGCTGTGTTAATGTTCGTAGCGGCCCTGATTGCAGATTTCATAGAGGTCTCGATCCAAGCATGAGGGAAGGCTGTGTGTTCCCCAGCAAAGTGCACGCTGCCTTCACTCCTGAAGAGCTCCTTAGAGTACTCTAAATGTTGGTACGGTGTGAAGAGAGCAAAGGCACCCAAACTGTAAGGATCCACGCTCCACCTCTTTACCACTACCCCTGTGCAGAGCGATTTGACTCGCTCTCCATGGATCTTTGCCAAATCTCTCAAAGCCAACTCTTTCAGGTCTTCATCGCTCGCACCTGTGAAGAGGAGGGAGTCGTCAGACCAGGTGTAGGAGGCCAGGAGGACACCAACAGTCTTATCTGTTGGGAAACTGTGGCTGGGGTAGTAGATGTAACGAGAGGGCCCATCGGTGATGCTCTTTCCTCCTCGGATGCCATCCCTCTCCCAGAATGTCTCGTTAAAGGTGAGGATGATTTTAGTGGAGCTGTCGTAGTGGACTGCCCTCAGGGCGTGCATCTTTGGGACGGAGAGAGATGGCTCAAAGTCAATGTAGAGAGCTGCCTTTGCTGTGGTAGTTACCAGGACGACATCAGCATGAAGGTCAGTCAGAGGAGACTGTTTGTCTGTCTGGTATGATACAATTACACCATTATCTGAGTGGCTGATGCGTTTGACTCTGGAGTTCAATAAAAGAGTGACATCGAGGACATTCAGGAAAGCGTTGGGGAGAAGGTCTGATCCACCAGTCACTTCATCGTACCTAAACAAAAAGACAAATAGATTCATATTATGTATCTCTTATTCTATGCAGCAGTATGTAGCTTAACTCCCAAATAGACAGAAACAAACAAAACATAACAAATAAGTAACCAACACACATCAGCACAATAAAAGGAAGGTAAGATAAACGTTGAAAACAAAACTGTTTCATAGAATTGTGTCATCTGCAAAGAAAAATATTCATTTGAAATGCACGGCCTCACCAAGTGTGGTCGCTGATGTCACTCTGGTCATATATCATCTCAGTCAGCGCTGTGTACATGAGGCTCCCTTCATTAAGCAGGTCTCCGATCATTCTCAGTGCTTCTGAACTCAGACCTCCTTCTTCTTTTAGATACTCCTGTTAAACAAACAAAGTCATGCTGTCACGGCGATAACATTGTACATAACCTAAAGCTGACCCAAAGATTTATTTCTGTCATTCAGCATAACCAGGGTCACATTATTCATTCAATTTACTTAACACACATTGATTTCATGAGTTCACGCTGTGTTTTACCTTCACAGAATAGCGGTCGTATTTTTCCAGTGCAGCCCAGCAACCATGAGCCGCCACTTCATCTCTAACCTACAAAAAAAAAAAAAACTTTTACATGTAGCACCTCTGTTGAGGTGATAAGGCATAAATGTTTACCTCAACTGTGGCAACCCTGACACAAAAAGCAAACCACAAAAAACATTACTTTACCATCATGACAACTTCCTAGGAGTTATTGGTAAGCAGACTGCATGTAAACGTACATATAGCGAACAGGATTTGCTCAAGTGACTTGCTTTTTTGCAATTTTTGAATAATAGCCGTTTTTGTTTAACACAAAACTTGAATTTATGCAACTTTATTAAGTTTACCAGGAACCTAACTTGAAGTTTATGGAAGAATTATCCTATCTTTTTTCAAGAGCGCACATTTTCAGTTTGAGAGCATGATTTTTCCTTCTCGTGCTCAGATTTTATGCTCACACTCAAACCTAATGTGCTCGCGCTCAAAACATGTCCTGTGCTCTCAAATTTTTTTCTGCTCTCGCACAAAACAGCAAGTCCTCTCAGGTTGAAGTGAAATAAATTAAATTAGTGTGTTTCACGAGCCTGAATAAAGATAGGATAATTCTTCCATAGAAGTTTCAGAATTGCTAAAGCAGCAGGCTCGTTGTTTTCAGTCAGTGACCTTTGACTTCATCCGTCATTCCTTAACTTTGTCCAACATACCTTCTGCAAAGCTTGCTGTAGCAGTGTGTCGGCCGACTTTCGCTTTTCACTTTTTCGCACATTGTACTTCAGTACATCAGGATTTTCTTCCACTGCATAAGTCCTCTTCAGCACCCCATTAACCAGGTAAAAGGTATCGGGGTCATGCATTACGAATTTATTCAGCTCGACCCCCAGCTTTTTTGCAAACAAGCGGACGATCCTGTTGATGGTTGCAGAATGGTTGCAGGGAATTTATATACATACAGTAATTATTAAGGTTTTAGTTACATTTAGGTAGGTACATTGCTTTACATTGTTTCATTCTTTAATAGATAATTATTTTACGTGGAGAAGGTTAGGGTTGCATGCACCTGTTTATATATAGATGCTCATTTAAAAGAATAACATATACTCACTGGTGAAAACTTGGGATCCGCATGGCTCCTAGTTCAGCATACCAGCCCTCTTCATCCCTGTAGGTCTCCACACGTCCTCCAACACGACCACTTGCCTCTAATATAGTAACCTTGTTAAAAAAAAAAGAAAAGTCAAGAAGAAACCAATGCATTAGAGAAAGGTAGAATACCTTCATTAAACTGTAAGAACATGGTTAAAAAGGTGTCTTCAGTGGGATTTAGAATTGACAGACGGAAATGTGGTGACACAAATTTATTCATAACCGGTGAGTAAGTCAACTGTTGCAAACATCAGCATCAGTCAGTCAAGAGTCAACCAGTGTGACCTTTCTGTTTCATGAATAAATTGCTGATGTCAGCAGGGGGCACCCTATCAAAGAACCATGTCTTGAGGACCATGTATTACTACTTTTGGTTTAGCTACAACTACTACTGCTCTTGTTCTTAATACTGCTGCTGATAGTACTACCACTACAGCTTAAGATCACAAACTAATATGTACAGCACATCAGCTTATTGCACATACCTCGTGTCCTGCGTCTTGCAGTAACTTGGCAGCCGTCAGTCCAGCCATGCCAGCTCCGACAATAACAACATGATGAGGTGTATCTACACGTGGGAGTCCGTTCTCTGCAGTCTGCAGCAGCTCTTCGTAGTCTTTGTCCTCCAGACAGTCAGTCAGATGTTCCTTCAAGCTGACAGCATCAGCATGGCCAGGATACAGTGTGAGCAGCAGCACACTGACGGCAACTGGAAACACAGACATTTACTAATCCTGGGGTACCAGATGCACAGTTGCCTAAGAGAGTTTATAGAGTCAGAGTTTGTCACTTGACATGAGGAACTGACTGTATTTTATGGGGTGCTGTTTGTAAAGCATCTCGCTCTGAAAATAACAGCAACATTTTGTCACATTTAGCTAAAAACAATGTTTAAAAAACTGGTTTGAATTTTTGAGAGTCAACAATATTTGTGAACTTAGAGATATTTTAAATATTTAAATCCAAATGTAAATGTAACGAATAAAAACCATCTTATCCGGGGAAACTGACTCTTGGACTTGGATTATCGTGATAATAACTACCTAGATGAACAGACACGTTTGGAGAAACTTTATTTGAAGAATACTTTGAGTTTTTAGTGTCACTTTTATGAAGGGTGTTTATAACCTGTAGCCACTATAGCCAGCCACGCATCACTTTGACTTGACTCATTTAATGACATGTTTGCAGATGTATGTCCGACAGTACAGTTTACCGGGGTGAACGCGGGCGGGTGTAGACGATCCTACACCGTGAAAATGACAGATCAGTCAAAGTGTTAGTTAGTTATTATCACGATAATCCATGTCCAAGAGTCCATTTCCCCGGATAAGATGGGTTTTATTCGTTATTTGCCACTATAAAGACACTCTGACCTCCTCGAGCTTTTATTTTGGCACTTCCAGTTACCGTCATTTGAATTTGCATTTTAGCTAAATATTTAGTTTCTCCCGAAACATTTAGCTTCAACATTTAGATTTAGATTTAACATTTAGATATATATTAAACATTTAGCTCCAACATTTATATTTATATTTAACATTTAGCTTCAACATTTATATTTAGATTTATATTTAACATTTAGATTTAGGTTTATATTTAACATTTAGATTTACATTTAACATTTTGATTTAGCCTTTAGGTTTTACATTTAACATTTTAAATTAATTATTTAAAATATCTCTAAGTTCACAAATATTGTTCTAAATGTGCAAAAAAGTGACTCTCAAAAATTCAAAACAGTTTTTTAAACATTGTTTTTAGCTAAATGTGACAAAATGTTGCTGTTATTTTCAGAGCGAGACGCTTTACAAACGGCACCCCATAGTATTTTACCCTATTTTTCAAATCAGATTGACAGATAATTCATTTCTGCTGTTAGGAAGAGAGGTTTAGTCCAACAGTCAACAGACTGTAGTCTCTATAGTCTAATCTTTCTTAGACAATGATGTGAACTTGTGAAAGCAGAACAACATCTTTGGTCAGAATGTCTGATAGCCACAAAATCAAGGAACTGATGAGAGGAAATGTGCTCTGTCAGCTCATATTGTACTCTCACATTAACATTCAGCTTCATTCATAGACACACAAACCCACAATACCAATAAAATATTTAACATGAAGAGACTTGATCCTTTAAAATAACTGTTTGCATTCTTCATTTTAGCAGGAAATACTCACAAATTTTCCATATTCCATATTTTGCCTCTTGCAGATCCATCTCAGTTATGAAGTCTTCCCTTCTTTGAAGACGTGAAGGACATGAAGAAAAGAAATCCAGTGGACAACATGACTTCTCTGTCTGACAAAACCGTGTCTTAGATTTACATTTATCGCCGTTTACTGACGATATTAATCAAAGAATTCAGAGTAGGATCAACAACAGATACAAACATTTATATAGTAATACAATCATCTGTTTCTGCATGTAAGGCACCAAACCCTTAAATTTACATGTTTCATTTTGCCATAATAAAACACTGTGATTCTTACCCTTGAAGCAGCAATGTCTGAAATGAAATCTTGGCTTCTTTTATACGTTCTTCTAGTGCTGGGATTTATTGTTCTCACCTGACTGGTGTGACCAGCCAACCAACTTTTCTTTAAGGGAACCGAAAGGAGGAAATAAAGAGTTTATCGGATTGATCTGAATGAGCATTGATTCATCTTGGATTTTCTCTGTGAACCACAGACTTGTCATTCACTCTGTCATGTTTCCAGTGGCCGCACCTCCAACACTTCTGCTTTTCAGAATGAGAAGACACTTTCACTCTAACAATGGTTTTGATGTATAGTTCGGTAGCATATCTGTGATTTGCATGAAGAGGAATTGATTACAGACAGTTATGAGACAGGAAGCAGTGGTACAAATACATCTCCAGGATAAACTGAACTGTTCCATTCGAGATGGTGCAAACAAGCTTTCTAACATTTTATCCTCAGTAATAAAGATGACCAAACGCATGAGAAGATATCTGGATTAAAAAGTTGAATGCACATAAAGAGTCAACTGCAACTGCTATGCTGTATTTTGGAAAGGAAAATCAAGCTTAACATATGGATTCTGGATTTATTTTGATTTTAATTTGGCAAATATTGTGTTGTTTTTAACCATACATGTTTTTTATGTGAAAGGACTGGGTACAGAATGTGAACACTTGTAAAGTACAACCCCATTTACAGAAAAGGGGCCACACTGTGCAAGATGTAGAAACAAAATGTGATGACGTGCAATAAAGAACATTCTGCACGCATTACAACAGCGTGGCTTCCTAGGAAAAGAGGGACGCTGCTAAACTGGCCTGCCTGCAATCCAGACTTATCACCTAAAGAAAACCTTTGGCACATTATGAAACGTAGGAGTGGTTGAACTGTTTACAGCTGAAATTCTGTACAAGACGAAAACCTGGACTACCGGATGTCTTTGCATTAAGTAACATTCTGCACGCATTTCAACAGCGTGGCTTCGTAGGAAAAGAGGGACGCTGCTAAACTGGCCTGCCTGCAATCCAGACTTATCACCGAAAGAAAACCTTTGGCACAATATGAAATGTAGGAGTGGTTTAACTGTTTACAGCTGAAATCCTACAGCAACACTTTGAAGATTACAGCAAAGACTCCTCAGTTGTCTAACAGAGAGCTGGTAAAAGAAGAGCTGATGAACAGAGTGGTAATCATGATACTGTCCAGCTTTTTACAAGCCCGTTGCTGGCATCTAAATGAACATGTCATTTGATAACTTGTCTTTCTGCTACTTTCAATTAAATATAAAGTTTCAGTGTTTTCCCATCGACACAGTTTGCCTCTATTTACATTTTGCACAGTGGGCAAACTTTTTTTGACCAAGCCTTTAGCATAGCCTATCAAAGACGTTTCAAGGTGTCACATACTGGTTTATCAGGTAAGTTTCAGCCACTCAATGTCACTTTTTAAAATGTTTAAATAAATCATCTCTTAACCACGACACACACTGCTTAACCTGTCATTTATTAATGCACGAACAGGAAATATTACAAGGACCATGTCATGTTTGGCGAGAGACAACAAGCGCAAAAATACACTTTGACATGTACAACGTGACCTTTATACAGTGTAAATGCAGTTGCACGTCTTCTCATCAGTGGCCTTTAGATCTTTACGTAACACTAACTGCATCGTGTTCACAGTATTATTAGAGTGTTGACCACATTTGTTTCGAATGCAACACCATGAAGTTAGCAGGTGACCACAGCGAGTGTTAAAAAGTGCAGCGGCTCTGTTTCTGTGAACAGCGTTCTCACCAAGCAGACGGAACAATTGGCTTAAAAAATAAACCTGCACATCTTTAAAAAATACACACAGCTTCAGTTAACTGAAGATCATGATGAACCGCTTCAGTCATTAAGATTCTGCACACTGCCATTGAATATAAATATACAAACTGAATGTGCAGACAGTGTACCGCTTTTATCACATGTCATGTGAAGGCAATTTGTTCTCACACATTATTTTTACAGACGTAACAAACAAGTGCAAACCATTCCCCTGATATAGCTCAGTGCAAATACAGAAAGCAATCTACTTCCTCGTTGTCAGTCATAACATGGTGTTGCTAAGATCGGCATACTTGTTGAAACTGTGAACTGTGAACACCTTGTGTCACTCGTCTGTCACTCAGCAACCTGGAAGACACAGAATGAACAAATCAGACGTCAAAGTGGTGAAAAATGACATAAACTAATGCTGATTTAACACACTTTGCAATAACGCGTATTATGAAGCAACACATGAACCATTTAACACCCTACGAGCCTGTTTACACCTCACGTCAGTGCATGCATCTCATGTGACCACTTGTGATCTGTATGCGAATGAACACGTGCACGATTGCAGTTTGCAAAGATGAAATGCTTTGTTGTTTTTAAGCGGTAGCTCAGCAGTAGTAGCCGACAAGAGGCCCAAAAAATTACGAATTTGTTCATGAAGTTTGCTTTTTGAGGGAGTCTGGGGATTTTCTCCATGGTTAGAGAGAAGTTGGCTATACTGGTTACTGGTTTGCTGTTTTATAAAATTTGCCGTTTACCATCAATAAAATGTTGTCTACCATTCTGGGTTCAGGAGGCAGACACGGTCAACACCGCTTTCCTTTTTGATAGAGCTTATAGTTAGTGCTGGCTCTGGTCATCCTTTACTTATGCTGCTATAGGATTAGACTGCGGGGGACTCCCCCTCCCTCCCCTCTCTCTCTGTCTCTCTCTCTCTCTCTCTCTCTCTTTCAGGGTTATGCCTAGCCAGGCACGGTATTGGTTGAAGATGCAGTCACATCTCCTTTTACTGATAACTCTTTCTCTGTCTCTGTCTCTGTCTCTCTCTCTCTCTCTCTCTCTCTCTCTCTCTCTCTCTCTTTCAGGGTTATACCTAGCCAGGCACGGTATTGGTTGAAGATGCAGTCACATCTCCCTTTACTGATAACTCTTTCTCTGTCTCTCTCTCTGTCTCTCTCTCCCTCTCTTTCAGGGTTATACCGAGCCAGGCACGGTATTGGTTGAAGATGCAGTCACATCTCCCCTTACTGATCTCTCTCTCTCTCTCTCTCTCTCTCTCTCTCTCTCTCTCTCTCTCTCTCTCTCTCTCTCTCTCTCTCTCTCTCTCTCTCTCTCTCTCTCTCTCTCTCCCTCTCTCTCTCTCTCTCCATCACAATGACCACAAGCACAGCCTGTTTGAGACCAACAGGAAGTAGCGTTATTCTTATATCTTGATGTAAACAGTGTTAAGTAGCGTACCACTAACTGCCGCTAGCTCGGTCACCAGTTTTACCACCCAAAGATGGGTAAGCTACTGTATCCCTGCCAGACTGGCCACCGCTGGTAAACCCAAATTCATATAGAGTGTATTGTAATTCACAGTAGCTTTCAACCTTCAACCATCTCCAGTCATCCAACTATGTAAACACTATAAAACCTAGTATAAAAACCATTGTTGTCCTCAGTCTTACCTATGTAATTGTAGCATAGGTGTCCTCTGTTAAAGGTTGGTTGGTGACACCGGTTGCAAGCGCATAAAATGCCACTGTGACTGGCTCAGCTTTAAAAATAGATAGAAAATGTCAGTTTGTTGCCAAAATATTAAGTTACACACTTTACACAAACCACAATGAGCCTCACCTGGTTGTTGAGTTTCATCCTCGCCCAAGATGTAGTACACAGGTGAAGACAACAGTTCACCCTCATCTGACAGAGAGAGACAGTGTTTAAGGACAGAGACTATGATTTATGCCCATGTGTGCCGTGGCACTTCTCGAGGCCCCTTCCGCCTTGTTGTTCTCTGTGGTTTGAGACCAGGAAGCTTAAATTCTCACCAGAAACCAACACGTGACGTCTACCAAAGCCTTTACAGACAGACTGTTTTTTCTGTTTGTAACAACAGTCAAGTGTTTGCACTACTTTAGTTATTTGCATTAATAAGCTACAATATAGATTATGTATCAAGCACGAGGTGAATTACCTTTCTTCTTCTTGTTTTTTCTTACAGTAGCATATATGGGTTTGTCTTCAACAGCTGCACTGGCCTCCACTTGAACTGGAAAAAAAGAAGTTATATTTCACTTCACTGTTAATGAACTTTAATAAATCACAGAATGAACATCTTAAATTTCTGTTTCCTGCTGGTTTTCCTGTTTCATACCGCACACATCACATCAGGAACCAACATGACCGTTACACCAGAAGAGCTCACTGACACATTTTGACTTGCTGTCTTGTGTGAAGCAGCCTGAGGTCAATAATTAATAAAGGTAGGAAGGGTGATTATCTTCCTACACCAGTGTACATACCTGTTTGACCCTCAGCTGAACCTGATGCAGGTTTTAGTCTGGACAGGTAGAGCAACACTGCGAGACACGAGGAAGAAAAAAATAGCAACTTTATAGAAAACCATGCATCATTTTGTTCACCATATCCTGCTCTAACCACGAAGCCCCCTCACTGCACCTCTGCACTAGTGAAGCATTATCTTTGAGACCACATTGTTCCTGTCTAACGCCTTCAGCAATCTTTTATTGATTGATCACATGGTATAACCGCAAGTTCAGATGCAGAGGTGGCACAAAGAGGAACTGAATTTTCTGGAATAGGAATAAAGAGAAGCGAGTAGTCAAGATAAATAACTTGCATATAAGAGAACCTCGCCTACAGACTGAAAGGTGAGCACAGCACAAAAACAGCTATGAGCCATTCATGTAGCAAAGCTGTGACATGTGTCTGTACCTCTGTCCCAGTATGCTCTGCCATAGTGACGGAGTCCAACCACCAACAGCAGGATCATCAATAAAACAGTGACAATGATCCATGGGGTGGGACCAGCGGAGGGTGGAGAGGAGGAACCATTATCGGTTTCTTCCTGATGTTCTGGATCTGGATCGACAATATGTAACATAAATATGCAAATATCTAAAGGTGTGCTTAAATGGTTCAAAGTAAAATTTCAAAGTCCAAACTATGTTTTCAAAAAAAGAAATGGGCGTTAACATAGAATATATAGAGAATATAGAATTTTAATAACTTGGTTTTGTTTGCAGTGCCCCAGCTAAGAGTTTCAAGAAACAAGTTTTCAAAACATCGGGAGGTACTGTCAGGTGTCTGACAATATTTGCATGAAAGAATCAACATTTATATTAAAATATATTTATATTTATATAAGAAAAGTGTTTGTCACTTCTAATAGACATAATTTTACTGTGTCTCACCTCTGACAGTCAGACGGCTCTCTGCTGATTCTCCACCATCAGAGTTCTTGCACTTGTAGAGTCCTTCATCAGACTTTGAAACTCTGTGGATGGTCATGTTTCCTGTAGAGCTGCTACTGTTGAGGACGCCATCTTTATAGAAATCAGTTAGGAGGTTGGAGGAAGTGTTCTTGTTTCGGCATCGCAGAGTCATGGCGTCTCCCTCCGTCACAGGAAGAGCAGGACTCTCGAGGATCACGGAACCATCTGAACAACATGTTTGAAAAGTGTTTAATGTTCAACATGAGAGAGATTTGAAATCATGATGAGTTAATGACAAAATACAAACATACTAGTGACAGTGATGTTGATGCTGTTGCTTCTCAGCACATTTCCATCCTCACACCAGTACTCTCCACTATCGTCTGGATAAACATTTTTAATGACGCAGTACGACTCAGTTGTACGTTTACATGGTGAATCCTTTTTGACCTTATGTGCCATTTTCCATCCACCATGTGTTCCCTCACAATGGAAAGTTACGGAGTCATATTCAAAGAACTGCAGTTTGTTTGGTTCAACACGAAGAAACACTGAATCTGAAACAAAGAGAAATCAAGACATTTGTTCTTAAATCACATAAAATACTGGAATATAGATCTGAAATAATAAAACCAAATTAAAACACATGTATCTGATAAAGATTGCTACTTCCTTCTGTTCTTTAATACATTTCCAGTTGAATGTACCCTTCAAAATAATTGATCAATATGAATGAGTCACTAACTGGTACTCACCAACTTTCTGACCACACAGCAGGAATAACACATTCATCGCTGGAGAGACAAAAGGAAAGAGACAAACATCACAGAGACACGTTTACAACTTCTAAAAGCTTCATCGATTCCTGTGAAAGATGCTCTGGATCAAAAACACGTCCATTAAGTTCAAACCACCTCTTTTCATTGAGTTTTTATCAAATAGTACTCACACAGTGTGATGCAGAGAGCTGTGACCTCCATGTCGACTGGCTGCCGACTGTGTGAACAGACTGAAGTGTAAGGTACGTGACAATGGGTCTCTTCCTGTGTGGCTTATTTTTATTGCAGACGCAACTCTAAGTTGGGCTTTAGTTAGAAAACCATTCTCTCAGAGACAGAGCTGCTGTCGTGGTAGAAATAACCTCAGTGGTTAAATATCAGAGGGTGGAGCTAACGAACACACCAGACTCAGAACAGAGAAGAACACCTGACCAACATATAAATAAACTGAAATAACTTAAACTACTTTTCTTCATGTCAGCAGAGAGAACCTGTCATCATGCTATTAGCTCTGTGAGCTTGAGCTAAATGCTAATATGCTTCCTATGACAAAGCTAACACAGTGATGCTGATGTCGAGCAGGAGTAATGGCAGCCATGTTGCAGCCAAGGCTCATGGAAATTAGTTTGCATTAGTCAGAGGTTTGGGATTCATCCTCTGGGAACCATGAATGCCGACAGTGAATCTAGTGGCGATTCATTCAGAAAATAATTCAGTGTGGCCTGGAGCTGTGACGTTGACGGACAAACTAGCTCCTCCTTTGCTACGCCACTGAGTGAGGCGAAGAGCATGCACAAGGGGAGGGGTGCACCGAAGTACACGTGGGGTTGCACAAGATGAGGCTAAAGAGCTAAAGAGGTTGGAGCTAGGGTTACTTGTTCAACCAAGATTTAGCTCTTGTTGAAAACCACAAAGCTTTTATGTCTATTAAAGAAGTGAAACTGTGTGAAACTTCCTGATTGTGGTCCAGGTTGTTGGGATCCTTAATGATTCTTTTAGCCTATTGCTTTGGAGCATCTGGTATTGTTGTGTTTTAGGGTGGGTAGAGCACCACCTATTGTATGTTCAGCTAAATGAACCAGACTTTGCAGGGCCTGGTTTTGTTCAGTACTGTTTCTGAACCAGGCAGTGATGTTTCCTGTGAGGTGGTGCAGGAATAGAAACCCCTCAGATATCAGACGTCAGACCTCAGGTACTGATCTGAGCTAAAACAGTCTCTGCTTTGCCTTTCTCACCACAGAGTCAATATGCAGTATCCAGATCGGGCCCTTTGTGACGTGGACAGTAGTGGTGGGCAGATCGATCCAAATATTGATAGTATCGATACCAAGTCGGTATCGGTATTGGATCGATACTAGCCTGGTGAGATCGATTCTTCAAAAAACACTTAAGGTCATGAAAATTAATTGAGATTTAGCACTTTAATGACGCATCCACCTTATTTATCGAAAAGTATTGGTATCGGTATCTGTATCGGTATCGGTAATACTGGCCCATATTTACTTAGTATCGGATCAATACCAAAATATGCAGTATCGCACACCACAAGTGGACACCAAGGTATTTGAGGCTGTCCACTCTTTTCACCAAGGTGCCATTGATTTAAGTGTGGGGGTGTAGCCCCCTCCCCCCAGGTCCTCTACATCCTACCACAACTGTATTGTCAGCAAACTAGATGATGACTACGCAGCACATGTAGTATAGTAGAGGACCCCGAACACAGCCCTGAGGTGCTCAGATGTTAGGGATGAGGGTTGACCCTCAACCTGACTCTTGGGTCACAGTACAGTGCACAGTGAAGGTCCTACTCTGCCCCCTGCAGGACATCATTGACAGTACATGAGAAACTGTTTTTTTTCTTTATGTAATGTGAATGATGTCCTGCAGGGGGCAGAGTAGGACCTGTGTGTCACCTCTTAGAGAGGACAGAAAAGATCAACATTGAAAGAAAGAAAAGAGGAAATCATGACACTGATCCAGTTTGTCCTCATGAATTTATGGAAACCTGTGGCATCAATCATTATGATAAGAACCACAATACTGAGTCATGACCAACACTGAAGAATTCAAACTCACTAAACTTAAAAGTTATTCACACATTGCATCACTGTTATATGTGTAGTCTTCTACTTCTAAGTATCAAAGAGAGAGAGAGTTTTCAGTAAAGGGAGATGTGACTGCATCTTCAACCAATACCGTGCCTGACTAGGCATACCGCTGAAAGAGACAATATACTAACATTTGATAGTAATCCAAGTTATTTATGTAAGTTGTAAGTGATTGTTTGATTAGATATGTTTACTCTGATGATTACATTTGTAAAATAACAAAGGATCTGTGAGCTGCAGGGGCTACTTTTAGTCAGCTCATTATTATTATTATTATTATTATTTCAAGGCTGCAGTTACATGCAGATTTTCTTTTGATACACAGGTTCTACTCTGCCCCCTGCAGGACATCATTCACAGTAACATGAGACACATTTTTTTTTGCCCAGACATACATTTTATTACACGTTTTAATCAAAACAGGTTGATGCAGGTACATATAGTTATATATCTGTACATGAGGCTGCAACACAATATGGTCATAACACAGTTATACTTTGCATTGTAGGTAGAAAATACAAGCAGAAAGTGAGACCTGATGCGGCACATTTCAAACCCACAGAGTCTGTTCATAGAGGCGTAGAGATGCTGTGGTCAGACTGACAACAGTTTGTCAGAGTTCTGATCAAGGAGAAATGATACATGTAGAAATAAAAAGAGCTGTGGTTTGCAGACCGTCTCTGTGGACTTCATGTGTCACATGACACATCTGCTGCAAGACCCTGAGAAACAGAAGTGAATCCATGAAAAACACGTCAGAGAATGATGCTGATTACATCTGCTGCTCTGTCAAACATTTTGCATTTACTAATTTTAGGGTACGTTACCTCTAAGGTTCCCACAGTGAAGCAGTCCCAGCAGCAGCAGCAGAGGAGCCATCAGCACGACAGGGATAATGTTTCTGAAGATGAACAACATGTCGTCTGAGCGGGGAAGAGTCTCTGAGCAGGGAGGAGTCTCTGAGCAGGGAGGAGTCTCTGAGCAGGGAGGAGTCTCTGAGCAGGGAGGAGTCTCTGTGTGAGGTTCTGCAACGACAGGAGAGATGTATGAGGGTAGATTAGTGCCATATATCTGAAGAGCAGACTATGATTTGCACTTGTAAAACCCGTAATTCGCAACTTGTGAACGCGCATCTCAGAGTTTGTAAGTGTAACTTCAGATCCACACATCTGCAAAAAGCAAACTGCAAGCATATTTCACAACTTGTGAAAGCGCGTCTTCGAATTTTGCACTTGTAACTTCAGATCTGCAAAGCTGCACAACATGATTTGCATGCGCAGGTTTCTATTTGCTCGCTCAGTTGCGTCATCCTTCTCACGTAAATTTTGGCACGATTCTCTCGGATGGATTTGAAGGAAACGATTTGCGCGCAGAGACCAGGAATGCCTGTTTTACCACTCTTGTCCAAGAGGTGGCAGTGTGGTTATTGGATAATATATCAATAAACTGCTCAGTGTTTTATTTATTATTTATTTTATTATTGCAATAAGACAGAGTATTACAATGACACGTGACAGGTAGAACAGAAATTGCTGATCATTACATCAAGATAAAGTCAGTAAAAAAAAAAAAACAAGAGATAAAAAACATACATAGACATACAAGAGGAATATATCTTAAAGAACATTTAGAAGCTTTGTGTTTTTCTTATTATGTACAAGTTTAAGAGATTTGAGAAGAGAGGAAATTTCTAAAATAAAAATATCAAAGAGAGGTTGATTCTTTTGCCATTTCTGTTTATGAATGAAAAATTTGGCTTGTAGAACATTAAAGTTAACTAAAAATTCAAATGATGAATCTGTAGAGTTCTCATAATAAAAGAAGATGTCTTTGAGAGTGAAGACATAATGGCCCTGTTGTGCAAAAAGGTGAAAACTAAGGTCTATTAGAAATTTCTTAACAGTATCGCACTCAAAAAATAAATGTACAAGTGTTTCATCTTCCTTATTACAAAAAGAGCAATGTAAATCTAGGTCTATGTCAGTATATTTTGAAATATTAACATTTGTAGGGTAAATCTTGTGGAAAATCTTAAAATGGACTTGATAAACGGCTCAGTGGTGGTGGTGGGTGGCTGGCCATGACTCTTGGTCTACGACACGGCGCCATGAGAACATGGAGAGATGTTCAACAACGTGTAAGTAACATTATGGTTTACACGTTGTTGAACACTTCTCTCCATGTTCTCGTGGCGCCGTGTGTCGCAGACCATGATTCATGGACAGCCGTTTATTGAGATAATCCCTGACTTTTGCATGGCCAATAACCACACTGCCACCTCTTGGACAAGAGTGGTAAAACAGGCATTCCTGGTCTCTGCGCGCAAATCGTTTCCTTCAAATCCATCCGAGAGAATCGTGCCAAAATTCACGTGAGAAGGATGACGCAACTGAGCGAGCAAATAGGAACCTGCGCATGCAAATCATGTTGTGCAGCTTTGCAGATCTGAAGTTACAAGTGCAAATTCGAAGACGCGCTTTCACAAGTTGTGAAATATGCTTGCAGTTTGCTTTTTGCAGATGTGTGGATCTGAAGTTACACTTACAAACTCTGAGATGCGCGTTCACAAGTTGCGAATTACGGGTTTTACAAGTGCAAATCATAGTCTGCTCTTCTTCAGATATATGGCACTAATCTACCTTCATAAGATGTGACTGCATATTGAACCAATACCGTGCCTGACTAGGCATAACCCTGAAAGAGACAGAGAGAGGCAGAGAGAGGGGAGGGAAGGGGAGTCCTCCAGCAGTCTAATCCTATGGCAGCATAAATGAACCAGCACTAACTATAAGCTCTATCAAAGAGGAAAGTCTTAAAGGTGTTGACCGTGTCTGCCTCCAGAATGGTAGTTTGTTCCACAGAAGAGGATCCTGAGAAGTCTACAACGTGAATGCTTATGTGAAGTAAAACACTTAATTCATAATGTAAATTAAGCTTTAAGTCAAATACGCTGCATTAGTCTGCTGAGCATCAAATAATCTTCTGAGGAACAAAATATAATTTTAATGTGTCTCACCTCTGACAGTCAGCCAGCTCTCTGCTGATTCTCCACCATCAGAGGATTTGCACTTGTAGAGTCCTTCATCAGACTTTGAAACATTGTGGATGGTGATCTCTCCTGTAGAGCTGTTCCTGATGAGGACACCATCTTTATAGAAACCAGTTAGGAGGATTGAGAAAGTGTTCTTGTTTCGGCATCGCAGAGTCACGACGTCTCCCTCCGTCACAGGAAGAGCAGGACTCTCCAGGATCACGGAACCATCTGAACAACATGTTTGAAAAGTGTTTAATGTGAAACATGAGAGATTTGAAATGATCATTTAATGACAAAATACAAACATACCAGTGACAGTGATGTTGATGCTGTTGCTGTTCTCCCCGTTTCCATCCTCACACCAGTACTCTCCACCCTCGTCTGGATAAACATTTTTAATGATGCAGGACGATTCAGTTGTACGTTTACATGGTGAATCCTTTTTGACCTTATGTGCCATTTTCCATCCAGACAAACCATGTGTTCCCTCACAATGGAAAGTTACAGGGTCATACTGAAAGAACTGCAGTTTGTTTGGTTCAACACGAAGAGACACTGAATCTGAAACAAAGAGAAATCAAGAGATTTGTTCTTAAATCACATAAAATACTGGAATATAGATCTGAAATAATAAAACCAAATTAAAACACATGTATCTGATAAAGATTGCTACTTCCTTCTGTCCTTTAATACATTTCCATTTTCCTTCAAAATAATTGATCAATATGAACGAGTCACTAACTGGTACTCACCAACTTTCTGACCACACAGCAGGAATAACACATTCATTGCTGGAGAGACAAAAGTAAAGAGACAAACATCACAGAGACACGTTTACAACTTCTAAAAGCTTCATCGATTCCTGTGAAAGATGCTCTGGATCAAAAACACGTTCATTAAGTTCAAACCACCTCTTTTCATTGAGTTTTTATCAAATAGTACTCACACAGTGTGATGCAGAGAGCTGTGACCTCCATGTCGACCGGCTGCCGACTGTGTGAACAGACTGAAGTTTAAGGTACGTGACAATGGGTCTCTTCCTGTGTGGCTTATTTTTATTGCAGACGCAACTCTAAGTTGGGCTTTGGTTTGAAAACCATTCTCTCAGAGACAGAGCTGCTGTCGTGGTAGAAATAACCTCAGTGGTTAAAAATCAGAGGGTGGAGCTAACGAACACACCAGACTCAGAACAGAGAAGAACACCTGACCAACATATAAATAAACTGAAATAACTTAAACTACATTTCTTGGTGTCAGCAGAGAGAACCTGTCATCATGCTATTAGCTCTGTGAGCCAGAGCTAAATGCTAATATGCTTCCTATGACAAAGCTAACACAGTGATGCTGATGTCGAGCAGGAGTAATGGCAGCCATGTTGCAGCCAAGGCTCATGGGAATTAGTTTGCATTAGTCAGAGGTTTGGGATTCATCCTCTGGGAACCACGAATGCCGACAGTAAATCTAGTGGCGATTCATTCAGAAAATAATTTAGTGTAGCCTGGAGCTGTGACGTTGACGGACAAACTAGCTCCTCCTTTGCTACTCCACTGAGTGAGGCGAAGAGCAGGCACAAGGGGAGGGGTGCACCGAAGTACACGTGGGGTTGCACAAGATGAGGCTAAAGAGCTAAAGAGTTTGGAGCTAGGGTTACTTGTTCAACCAAGATTTAGCTCTTGTTGAAAACCACAAAGCTTTTATGTCTTTTAAAGAAGTGAAACTGTGTGAAACTTCCTGATTGTGGTCCAGGTTGTTGGGATCCTTAATGATTCTTTTAGCCTATTGCTTTGGAGCATCTGGTATTGTTGTGTTTTAGGGTGGGTAGAGCACCACCTATTGTATGTTCAGCTGAATGAACCAGACTTTGCAGGGCCTGGTTTTGTTCAGTACTGTTTCTGAACCAGGCAGTGATGTTTCCTGTGAGGTGGTGCAGGAATAGAAACCCCTCAGATATCAGACGTCAGACCTCAGGTACTGATCTGAGCTAAAACAGTCTCTGCTTTGCCTTTCTCACCACAGAGTCAATATGCAGTATCCAGATCGGGCCCTTTGTGATGTGGACAGTAGTGGTGGGCAGATCGATCCAAATATTGATAGTATCGATACCAAGTCGGTATCGGTATTGGATCGATACTAGCCTGGTGAGATCGATTCTTCAAAAAACACTTAAAGTCATGAAAATTAATTGAGATTTAGCACTTTAATGACGCATCCACCTTATTTATCGAAAAGTATTGGTATCGGTATCTGTATCGGTATCGGCAATACTGGCCCATATTTACTTGGTATCGGATCAATACCAAAATATGCAGTATCGCACACCACAAGTGGACACCAAGGTATTTGAGGCTGTCCACTCTTTTCACCAAGGAGCCATTGATTTAAGTGTAGGGGTGTAGCCCCCCCTGCTTCAAGTCAACTATCATCTCCTTAGTCCTGCTGACATTCAGAAGGAGGTTGTCTTGACACCAGCAGCACAGGTCCTCTACATCCTACCACAACTGTATTGTCAGCAAACTAGATGACGACTATACGCAGCACATGTAGTATAGTAGAGGACCCCGAACACAGCCCTGAGGTGCTCAGATGTTAGGGATGAGGGTTGACCTCAACCTGACTCTTGGGTCACAGTACAGTGCACAGTGAAGGTCCTACTCTGCCCCCTGCAGGACATCATTGACAGTACATGAGAAACTGTTTATTTTTTTAATATGTGAATGATGTCCTGCAGGGGGCAGAGTAGAACCTGTGTGTCACCTCTTAGAGAGAAGACAGAAAAGATCAACACTGAGAGAAAGAAAAGAGGAAATCATGACACTGATCCAGTTTGTCTTCATGTATTTATGGAAACCTGTGGCATCAATCATTATGATAAGAACCACAATACTGAGTCATGACCAACACTGAAGAATTCAAACTCACTAAACTTAAAAGTTATTCACACATTGCATCACTGTTATATGTGTAGTCTTCTACTTCTAAGTATCAAAAAGAGAGAGAGAGAGAGTTTTCAGTAAAGGGAGATGTGACTGCATCTTCAACCAATACCGTGCCTGACTAGGCATACCGCTGAAAGAGACAATATACTAACATTTGATAGTAATCCAAGTTATTTATGTAAGTTGTAAGTGATTGTTTGATTAGATATGTTTACTCTGATGATTACATTTGTAAAATACCAAAGGATCTGTGAGCTGCAGGGGCTACTTTTAGTCAGCTCATTATTATTATTATTATTATTATTATTATTATTATTTCAAGGCTGCAGTTACATGCAGATTTTCTTTTGATACACAGGTTCTACTCTGCCCCCTGCAGGACATCATTCACAGTAACATAAGACACATTTTTTTTTGCCCAGACATACATTTTATTACACGTTTTAATCAAAACAGGTTGATGCAGGTACATATAGTTATATATCTGTACATGAGGCTGCAACACAATATGGTCATAACACAGTTATACTTTGCATTGTAGGTAGAAAATACAAGCAGAAAGTGAGAGCTGATGCGGCACATTTCAAACCCACAGAGTCTGTTCATAGAGGCGTAGAGATGCTGTGGTCAGTCTGACAACAGTTTGTCAGAGTTCTGATCAAGGAGAAATGATACATGTAGAAATAAAAAGAGCTGTGGTTTGCAGACCGTCTCTGTGGACTTCATGTGTCACATGACACATCTGCTGCACGACCCTGAGAAACAGAAATGATTCCATGAAAAACACGTCAGAGAATGATGCTGATTACATCTGCTGCTCTGTCAAACATTTCGCATTTACTAATTGATTTTAATTTTTGGGTACGTTGACATCAGAGTTAACACAAGTCTTTGTTGTTGACCTCTAAGGGTTCCCACAGTGAAGCAGTCCCAGCAGCAGCAGCAGAGGAGCCATCAGCACGACGGGGATAATGTTTCTGAAGATGAAGAACATGTCGTCTGAGCAGGGAGGAGTCTCTGTGTGAGGTTTTGCAAAGACAAAGTATTTATTGTAATGTCACTTATCTGCCACATGTTATCATTTGTCCATTGAGGTTGCAGGATTCTCCAGAACCATCTGAACAACATGCGTTTGATATTTATTTCATGTTAAACTCATGATGAATTTGTGACAATCATACCAGTGACAGTGATGTTGATGCTGTTGTTTTTCTTCCCATCTTCCTCTTCCCACCGGTGTTCTATGAGGTTTAAATCTAGGTTTAGAAAGAGCTGTTCACTGTCAGTGTTTGTTTTTTAGCTCCTGGTATCCAAAGCAGGAAACCAGTTGAATAGTTCATTTTGGGCAACTCATTAGGCCTGGATAAGTTTAACCCTTGAGCCATCTTAGGACCATTCGTGGCTTTTTTTTTTTTTTGCTTTGTTTATTTTTTAAGAAATGTGGCTGTGTTGAATGAAGATAAAGCTAAAATTTGGTCAAAGATATTTAAAAAATTTTTTAGAATATAAATCTCAGTACTTTATTAAGCCTAAAATGGCGTAGCAACAGAAATGCATCCTAAATAGTTCCTAGCGGCAAAACGTGTCTCATTAAAAACCATTAAAAAACACTTTTTTTGATCCCACGTTAATCCTAACATAAATTAATGCATTCCTTTACGTTAAGATTTCATTTTGGAACACTGGCTTTCAATTTGTAGTTTTTATATTTGTCCACCACGTGGCGCCATTTTACCCATTCAAAACGTGCAGCAAAGTTTCACACTTTTTACTGTTTTCTGCGATAGAAGTATATTTCAGGCTGAAGTAGTTCTAAAAGACTGATGTGTTTAAAGTGGAAAAAAATATTAATATATATTATTTTATACTAGTTTTTAGGAAGAAGTTATTTATTTATTTTAAGGAACACAAATGGATGTTTATTTAAAAATATGACACTGCAAAAAACAACAATGCATCAAAATCAATGTTGCTGCCAATCATTGACCCATCTTAGGGCCTAATAACAATAGTTAGCCATTAGTCAGTGAAATGTATTTTATGGAAATTATTTTAGTTTTTTAGTTTTTTTAAATAAAAACCAGCAGAGTTATGTAAACATACTGGCATTTAAAGGGTTAAAAACCAAAAAATATAATTAATATTTGATATGTATTTCAGGCTGAAGTAGTTCTAAAAGACTGACGTGTTTGAAGTGGAAAAAACTATTATTATATATTTTTTTTATAGCAGTTTTTAGGAAGCAGCCACGTTTTGTCTTAGGAACTATTCAGGACACATAATGGGAAGACCCTCCAAGGGTTAAGAGAAGTCTACAACGTGAATGCTTACGTGAAGTAAAACACTTAATTCATAATGTAAATTAAGCTTTAAGTCAAATACGCTGGATTAGTCTGCTGAGCATCAAATAATCTGGTGAGGAACAAAATATAATTTTAATGTGTCTCACCTCTGACAGTCAGCCGGCTCTCTGCTGATTCTCCACCATCAGAGATTTTGCACTTGTAGAGTCCTTCATCAGACTTTGAAACTCTGCAGATGTTGATCTCTCCTGTAGAGCTGTTCCTGATGAGGACGCCATCTTTATAGAAACCAGTTAGGAGGTCGGAGGAAGTGTTCTTGTTTCTGCATCGCAGAGTCACGACGTCTCCCTCCCTCACAGGAAGAGCAGGACTCTCCAGGATCACTGAACCATCTGAACAACATGTTTGAAAAGTGTTTAATGTGAAACATGAGTGAGATTAGAAATGATCATTTAATGACAAAATACAAACATACCAGTGACAGTGATGATGGTGCTGTTGCTGTTCTCCCCGTTTCCATCCTCACACCAGTACTCTCCACCCTCGTCTGGATAAAGATTTTTAATGATGCAGGACGATTCAGTTGTACGTTGACATGGTGAATGCTTTTTGATCTTATGTGCCACTTTCCATCCAGACCAACCATGTGTTCCCTCACAATGGAAAGTTACAGGGTCATACTGAAAGAACTGCAGTTTGTTTGGTTCAACACGAAGAAACACTGAATCTGAAACAAAGAGAAATCAAGACATTTGTTCTTAAATCACATAAAATACTGGAATATAGATCTGAAATAATAAAACCAAATTAAAACACATGTATCTGATAAAGATTGCTACTTCCTTCTGTTCTTTAATACATTTCCAGTTGAATGTTTCCTTCAAAATAATTGATCAATATCAACGAGTCACTAACTGGTACTCACCAACTTTCTGATCACACAGCAGGAATAACACATTCATCACTGGAGAGACAAAAGGAAAGAGACAAACATCACAGAGACACGTTTAGAACTTCTAAAAGCTTCATCGATTCCTGTGAAAGATGCTCTGGATCAAAAACACGTTCATTAAGTTCAAACCACCTCTTTTCATTTAGTTTTTATCAAATAGTACTCACACAGTCTGATGCAGAGAGCTGTGACCTCCATGTCGACCGGCTGCCGACTGTGTGAACAGACTGAAGTGTAAGGTACGTGACAATGGGTCTCTTCCTGTGTGGCTTATTTTTATTGCAGACGCAACTCTAAGTTGGGCTTTCGTTTGAAAACCATTCTCTCAGAGACAGAGCTGCTGTCGTGGTAGAAATAACCTCAGTGGTTAAATATCAGAGGGTGGAGCTAACGAACACACCAGACTCAGAACAGAGAAGAACACCTGACCAACATATAAATAAACTGAAATAACTTAAACTACTTTTCTTGGTGTCAGCTGAGAGAACCTGTCATGATGCTATTAGCTCTGTGAGCTTGAGCTAAATGCCAATATGCTTCCTATGACAAAGCTAACACAGTGATGCTGATGTCGAGCAGGAGTAATGGCAGCCATGTTGCAGCCAAGGCTCATGGGAATTAGTTTGCATTAGTCAGAGGTTTGGGATTCATCCTCTGGGAACCACGAATGCCGACAGTGAATCTAGTGGCGATTCATTCAGAAAAAAATTCAGTGTGGCCTGGAGCTGTGACGTTGACGGACAAACTAGCTCCTCCTTTGCTACTCCACTGAGTGAGGCGAAGAGCAGGCACAAGGGGAGGGGTGCACCGAAGTACACGTGGGGTTGCACAAGATGAGGCTAAAGAGCTAAAGAGGTTGGGGCTAGGGTTACTTGTTCAACCAAGATTTAGCTCTTGTTGAAAACCACAAAGCTTTTATGTCTTTTAAAGATGTGAAACTGTGTGAAACTTCCTGATTGTGGTCCAGGTTGTTGGGATCCTTAATGATTCTTTTAGCCTATTGCTTTGGAGCATCTGGTATTGTTGTGTTTTAGGGTGGGTAGAGCACCACCTATTGTATGTTCAGCTGAATGAACCACACTTTGCAGGGCCTGGTTTTGTTCAGTACTGTTTCTGAACCAGGCAGGGATGTTTCCTGTGAGGTGGTGCAGGAATAGAAACTCCTCAGATATCAGACGTCAGACCTCAGGTACTGATCTGAGCTAAAACAGTCTCTGCTTTGCCTTTCTCACCACAGAGTCAATATGCAGTATCCAGATCGGGCCCTTTGTGATGTGGACAGTAGTGGTGGGCAGATCGATACAAATATTGATAGTATCGATACCAAGTCGGTATCGGTATTGGATCGATACTAGCCTGGTGAGATCGATTCTTCAAAAAACACTTAAGGTCATGAAAATTAATTGAGATTTAGCACTTTAATGACGCATCCACCTTATTTATCGAAAAGTATTGGTATCGGTATCTGTATCGGTATCGGTATCGGTAATCGGTAATACTGGCCCATATTTACTTAGTATCGGATCAATACCAAAAGTATCGCACACCACAAGTGGACACCAAGGTACTTGAGGCTGTCCACTCTTTTCACCAAGGTGCCATTGATTTAAGTGTGTGGGTGTAGCCCCCTCCCCCCAGGTCCTCTACATCCTACCACAACTGTATTTTCAGCAAACTAGATGACGACTACGCAGCACATGTAGTAGAGGACCCCGAACACAGCCCTGAGGTGCTCAGATGTTAGGGATGAGGGTTGACCCTCAACCTGACTCTTGGGTCACAGTACAGTGCACAGTGAAGGTCCTACTCTGCCCCCTGCAGGACATCATTGACAGTACATGAGAAACTGTTTTTTTTTCTTTATGTAATGTGAATGATGTCCTGCAGGGGGCAGAGTAGAACCTGTGTGTCACCTCTTAGAGAGAAGACAGAAAAGATCAATATTGAAAGAAAGAAAAGAGGAAATCATGACACTGATCCAGTTTGTCCTCATGAATTTATGGAAACCTGTGGCATCAATCATTATGATAAGAACCACAATACTGAGTCATGACCAACACTGAAGAATTCAAACTCACTAAACTTAAAAGTTATTCACACATTGCATCACTGTTACATGTGTAGTCTTCTACTTCTAAGTATTAAAGAGAGAGAGAGAGAGAGTTTTCAGTAAAGGGAGATGTGACTGCATCTTCAACCAATACCATGCCTGACTAGGCATAACGCTGAAAGAGACAATATACTAACATTTGATAGTAATCCAAGTTATTTATGTAAGTTGTAAGTGATTGTTTGATTAGATATGTTTACTCTGATGATTACATTATACCAAAGGATCTGTGAGCTGCATGGGCTACTTTTAGTCAGTTTATTATTATTATTATTATTATTATTATTTCAAGGCTGCAGTAACATGCAGATTTACTTTTGACACAGGTTCTACTCTGCCCCCTGCAGGACATCATTTACAGTAACATGAGAAACATTTTTTTTTGCCCAGACATACATTTTATTACATGTTTTAATCAAAACAGGTTGATGCAGGTTCATATAGTTGTATATCTGTACATGAGGCTGCAACACAATATGGTCATAACACAGTTATACTTTGCATTGTAGGTAGAAAATACAAGCAGAAAGTGAGACCTGATGCGGCACATTTCAAACCCACAGAGTATGTTCATAGAGGCGTAGAGATGCTGTGGTCAGTCTGACAACAGTTTGTCAGAGTTCTGATCAAGGAGAAATGATACATGTAGAAATAAAAAGAGCTGTGGTTTGCAGACCGTCTCTGTGGACTTCATGTGTCACATGACACATCTGCTGCAAGACCCTGAGAAACAGAAGTGAATCCATGAAAAACACGTCAGAGAATGATGCTGATTACATCTGCTGCTCTGTCAAACATTTTGCATTTACTAATTTTAGGGTACGTTACCTCTGAGGTTCCCACAGTGAAGCAGTCCCAGCAGCAGCAGCAGAGGAGCCATCAGCACGACGGGGATAATGTTTCTGAAGATGAAGAACATGTCGTCTGAGCGGGGAAGAGTCTCTGAGCAGGGAGGAGTCTCTGAGCAGGGAGGAGTCTCTGAGCAGGGAGGAGTCTCTGAGCAGGGAGGAGTCTCTGAGCAGGGAGGAGTCTCTGTGTGAGGTTCTGCAACGACAGGAGAGATGTGACTGCATATTCAACCAATACCGTGCCTGACTAGGCATAACCCTGAAAGAAACAGACAGAGAGAGGCAGAGAGAGGGGAGGGAGGGGGAGTCCTCCAGCAGTCTAATCCTATGGCAGCATAAATGAGCCAGCACTAACTATAAGCTCTATCAAAGAGGAAAGTCTTAAAGGTGTTGACCGTGTCTGCCTCCAGAATGGTAGTTTGGTCCACAGAAGAGGATCCTGAGAAGTCTACAACGTGAATGCTTACGTGAAGTAAAACACTTAATTCATAATGTAAATTAAGCTTCAAGTCAAATACGCTGCATTAGTCTGCTGAGCATCAAATAATCTTCTGAGGAACAAAATATAATTTTAATGTGTCTCACCTCTGACAGTCAGCCGGCTCTCTGCTGATTCTCCACCATCAGAGGATTTGCACTTGTAGAGTCCTTCATCAGACTTTGAAACATTGTGGATGGTGATCTCTCCTGTAGAGCTGTTCCTGATGAGGACACCATCTTTATAGAAACCAGTTAGGAGGATGGAGGAAGTGTTCTTGTTTCGGCATCGCAGAGTCACGACGTCTCCCTCCGTCACAGAAAGAGCAGGACTCTCCAGGATCACGGAACCATCTGAACAACATGTTTGAAAAGTGTTTAATGTGAAACATGAGAGAGATTTGAAATGATCAGTTAATGACAAAATACAAACATACCAGTGACAGTGATGTTGGTGCTGTTGCTGTTCTCCCCGTTTCCATCCTCACACCAGTACTCTCCACCCTCGTCTGGATAAACATTTTTAATGATGCAGGACGATTCAGTTGTACGTTTACATGGTGAATCCTTTTTGACCTTATGTGCCATTTTCCATCCAGACAAACCATGTGTTCCCTCACAATGGAAAGTTACAGGGTCATACTGAAAGAACTGCAGTTTGTTTGGTTCAACACGAAGAGACACTGAATCTGAAACAAAGAGAAATCAAGAGATTTGTTCTTAAATCACATAAAATACTGGAATATAGATCTGAAATAATAAAACCAAATTAAAACACATGTATCTGATAAAGATTGCTACTTCCTTCTGTCCTTTAATACATTTCCATTTTCCTTCAAAATAATTGATCAATATGAACGAGTCACTAACTGGTACTCACCAACTTTCTGACCACACAGCAGGAATAACACATTCATCACTGGAGAGACAAAAGAAAAGAGACAAACATCACAGAGACACGTTTACAACTTCTAAAAGCTTCATCGATTCCTGTGAAAGATGCTCTGGATCAAAAACACGTTCATTAAGTTCAAACCACCTCTTTTCATTGAGTTTTTATCAAATAGTACTCACACAGTGTGATGCAGAGAGCTGTGACCTCCATGTCGACTGGCTGCCGACTGTGTGAACACACTGAAGTGTAAGGTACGTGACAATGGGTCTCTTCCTGTGTGGCTTATTTTTATTGCAGACGCAACTCTAAGTTGGGCTTTGGTTTGAAAACCATTCTCTCAGAGACAGAGCTGCTGTCGTGGTAGAAATAACCTCAGTGGTTAAATATCAGAGGGTGGAGCTAACGAACACACCAGACTCAGAACAGAGAAGAACACCTGACCAACATATAAATAAACTGAAATAACTTAAACTACTTTTCTTGGTGTCAGCAGAGAGAACCTGTCATCATGCTATTAGCTCTGTGAGCTTGAGCTAAATGCCAATATGCTTCCTATGACAAAGCTAACACAGTGATGCTGATGTCAAGATTTACTTTTGACACAGGATCTACTCTGCCCCCTGCAGGACATCATTCACAGTAACATGAGAAACATTTTTTTTTGCCCAGACATACATTTTATTACACGTTTCAATCAAAACAGTTTGATGCAGGTACATATAGTTATATATCTGTACATGAGACTGCAACACAATATGGTCATAACACAATTATACTTTGCATTGTAGGTAGAAAATACAAGCAGAAAGTGAGACCTGATGCGGCACATTTCAAACCCACAGAGTCTGTTCATAGAGGCGTAGAGATGCTGTGGTCAGACTGACAACAGTTTGTCAGAGTTCTGATCAAGGAGAAATGATACATGTAGAAATAAAAAGAGCTGTGGTTTGCAGACCGTCTCTGTGGACTTCATGTGTCACATGACACATCTGCTGCACGACCCTGAGAAACAGAAATGAATCCATGAAAAACACGTCAGAGAATGATGCTGATTACATCTGCTGCTCTGTCAAACATTTTGCATTTACTCATTTTTGGGTTTGTTACCTCTGAGGTTCCCACAGTGAAGCAGTCCCAGCAGCAGCAGCAGAGGAGCCATCAGCACGACAGGGATAATGTTTCTGAAGATGAAGAACATGTCGTCTGAGCGGGGAGGAGTCTCTGAGCAGGGAGGAGTCTCTGTGTGAAGTGCTGCAAAGACAGGAGAGATGTGACTGCATCTTCAACCAATACCGTGCCTGACTAGGCGTAACCCTGAAGGAGACAGAGAGAGGGGAGGGAGGGGGAGTCCTCCAGCAGTCTAATCCTATGGCAGCATAAATGAACCAGCACTAACTATAAGCTCTATCAAAGAGGAAAGTCTTAAAGGTGTTGACCGTGTCTGCCTCCCGAATGGTAGTTTGTTCCACAGAAGAGGATCCTGAGAAGTCTACAACGTGAATGCTTATGTGAAGTAAAACACTTAATTCATAATGTAAATTAAGCTTTAAGTCAAATACGATGCATTAGTCTGCTGAGCATCAAATAATCTTCTGAGGAACAAAATATAATTTTAATGTGTCTCACCTCTGACAGTCAGCCGGCTCTCTGCTGATTCTCCACCATCAGAGGTTTTGCACCTGTAGAGTCCTTCATCAGACTTTGAAGCTCTGTGGATGGTCATGTTTCCTGTAGAGCTGCTACTGATGAGGACGCCATCTTTATAGAAACCAGTTAGGAGGTCGGAGGAAGTGTTCCTGTTCCTGCATCGCAGAGTCACGACGTCTCCCTCCGTCACAGGAAGAGCAGGACTCTCCAGGATCACGGAACCACCTGAACAACATGTTTGAAAAGTGTTTAATGTGAAACGAGAGAGAATTAAATCATGATGAGTTAATGACAAAATACAAACAAACCTGTGACAGTGACGTTGATGCTGTTGCTTCTACTCCCCTCTCCAGTCTCACACCAGTACTCCCCGGCGTCATTTGGATAAAGATTTTTTACGGTGCAGGACGACTTGGTTGTAGCTCTACATTGTGAATTCCCCTTTAACGTGTGCGCCACCTTCCATCCGGATGAGCCATGCGATCCCTCACAATGGAAAGTTAGGTCGTCATATTCAAAGAACTGCAGCTTGTTCGGTTCGACACGAAGAGACACTGAATCTGAAAGTTGTGTTTAAGAGTTGCGTTTTCAAATCACATTGCTCCATGGTTCAGCTCTGATGCTCACACAGAAGTCAGCATGGGCACCCTGAATGGTCTGTGGCCCGCAAGATCTGCTATTTTGGGAAATCGTCAAGCTGTCTGTCTGTCTAACTTGGACTTTGTCAAAGTTGCTTAAATCGTTACGCTGGCTCAGTTTTCTTGCTTCTAACACCAACTTTGAGGACAAAATGTTCACTTCCTGCCTGATATCACACCCAGGGGCAGGTGCCATGACACAGAGATAATCAGTATGTTCTGTCAGTGGCCATAATGTTATTGCAGATGTATACCCTTAAAATAATTTTTAAAAAGTATAGATAAGTCCCTGGTACTCACCAACTTTCTGATCACACAGCAGGAATAACACATTAATCACTGGAGAGACAAAAGGAAAGAGACAAACATCACAGAGACACGAGTCTACTCCTCCTCTAGGTGTCGTCTGTTAAATCCCATTACTGATACAAGAAAACAGCTTCAAAGCCCAAAAATACTTTTTATCAAATAGTACTCACACAGTGTGAAGCAGAGAGCTGTGACCTCCATGTCGACTGGCTGCCGACTGAACAGACTGAAGTGTAAGGTACGTGACAATGGGTCTCTTCCTGTGTGGCTTATTTTTATTGTAGACGCAACTCTAAGTTGGGCTTTGGTTAGAAAACCATTCTCAGAGACAGAGCTGCTGTCGTGGTAGAAATAACCTCAGTGGTTAAATATCAGAGGGTGGAGCTACCGAACACACCAGACTCAGAACAGAGAAGAACACCTGACCAACATATAAATAAACTATGTTTTCTTATAGCCACGCTAGCAGCTCTGTGTGAATGTAGTATCTCAATCAACATTGTTTGGAGGAGGAAAGAGAGGAGCTTTATTAGATTACAAATGACGTAGCCTGAACATGAAAGCTGCAAGGGTACAGGCACAGGAAGTTACAGACTGCTGTTGGACTAATATTCGCTGGCTGCCATGTCTTGTGTTGTTGACCTTGTTGAAGTTTGGCTGCAACACCACCAGTTTCTATGCATGTATGTGGCTTGCATGTGCATCAATGCGTGACACGTTTCACATGTGTACCCACAGACAGTGTTTTCACAGAGGTGTAGAGAAGCTTGCTTTGTCAGAGTTCTGTCAAGTGGTATAGACACCGACAAAAATAGGAATCATGTCTTGATAGAGTCAAACCACATGACACATCTGCTGCTCAACCCTGAAATAGAAATGAAAAATATGTCTTAGATCACCGTCCTGCTGCTTTGTTGTTAATCTACTCCTGTAACTACATTTACAGCAGAGTTAACACGAGTCTTTGTTGTTCACCTCTGAGGTTCCCACAGTGAAGCAGACCCAGCAGCAGCAGCAGAGGAGCCATCAGCACGACGGGGATAATGTTTCTGAAGACGAAGAACATGTCGTCTGAGCAGGGAGGAGTCTCTGTGTGAGGTGACCAGAAAGTATTTACTGTAATGTCATTGTGACTCGGTGTATACTGATCAGCGATAATCAGTGAGGCGAATAACACTAATCTCTGCAACAGGGTCGTAGGAGGCCAAGGCACATGTGGGGAGCAAACGCTGGTCTGATCCAACTGATGAGCTACTGTCAGATGGTGGTTCTGATAGAAAGGTGTCAGTGCATAAAAGTTTGGTTCTTATAGGACTGCCTAGCTGCAGACGAGTCAGGGTGCCCATGCCCAATGCCAACAATGGACACATGAGCATCAGAACTGGACCACAGAAGAAAGTGGCCCGGTCCGATAAATCATGTTTTCCAACCCGGCCTCCAAATTCCCCATATGTCAATCCAAAACAAACATCTGTGGGATGTGCAGGACAAACAAGTCTGATCCATGGAGGCCCAACCTTGCAACTCAAAAGGTCTTACAGGAACTGCTGCTGACGTCTTGGTGCCAGATACCACAAAAAGATTCATGTTTACTTGATGCACAACAGAGAATTTGTTGGCTGCCTCATTGTTTGACCTAAAACTCTGAACCTGGACCAACAACACGTGACACAAGATGTCTCTAATGTCAAAGTCTTGTAATGTATCACATTAAAATTCATCCAGAAAAGCAAAGAAATAATATTCAAACATGATTTTTGGGTAGTGGTTGTTTTTACAATCACCAAGATAAAAATATGTTACAAGCAATCAGGCTGCAAGAAATTCGGTGCCTCACCTCTGACAGTCAGCCGACTCTCTGGTGATTCTCCAACATCCGAGATTTTGCACTTGTATAGTCCAACATCAGTCTCGGAAATGCGGAGGATGATCAGATCGCCTGTTGAACTGTTCCCGATGAGGAGACCGTCTTTATAGAATCCAGCTATGAGGTTGGAAGAAGTCGTCTTGGTCCTGCATCGCAGAAGCACAGCCTCTCCCTCCATCACAGGAAGGACGGGACTTTCTAGGATCACGGACCCATCTAAAAACAGATGTTTGAACTGTATTTAATATGAAACACGAGTCAGCACAAATCTTGTTTCAGTACAAACATACTTGTGACGGTGATGTTTACAGAGTTGCTTCTCTTCCCACCTCCGGCCTCACACCAGTACTCGCCACCATCATCGGGAAAAGCACCCAGAATGCTGCAGGACGACTCCGTTGACACGCCCCATTTCGATAAACCACAAGCTGCGATTTCTGTTTTGGCCCTCCTCAAAATGTTCCATCCAGTCAAGTCATCGAAGCCCGTACACTTGAAAGAGAGGGCTTCATATTCAAAGAGTTGTAGTCGGCTTGGAACGATCCAAAAAGCTGCATCTGAGACAGAAAATAGATGAAGGTTGGTGCAGAGTTCAATATCGCTCCAGGTGCCCCTGGATCGCACTGCACATGGCTCTGACATAGAGGCCAAGTGCTGGCTTGTTCTTTATGCCATTGTATCTTGATCTGCTGCTTGATGTTGTTTGTTGCGGCGTACTTCGAGAACAGACCACTCACATATTCCCAGCAGAGCAGGCCAGACGGTTGCTTCTGAAATATGTTGCTTTTGTACACAAACAGAACTACTTACCAACTTTATGAGCATATGCACTCATCTGCAGAAACAGAGTCGCCCCTGAGAGACAAAGGAAAAGACGTCACACAGATACTCAGACATGCTGACTTGTCTTCTTGAGGGTTCAGCCACTGGTAGATGTTTTCCTCAAACTCTATCATATGGATTTTACGAATGAGTCAGTACTCACAGAACCTGATGCAGAGAGCTGCGACCTCCATGTCGTCCTGCTGCGGACTGTCTGAACATCAGACCTAAGTGCAAGGTAGATAAGGAAGTTTCTCTTCCTGTGTGGTCGACACGTTTTAGATCGAAGACAGAGAGCCGCACTAGAAATACCCCCAGTGGTTACAAAAACATCAGAGGGTGGAGCTAATGAACGCAATAGACAGTGACCACGCTTACATGTCGATGCAGATAGAGAAATACACATGCAGATAAATTTGACCAGTCTCTGTTTAACACGTTACCATGCTAAAACATGCATCATTTTTAATACATAGTTCTGAAGATGTACGGATGGTTCCTCGACTCTCCTGTCTATGTCCACCACAGATGGTGAACTATCAGTAGCAAGGCTCTCCTAGATGTTTGCACATGGCTCACTGGCCTAATCAAAGCTTATTCTTTTGAATTAAGATTTGATTACTGTCGTCTAAAGCTGCAACATGTGTTACAGCTGCAGTTAAAGCTCCTATGTTTGTTTTTGGGGTTAATGTGGCTGTGAAGTGAAGCCTGTGCACAAGTGCCAAAAACTGCAGTTCCTCAAACGTCCACTTGACGCTGTAGCAGTAATATAAATGTGAATAATTGTATTAGTTTGTTTTTTTCCGCTGGGGTACATAATGTTGTTCATGACCTGGGGACTGGGCCAGGTATAAGTTTAAATGCATACATTAGTAGATATTATTCTAGGCACATTAGTAGATATTATTCTATCCCCCTGTGATTTGTTAATTAGGAAAGATTAGTGAGTGACATTTATGATTTTATTTAGATTGTTGCAGCTGTCCTTTCCCTTGTAGTCTACCTCAGCTCTTTCTGTTGTATCAGCAGAACAGAAAATGCAAACCTGATACTTCAAACTTTAATTTGATTAATTTTGTTCAACGGTAGATTTCAGCATGTGAGGCCATTTCTTTTGCTACATCAACTCTGCAGCCGATAAACTGTTAAAAAGTCACATCATCATCATAGTCACGTGGTGCAGCTTACTGATTAACAGAATGAAGTTGCATTACTGGATTTTGACAGTGCAGATCTCTTCACTGTGTAAGAGGAGGTGACTGCATGAACGTCTAAAAGGTAGGTCATTAAAATTATTTTTTTATTTTTAAAACGATTATTGGATATCACTGGTTTAAATTCCTCTCACTATTAAGAAATTAGATAATACTTTATTGATCCCACAATGGGGAAATTCACTTGTTAACAGCAGCAAAAAATAGAATCAAGGAGGGAAACACAAGTGTACATATTTACAAAAAGTACTAAAGTAGAATGTGCAGATTTAAGAATGTGCAGATTTGCAAAACAAGTACTAAGGTAAAACATTAGCGTGGTGAACAGGAGACTACAACATGATCAGGTGCTGGTGTTGTAAAGTCTCACAGCAGCAGGGATGAACTTCTGAACCTCTCCTTCTTACACCGTGGATATAACAGTCTGCTGCTGAAGAAGCTGCTCAGAGACCCCACAGTGTCGTGTAGAGGGTGAGAGGGGTTGTCCCTCACCCACCTCCTCTATGGAGTCCAGAGGACAGTCCAGGACAGAGCTCCTGTCCCTGTCCGTGCTGCCCCGTCTCCAGCAGACCACAGCATAAAAGATGGCTGAGGCCACCACAGAGTCGTGAAAAGTCCTGAGGAGAGCCCTGCATACACACTATTGCATGGATCTGCATTGTAATTTGGTCTTATTATAAAGTATTATAACTTTGCATAAAGATGAGTAGCCTAAAATGTATGCGTTATAGCTGAGGGGGTGAAATCACTTAAAAAAAACTCCGACCAGGAGACTAATCAGTTAGAGACAACGTTTGGATAAAAGACAGCGACTTAGCTTCAGGTGGCAGGTACAGTCTGGATTGTCAAGTTGAATCTGGTCGTGGCAGCATGCAGGCAGGCAAACTGATCTGGAGAGGCGAGAAAACACAAGTTACCTGGAGAAGTAGAAAGTGAAGAAACAGGCTGAATGATCTGGATGAACGAGTTGGGGTTTCATGGTGTGTTGGCATTGATGAGATCATCTGCAGGTGTATCGGTTGATCGGCTGAGGCCAAAAAATACATGAAACACGTGTGTCCTCTGTACGCATGAACCATTTTTAAAGTACTTTATTTCAACTCTAGGATGCCTCACCTGAAAGATGGCGGGCTCTGTAGACCTCGACTCGCTGCCATCTGCACTCTGGTTCTCCATCACTCTGTTTGTTTGCCTAACACATCGTTGTGGAGGTAAATGCGGCACACTGTACAACATCTTAACATGGAGTTTAACAAACCACACAACTCAGGTCTACTTAGCAAATTCTCAACATCGAGCTGAACCAACCACAGGAAAAACCTCTCTGATGGGAAATGGAGGCAAAGCTGAAGCAGGATCTCATACAGGCCTCACAATCAGCTGGATTGACAGCAGCTTGGTTGGTCAGCCCCAAAGATCCTCAGACAAACAGGAAATCACACTCTGGGTCTACAGACACGTTAACCATCCCTTCAATATATTGTGTGCTTCTCAGACCACATGATGTGTCCTGTGACACACCGTTTACAGCTCTGGCTTTATTGCACTTTAACCATTACATGAGTACAACAAGAGTTCCTTAATCCTCTTAACACAATAAACTAACTTGATGGCTGTGTATCCTGATGTAACACATATCAGATGTACCATGTCTTTTCTTTTCAGGTCAGCCTCAGGTTGTTGGTCCATCAGAGCCGATTGTGGCAACAGTTGGTGATGATGTCATGTTGCCATGCCATTTGTCACCGGCTGTCGATGCCTCTGAGCAAACTGTGGAATGGGCGAGACCGGACCTGAATCCCAGATTTGTCTATGTGTGGCGTGACGGCGTGGAACTAAAGACTGAACAACATCGGTTCTATGTGGGGAGAACTTCGTTGCACGTCAGTAAACTCAAACATGGAGACATCTCACTGAAACTTTCCAAAGTAAAACTCTCCGATGAGGGAACATACAGATGCTTCATTCCCACACTGAAAAGAGATTTTTCTGTTCAGCTTGTTGTTGGTGAGAACCTTGATGTGACATTATAGTGGAACCTCAATATTGTGATTGATACAGACCTTTTGAAGGATAACTTCTCTTCATCATTAGGTACAGTCTCCTCACTCATCATCAACCTAATGAGGACTGAGAATGACTAAGAGGGGGTTCTCCAGTGTGAGTCTAAAGGCTGGTATCCAGAGCCTGAGGTGTTCTGGCTGGACTCTGAGGGAAACCTCCTCTCTGCTGGACCTACAGAGACAGTCAGAGGTCCTGATGACCTCTATACTGTCAGCAGAAGATTGACTGTGAGGAAGAGCGACAGCTTCACCTGTAGAGTCCAACAGAAGAACATCAACCAGACCAGAGAGACGCACATCTATGTCCCAGGTGGGAAATAACATCCATCCTTGAATGTTAGGCTCAAATCTCTGAGTTCTAGTTCTTGGTGTACTTTGTTTAATTATTATTACAGATGATTTCTTCAGCTGCCCATGTAGCTCTGCTGCTCACATCATCATCATCAGCTTGGCTGTGGTTCTCATGGTTGTTCTTGGAGTTGTCTTTGTAGTGTTGACACGCAGACGGAAACAAAACAGTAAGTCTTCATTACTTTGTGCACTCCACCTCTGTCTCTATCAGTTTTACACTGTTTCTTTCTTTTCTTTACTGCAGGCCGCAACTTTACAACAAAAGCAACGAGAGGAAGTACCAACACAGAACTTCCTCCCTTACTTGTTGAGGAGAAAAGAGAAACACTGCAGGTCATGTCAGAGAGCATCGAGGATTTGGATGAGAAAACAACTAAACTTGATGAACAGTTCATGAAAGTGCAAGAAGAATACAAAGATGTGATGGTGGTGCTTGAATTATTAAATAATAACAAAATAGGTGTGCAACAACAGAAGGACGACCTTGTATCACAACAGGAAATGATCCAGAACCAGAGTCAGACAGAAGAAAATAATATAAAACATAATGAAAAAGATTCTCTAGAGACAAAGGCGAGGCTTGATATAGTAAAAGAGCTTGATAGAAAACTGCAGGATGTAGACACAAAGTTAAGGGCTGTGCTCTATGGAGAAACTATAGTGAGAGAGAAAAAAACAGAGTTAGACAAAATCATGAGGAAATTAACAAACAAACAAGATGAGATAAAGGATCAGCAAAATAAAGGAAACTCAAGTCAGACCATACAGAGATAAATAAAAAAGTGCTTAAAAATAAATAACCCACTAAACTGAAGGTGAACTGTAAGACAGCAGATCATCTATTCAGCAGTAAACAGGCTGTCGGTACAGGACAGCATTGGGCTCAACCAAAATCTACCTGACAGGGACCTCTAGTGGCCACGTGAGTCATGAAAATGTCAATGCCTCATGGGAGGTCAATGGATGGGACACACAAGGTCACTGTTTGTCCCATTTTCTACCAACATTCAGCGTCTAGTCAAGTCAAGTCGAGTTTAATGCCACGTTCCTCACCATCGTCCCCATTTGTGCATTTCCTATTATAGAATTTCATTAACTGCATCTGACAGGTTCAACTGAAATTGCACAGGTATTGTTTAATTTGATGGCTGATCTATTGCCATTACTGAAACTGATCCTTTAGGGAGCAGCATCGTACAGTCAATGGGATCTTATGGATTTATGATGTGATTTCTAAGGAACACAAAGAAAACTAAAAATCAACATTTGCTTTAGTGTTGTTCTTTATTATGTCAGTAACTTTTCAGTCATAAAGGTATTGTATATATTGTGTATATTTCTGTAAACTGGTGATATTAATGGTTTCATATTGTTACATTCAATAAAACAAGTCACTGATGCTGTGAGTTAGTTAAAGACTTAAAACTTTACTCACTCTGTACTGATTTACAGTTTTTACTGTCTTTATAAATAAATCATCATCTTTTGATGGCCATCAACCTCTTTGGTCTTTTGTTATGAATATACACAACACTCGGATGGTGGACGTAGGTTGAGGCTGAACTTTACTAAATACTCATATCATCCTGGCTGGATGTAACAAGGTACAACACGTGGAAGAGAAAACATCACACCAGACGAGAGATGTGCTGGAAAAATAAGTCAACTTTTATTTTCAGTGTCCAAAACAAAGAAACTTGGAGGGAATCCTTTGCTCCCTCTTCACATCTCTAACAACTATGGTGCTGAATAGAAACAGAAAATATAGAAAAACATAGAAAACAAAAAACAGTCTAATTTGGTCCTGTCATTTCAATAATTATTCAGGTTATGACAATTTTTGTTGTTTGATTTTTCTTGTTGTAATGTACCAATCTGAGGTAGAACATAGAATATTCTACAGTTCAATAAACAGATATACTACAAAATATTCAACAACAGTGTTTGATACCCCTCTTCTTGCTCATGGAAAAGGTCATTTTGATATGACATGAGTATTTGTCACAGTGATTATTTTTAAAGGAAGCAGCGACGCTGTTCTTGTAATCCGATGTGAGAAGAGGAAATGATGCGGTTTAACTCTAATGAACTGATACCTCTTGAAATAGACGGTGACACTGAGTTAGATTAAAGTCTCGCTCTCACCTGATGATAATGAAGAAGAAGAATCATGTCTGCTTATTTTAAGTCAGCATTTGTAAATATATATTTTGAAGAAGCAGTGGTCAGTGACAAAACTTTCATTCTGCAGCAGAGGTGATAAAAAATGTAACACTATTGAAAACTATTACAAAACATGCGTGCTCATTAAAGGATCCTGTATATGTGTCCTTGTATGACTTTCATGCACGTTACCGAGCTTTCATTTCTCCTTTGGCCAGTCAGCTGTCGCCGCTCTCAGTAACCTACAAGACACAAAGTCACAAAGGTTAAAACTTTGAGACTCGTTTGTGCTGATGCACAACAATATCGATGAAAATGTTCCCTCACCATCGCAGAACTGCTACGTGTTGTGTTGTTGTTTGGCTATCTGCAATGTTGTCTGTTTTCTAGTTTTTGATCAGAAGTAATGTCATCATCATCAATGGAGACCAATCAAAAGCCTAAACCAAACCAAATTAAAGTCCAAATACATGATAACATTTAACAGACTTTTAAAATAATATCTGACATATTGTTGCGCTGCCTCATCTGTTCACAGCTCGGACAGATAACCCTTCATGGTATTTACTGTAATGCAGGCGCATCTAGACCTGTTCATGACCTGCAAGATAGTTTAAAGTGTGCAGATAAAAATAAACGTAATACGTACATTGTTGAGAGATATTTTCACTGTGGCGACATGACTCGGAAATCGGTCATGACTAAAAGCAGCAAGCGCAAGAGCTGTCAGTGAAGTGAGAGGCCCATCGACCTTTTTCTGCCTGTGGCTTTCTCGTGTGGTTTTTGTCTGAGAAACTGTCACCAGGTCTGAAAGTTACTGCAACACACTCGGGCTAATGCAGTTTAAAAATGGATCAACGTTTAAAGATTATAATTATATAAAAACTATTTAGTGGTTCTCACCATTTACAAGTTGAGGCACCAACATTATTTATAAAACAGGTTTGAAAATTTTGACTCGTGAAAGATGTTACCTTGCTCCATCATGGGTTTGGTGACCATAGCATATGTTGCATCCATCGGAACAACTATGGTGGCCTGTCGTGACACTGAAACATAAAAAAAGTACAAGACATTACATGTAAGTAGCAGGAAGATAAATAAACACACAATTTATGAAAATAAACAACAACAAAAATCCGTCAATGAGGCGTATTTAAGGCGTGAATCAGTTTTCTGCATCATTCCAGGTCAACGACATTGACGTTGTTTCTATTACCTGTTTGACAGATATGTTAAAAGTAATTTCTTAACCTGTTTGTGGAAAGGGGGAAGTCTGGAAGTAGGTTGAGGTTGTTGATTCGTCTGTTTGAATGAAAAGACAGCAAAAAAACAAAAGTGGTGACGTGACGGCATCAGGAACAACCAGAACAGCCACCGTTAGCAAACTTTGTTTTCTCTGTTTGTATTCTACGTACCTCTGACGTTTGTTGACGTTTGCCGTTTCCTACATCGCAGTAATCCGATCAGCAGCAGCAGAGTCACCAAGAAAAGAAAAACACCCAGACCAATCCAGAGCAGCAGAGAGAGCTGAAGAGCCTGTGGATCTTCATGATCTGCAGCTGGAGAGATAAAACGATATTCTATACGATGACTCTAAAGATGGAATGTTATGGACATAACAACTCAAAACAGGTAAGATTAAATAAAGAACACTGGTATATCTCACCTCTGACATGCAGCCAGCTCTCCGGTGATTCAGCTCCAGAGATTCTGCACTTGTAGAGTCCTTCATTAGACCCGGAGACGCTGGTGAAGGTGAGGTTACCTGCGGAGCCGGTATCCATCAGATGTCTGTCTTTAAAGAAATCAGCGGTGAGGTTGGGGAACGCCGGCTTCACTCTGCAGCGCAGAGTCACAGGGTCTCCTTCCACCACAGGATGCACGGGACTCTCCAGGATCACAGAACCAGCTGACGACAAGTTTTGAAAATGTGTCATTGACGTAAAAATGTGTAATATTGTATAAAGAACTGTTTTACTTTGAAAATATGCAAATATTTCTGCAATAGAACACAGGTTAACTCCATCCTCCTAATAATACTAACGATCATTGTGCTATAAGTTCTGTGAACAGTGTTACTAACTGCATACCAGTGACAGTGATGTTGACAGTCTTGCTTTTCTTCCCTCCTCCCATTTCACACCAGTATTCTCCAGTGTCAGATGGAAAGGCATTTTCAATTGTACAGGGTCCCTGTGATGTCAACCAGGTAGGAGCACATGTCTGAACAGTTCCCTTCACCTTCTTCATCACTATCCATCCAGTCAACCCCTCCAGTCCCTCACAGCTCACAACAATGGGCTTATATTGAAAGTGCTGCTGACTGTTGGGATCGACCAGAGGAAAACCTGCATCTAAGGAAGAGACGCAAAGTAAAAAGAGTCGAGATAAACCAAACATTTTCCAAAAAAATGACAAAATCATTTGAAATGCCATTGTGCACACAGTCAACAAAGTTGAATTTGAACCAGAACTACAGTACATATTAACATGCCACTAAATATACATCCCATTGTAAAGTTTGTAAGTCTACTTACCATCTTTTTGAGAATAACTGAAGTCAACTTCTGCAGCCAGCAGCAACAGAACTGTGATCACCGGAGAGGCGAGAGAGCTGCACGCTGCCTCAAACGTAACATATATATAACATAAATATAACATGTGAACGTCTAATGTTTGGTCCATCACTGGTATAAAGTTTCTGTTTGAAGCCAAATAACTGTCTGTTCACAGTGAGTGACTTCATATATGTCTGTAGCTTTAAACAGATTCAGTACTCACACAGTCTGATGTGGAGAGCTGTGACCTCCATGGTGTCTCGCTGCTGACTGTCTGAACATCAGACTAAATTTAAAATATCACTTCATGTCTGTAAAGTGAGAATCAGCTCCTCCCCTTCCTGTTTCAGGGGAGTTTCTGAGAGATGGAGGTGGTCTGAGTTGAAGCAACATGTCAGTAGATGGCGCCAGAAACTTGATTTTTGGTGCACATGATTTGACAAACTGAGATGCCAAAGAAGTAACTCTGAATAATCACACACATGGATCTGCCAAACAAACAAACATTAGAAAAAGACAAACTTTAAAAACTAGAAAAACAAATGTCACATCTTTTCTAACGCACTCCTTTTGTCTAACATGACCAAGTCAGAAAAGTCTCAGTCTGTAATTCACCTATTGTATTATTCACATTACCTACTGACACACCTTTTTCATTTCATCCTGTTGACTTTACTGTAATATTTTACAGACGACCTATAAAAAGTCCAAAGTTCAGTTTGGACCGATAAAACAGGTCATAAAAAAAAAACACACTGGAAAACGAAAGTTCAAGACAAGGACACACACACACACACACACACACACACACACACACACACACACACACACACACACACACACACACACACACACACACAGGACTTTAGATAAAATATAACTCACTCTGACATGGTTACTGCTGTGATTGGCTTGTTGTGGAAAAGTCTCTGCAGACTCAGATTGTCGAGTTTTAGGCTCAGATCAAACATGAATGCAGATGCAGAACATTGTGCATGCAGAGTGAAACTCTTCTATCCATGTCATTAATTTGAGCCTGACTGAAAGGAGCTGCCAAAACTTTGTCACACACGTTATCTAAATTGCATGAGGCGGGGTGAAAGTACAATTGTTTTTTTTAGATGATCCCAAACTTGACTGTTGCTTTGAGGTAAGGAGACGCACACAACAGGTACGTAGGATTTTTCACATTAAACACTTAATTCTAATCAAAGACCAAAAAATGACTAGGGTGAATCGAGACCAAGAAAAGACCGAGACTTTGGAGGATTGAGACCAAGTCAAGACTAAGACCAATGCGGAGCGAGACAGACTCAAGACGCTTCTTAGCTTCGCCAAATCTGTTTGAGGGATACGAGACTGTGACCTTCAAAAGGCTCTCGAGTACAACATGAATTATAAAAGATCATTTTAGTGATTTTTTTCAACATGTATTGATTGTAAATATTTCTCATTTAAAAGTCAAACTGCAACTTTCTTCTAAAGTCTTGTTTTATACACATCTGTGGGTTTTGTAATGCAGTAAAACTTGATTTGTCTGTTGTTACATTGTTAAAAATGATGCACAAATAGACCAACAGGAAGCGCCTATGTCTCCTCAGAGCATTTCTTAGGACAGAAAAAAGTGTCTACTTAAGATTTTTTGATGTTACCGAGGTCAAGTAGTGGGGTTCATTTCATGCTGGGACAAATTAACCCACTTGTTTTACAGTTTTGACGCAAATAATCAAATGGAAAGGCCATTAACACTTTACAGCCAAATAACAAATTTTAGGCTTTGTGTTTTTGCTATATTCACAATCAAAGTACAATTAAAACAAATCAGAGAGTTCAGAAAAAAAAAAAAAAATGTACCTAAAATAATCTACATGAATTATATACTTTATTTAATATATACGTTGTATAATATCAACGACCCCTTTGTTTGATTACTGGTGTCTGTATGAAAAAGTCAATTTGTCGCTTTATGTTGGCGGGTCAGTGTTAAAACACAGGTTACAAAGAATACCACGCGTTTGCATGCGGAGCCCTTTTTCCTGTTATATAAGATGAAAACAATGATATATAACTGCAACACATATGAAAATAAACATAAACGACAAAAAAAACTTTAGATTGAATTGGTCTCACATGTTTTCGCGTCGACTTATTTTCATTTTCAGAACTCCATGTGATGGACAGACTCATACTGAAACCGCAGGTCACTGACTTCAGTGCACTGGTCTTGCATCACATCGTGGTCCTCCTTCTGCTCACACACTCCTGTGGAGGTAAATTTCACACAGACACGTGGATAAATGTTTCATAGTCATACGAGGCCGACAAAAGTCTGTCTTCTTCTCTTTGTGCACTAGCAGAATATGATTACATGAATTTGCTGTAAATCATTAACAGTTTACTTCGTGTTGTCAAAGTTCGATGGGTGCATACTTAATAACAAGCGAATAAAAAGGTCTTGAACGCTGAATATTATACAATTGCAAACCCCGTCTCTGTTTCCCTTAGGTCAGTCTCAGGTGATTGATCCATCTCAGCCAATAGTGGCGATTGTTGGTGATGATGTCATTTTGCCATGTCACCTGAAAATTCCTGCGGATGTGGATGCTCTTGGTATGACTGTAGAGTGGGCCCGACCAGACCTCGACCCCAGATTTGTCCATTTGAGGCGAGGTGGTGTGGAGCTCCTGCTCGAAGAGCATGCGTTATACACAGGGAGGACATCACTGTTCATCAACAATTTAAAGTGTGGAGACATTTCGCTGAAACTCTCCAAAGTGAAACTCTCTGATGCAGGAACGTACAAATGCTTTCTGCCCACACTTGACACAGAATCTGTGGTCCAGCTTGCTGTAGGTAAGTTGGTGTTAATCTATCGTGCTTTCAGGTATAAAAGCTTTATATGCTTAACACGGTTAGGAAGAGAAGGTTTCTTGGGATGAGCACCGGGGTATTTTGGGTCACAGTTGTAGTTTGAACAGAAGGGCCCCAAGACTAGAGGAGTACAGTACCTGGGATGACCAAAGGGGCATTTGATACAATCATAGGGCCCAACACAACTTTACATTTCTACTCTCTCTTAGGTTCTGTCTCCTCACCTGAAGTAGACATGTCCACAGTGAGCAATGGCGTGTTGATAGAGTGCAAATCTAAAGGCTGGTATCCAGAGCCTGAGGTGTTCTGGCTGGACGCTGAGGGAAACCTCCTCTCTGCTGGACCTACAGAGACAGTCAGAGGTCCTGATGACCTCTATACTGTCAGCAGCAGATTGACTGTGGAGAAGAGCGACAGCTTCACCTGTAGAGTCCAACAGAAGACGATCACCCAGACCAGAGAGACACAGATCCATGTCCCAGGTGAGAAAACGGTTTAGGAGTTAGTGACGTCATCACTGTGTTACACAGAGAAGTCCAGTTTAAAAAACATATTGTGTGTTTTTTCATTTCAGCTGAACTCTTTGTGGTCCAGTCCAGTTCTGCTGTTCGCATCACCATCTTCTTGTGTGTTTGCTTCGTGTTTATTGGTGCAGTTGTCTTTCTTATGTGGAGAATGAGACAAATTGGTAAGTCGCAACTTCATTGAACTTTTATCCAAACCTTGATGCTTTCACATCTCTTGGATGAGTGTTGTTTTTCATGTTTCTACAACATGATAGAATACAGATGTTGAGCCTCAGACACTACAACAGCTTTTCTCACATCCACAAAGAAAGAAAGACAGAAAGACAGAAAGACAGAAAGAAAGAAAGAAAGAAAGAAAGAAAGAAAGAAAGAAAGAAAGAAAGAAAGAAAGAAAGTCTAAAAATAGTGTCTGCATGTCAGAGCAACATTTGTCCCAAAATATTCATTGGTTGTATAAACTCATAATTCACACTCGACAAATGAGTTTCATTGTTGTTGGCTATGATATGAACAATATAAATTATTTACATTAGTCTTTAAGTCAGTCTTATGATTTAAAATGTTAGCCTTGTTGTTTCATGATGTGAGTTGACTTGTACTAGTAGTAGACAATGACATACCCTTCCAAGGCCAGCACTGCATAGATAACACAGGTTTGAACGTAAAATTAAACACACATCTCTTCTGTCCACACAGAAAAAGCAAACAACAGGAATGATGTTCTGATAGAGGACGGAAGACACGGGACAATAAGTGAGAAGATGAAGCATTTGGACAATAGAAAGGCAAAACTTGAAGAGGACTTCCAGAAGAAGGAAGAAGAACTGGAACATGTAAAACACATGACTGCAAAACTGACGGAGCAAAAGACGACTCTGAAGAACCAGAGAGAGAAATTCATGACACTACTGCAGGAGGATAAAGCACAGATAGAGGCGATCAAGAAGAAGATAAAGGATGGGTACAAATTGATGAAAGACACAAAAATGGAGAAGGCTGAAAAGAACAAAGAGGATTTGGAGAAGAGACAGAAAAAACATGAGAGACTGTTAAAGAACACAAATGAACTACAGGACACAACAGAGGATCTGATTGTTAAAATGACAGAAAGGAAAGCAAAAATAGAGAAAGATAAAGAGCAAATAAATAAAACCCTGATAGAGGTGAAGAAAGAGAGAGAAGAGACTAAGAAACTTGAGTTAGAGCAGTCAGAGGAAGAAAGAAAAGTCCTGATAGAGGAGGAGAAAGAGAATGAGAGGAAACCTGAGATAGAGCAGCTAGAGGGAGAAAAGGAAAAAGAGAAGGAAAAAGGGAAGGAAGGGAAAAAACTATACAAGTTCAAATGACACAATTTAAACAACATTTAGAAAATGTGCATTTTAGATCTGGAGTTCACTCTCTAAATTTGATGTGTATAGTGACGAATCATAACAGAAGTTATGTCATGACACTCTCCATGCAGAGCATAGACTGTGCTCTTTATAATATTATTTACTGCACAGAGACCAACAGTTAGATCTGGGTCATGGAAAAAATTCTGTTAGGAGGCAGGAACTTGGATCATAGTGGACGGACATGAACAGATTTACAGCAACAATACTAACAATGATGATTAATGGTAATATAACTTTAATGGAGATATGACTAATAGTAGTAATAATAACACTAATGGACATCAAGCAGGACCACAGCAGCACACCTGACCATTGATTACTGATTTCATTTTCCTCTGATCAGTTTCTTCTCTTCTGTTCCATTTTGTTTCGTAACGTTGCCTGTTTTGAGTATATTCTGCTTGAATTTGTATTTCTTTTGTTTTATTTCTTGGAAACTGATATGAGGCTGTCCATATAATACTTTGTACGATGTACGATTAAATAATCCCAAATGATCATGTTGAACTGTTGAGTTCAGCAAAACACAGAAATCAAATCCTAAGAAAAAAATGCAAATAATTTGAATTAAAAGTATTTGATGATGTTTTATAGTTGAGATATAGATTAACTTTTCTGTTTTTATTGTTTCTGATGTTTTGATGAATAACTTTTGCCTGTTTGGTTAAACTTCATATCCGTTTGTGTTTTCAATCTTCTTTGTATGAATCAGTAAATGTTTTTTATACTGACTGAATATAGTTTGTAGAGGTGTGTTTGTGTTTCAACAAGTAAACCATGATGACATGTAAACAAAAAATGAATAAGTTCATATTTTTTTTGTGATTCAGTCTGATATGAACAAAGAGAAATTAAAGAGCTGTAGAAATGTATACCCAAAAGTTTGACTTTTGTTTACAGGGTAAAACAAATATCTCTGTGATACACAAAGAAACAAACAGAGAAAGTAATTATACAAATACATTTTTTAATGATATGCCATCCACCAGATGGGAACCAAAAGGCTCCTTCACCCTTTTGTTATTTCTGTGTGATTTGTGTCTAAAACCTTAAATCATGACCGCTTCGATTCTGTAAATTTCATTTTGTATTTTTTATATTTTAATATAAAATAAATATCAGATTTTAACAGACACTCATTGAGTATTGTTTGCAGGTGTGTGTGTGTGTGTGTGTCGACCATGTTGGGGTTAACTGTAGAGAAATTAATAAATTAAAAAATAATTAAAATAAATAAACCTTAGAGACAGTTTCCCCTTTTGAGAGTTGGTTATAAATACACACGTTCACTAATGATATACTAACTCCACAAATATCTTTGACTTCTGATTATCTTCATTTCCTGATACAACACAAACATAATCCAACAACTTATACTGTATAATGGTATTATTAAGCCTCAGTTCACATCAAGGATGAGGCAATGGTTCTGTGAACTGCGAACAGTTGAAGAATGTTTGTCAGCACACAGTCTGTGTTATTACATTAACATTATTACACCATCTACAATATAGAATAGAAATAGAACAATATAGAATATCGCTCAAAGATTCAGAGAATCCAGAGAAATCTCTGCCTGTAACTGGCAAGGCCAACACCAACACTGAATGTCTGCGACCTTTGACCCCTCAGTCAGCACAGGCTGCCTTCATACGAAGGATATTACTACAAAGGTTCAGAAAAACGTTGTCAGTTATGACAGTTATGTTCACTAGAAAAACTAAACGATGTTTAGAAGTAGTTATACTTCTTGCTACAGTATCATAACTTAATTGGAGGGAATCCAAATGCTCCACTTTATTACCTGACTGGCCAAAGTGAAGTGCTGCAATGAAAAAACACAGAAGTATAAGGAGGTTTGATGAAAAATGATAAGGCAATCACTTTAGTGAAGAAACTACAGTGCACATCGGACTCAAGACAATAAAACAGACTCTACTACTCTGCGGTTAAAGTCAGTATGAATTTATTTGACAACTGCAGTCCTCTGTTAGGAGACGACTGATTGCTGCAACAGGTATGTGACCCTTTTCGTATTTAATGAAGGTTTACCTATATTTGATTTAAAAGACATTAATAATTGTGTCTAGTATAAAAAAAACTTAAAACGATTTAAGAGTGAGCTCTAATTAGGTCACTCTGCTTCCTGAATGTGAATTTGTTGTGTCTGCTTGTTTGAAGCCGTTTAACCATTAACAAACCATTGGTGCATTCATGGAGAAAACTGATTGAAATCCACGGATTAAAAAGAAGCTTGAAGGTTCCATGCAAAGCAGAGGAAAGTAAGATTTAACTCATTTCTGTCCGTCTGAACATGAAAGACGGCCAGCAGGATAATAAAGTCAGCAGCATCTGTGGTGTTTCTACATAAGCTACAAACAGCTTCCAGCTCTTTGACAAGTGGTACAATTTTTCAACTCCAGGATGTTTCGCGTGAAGAATAGACCAAACCCCGGACCACGACTCTGCACCTTTACTGTTGTCATGCTTCTGCAAACACTCTGCTGCACAGGTAACGCTCATTTTGTGCACCATGTTTAAAGGACGTTAGTCAAGGTAGACATTACTGTTGTCACAACTTTATTTAATGAAACGCATGAGAGAGGTAGACAAATGTAATGTGCTGTCAGAAAAGATTGCAAGCCGAGATACAAACCTGATGTAGCTTTCCAGAGATGTATGTGATAAGTTAATTCTTAAATATAAAGTCACATGATTTCTCCTCAGGTCAATATCAAGTAAAATGTCCACCTCAGCCAATTGTGGCATTTACTGGTGCTGACATAATTTTTCCATGCCACCTGATACCTGCCATCGATGCTGCTTCCACAACTGTGGAATGGACGAGACCTGACCTGAAACCCAGATTTGTCCACTTGTGGCGTTCTGGTGAAGAGATTCTAGAGGATCAGCATCCATCTTACAAAGGAAGAACATCTCTGTCCATCAATAACCTGAAACATGGAGACATTTCACTCAAACTCTCCAAAGTGAAACTGTCTGATGAGGGAACGTACAGGTGCTATATTCCCATACTGAATATCGACTCAACTGTGGAGCTCGTCTTTGGTAAGTGAGCACACGTCCATTTGTACATTATTTCATCCACAGAAAGGTGAACCCCACACTGGAGCTCCTTAAGGGAGCTAATGGTACCATGGCACATCCAAGCATATAATAATGGATCAGTACTGGCCCAATATTCCAGCAAGGTTCACAAAATGGGCAATTTGACTAAAGGTTTAGGGTAGGGGGTCTAACAAGAGGTGTACATAGACTGACCAGAAGGGTTTTTGGACTAACTACAGAAGCGTCTAGGCCAGCCCAATGAGGATTTTAGCTAACCAGGGTTTTTGTATTGACAAAAAGGGTACTGTATGTAGGCTGATCAAAAGGGTGTTTGGGCCAACCACAAGGTTATGTGGAGCAACTAGAGGGGCAACCAACCACAGAGGCATCTGGATAACCCATAAGGGCATTTAGTTTGAGTAGAAAAGTTTTTGGGCCACCCAGAATAACTGGAGTGATTAAAAAAGGTGGCATGTCATATATATGTTCTGTATGATTGATACATCCCTGTCTAGGGTTCAGGGAGTGTAACATAAATTTGATTCCCCACTTGTTTGTAGTCAGAGACCCTAACCCTATACCAGAAGAAACAACAAGTCAGTTACCAAACTTTAAAACCGTATCTTACAAAGGTAAGTCGTTTTCAGCTGAACAATGTACAGACTGTAAGTTTGTGTCCAAGCTAAATTTGTTATGTTTTATTGTGTCAACATTACATTCTATATTTCTGTTTCTATTTTCTCTCTTAGGTTCTGTCTCCTCACCTGAAATAAACATGTCCAAAGACAGCGATGGCGTGTTGATAGAGTGCAAATCTAAAGGCAAGTATTTAGAGCCTGAGGTGTTCTGGCTGGACGCTGAGGGAAACCTCCTCTCTGCTGGACCTACAGAGACAGTCAGAGGTCCTGATGACCTCTATACTGTCAGCAGAAGATTGACTGTGAGGAAGAGCGACAGCTTCACCTGTAGAGTCCAACAGAAGAACATCAACCAGACCAGAGAGGTACACATCCATGTCCCAGGTAGGAAAATTGTTTAGGATGGGTGATGGGATGGTTGAAGTCTTGTTTTATAAACTAATCTGTTATATGCTTTTTCATTTCAGTTGAACTCTTTGTGGTCCAGTCCAGTTCTGCTGTTCGCATCACCATCTCCTTGTCTGTTTTCCTCATGTTTATTGGTGCAGTTGTGTTTATTGTGTGGAGAAGGAGACAAATTGGTAAGTCGCATGTTCACTGGACGTCTTTTCAATCCTGCAACTGAGGTTACTTTCACATCTCTTGATCGTTGTCACGAATCCTTCATTGACTTGAACAAGTCATTTCAATCTCATGTTTCCATACCATAATTAAATACAGAGACTACAACAGCTTTTCTCACATCGTTTCAGTGGTAATAACTCATTAGACCTGTCACTCGTAACAAGTAGTTCCAAAAAAAAGGTGCTGGGTCTGAAAAGTCTAGCGAAAAGGTCTCCAAATGTCAAGTATTCACGAGTGACAGGTACATTTGCCAAAATCTTTGCCAGTGGTTATATGAACTCTAAAATTATTTAGATTAATATTATGGCAGTGATAAAAAAAAAAGTCCTGTAGCTATAACTCAATAACCATGTCCTAAACATGCCACTGAAATTTTTAATATTTAGATTAATGTTTAAGTCATTGTGATTTTAAAAAGGTATGTGGCTAATTCTGCTAAACAAAGCAAATATGTTTGTTTGTTTATTTCTGTATGCATGTGTGCCATCACATGCCCTTCCAATCTTTTTTTCAGTAACGGCCAAAACATGATGTATAAACATAACGATTGTTGTTTTAGGTCGTTCATTGACTCGAACAAGTCATTTTGATCTCACGTTTCTACAACATGATAAAATACAGTTGTTGAGCCTCAGCTCTCCGTCAGACTAAGAGACTAGGCAGGCTTGTCACTAGTCTCTTTCTAGAAAAAAAGACACTGACAGGGTCTGAAACGTCCAAGTCTAGCAAGAAAGTCTAAAAATAGTAGTGTCTGCATGTGAGAGCAACATTTGTCTCAAAATATTCAGTGGTTGTATAAACTCATAATTTACACTCTCATTAAGCATTTGGGCGAATGAGTTTCATTGTTGTTGGCCATGATATGAACAATATAAATTATTTACATTAGTCTTTAAGTCAGTCTTATGATTTAAAATGTTAGCCTTGTTGTTTCATGATGTGAGTTGACTTGTACTAGTAGTATACAATGACATACCCTTCCAAGGCCAGCACTGCATAGATAACACAGGTTTGAACGTAAAATTAAACACACACCTCTTCTGTCCACACAGAACAAACAACAGGAATGATGTTCTGATAGAGGACGGAAGACACGGGACAATAAGTGAGAAGATGAAGCATTTGGACAAGACAAAGGAAAAACTTGAAGAGGACTTCCAGAAGAAGGAAGAAGAACTGGAACATGTAAAATACATGACTGCAAAGCTGACGGAGCAAAAGACGAATCTGAAGGACCAGAGAGAGAAATTCACGACACTACTGCAGGAGGATAAAGTACAGATAGAGGCGATCAAGAAGAAGATAAAGGATAAAGGGTACATATTGATGAAAGACACAAAAATGGAGAAGACTGAAAAGAACAAAGAGGATCTGGAGAAGAGACAGAAAAAACATGAGGCACTGTTAAAGAACACAGATGAACTACAGGAGACAACAGAGGATCTGATTATTAAAATGACAGAAAGGAAAGCAAAAATAGAGACAGACAAAGAGCAAATAAATAAAACCCTGATAGAGGTGGAGAAAGAGAGAGAAGAGACTAAGAGGAAACTTGAGTTAGAGCAGTCAGAGGAAGAAAGAAAAGCCCTGATAGAGGAGGAGAAAGAGAGTGAGAGGAAACCTGAGGTAGAGCAGCCAGAGGGAGAAAAGGAAAAATGGAAGGAAAAAGGGAAGGAAAAAGAGAAGGAAAAAGGGAAGGAAGGGGGGAAAAAACTATTCAAGTTCAAATGACACAATTTCAACATTTAGAAAATGTGCAAAGGAAACCTAAGGTAGAGTGGTAAGAAGGAGAAAAGGACAAAAATGATCCATCATCTACTGATGCAGTGATCTGATTGTTTCCTTGATATTTAGTTTAAGTTACAACATTTCAACATTTAGAACATTCAGATCTGTGGTCAGTGGGTTTAACCTGATGTGACCACAGTAAACCTGTGTCACTTCATTCTCTTCTGTCGTCTTTCATTTGGTTTCATAATTTTGTCTGTTTGAAGCGTAATGTGATATAAATTTATTTTGTTGTGTTTCTTGTAAACTAATGTGATACTTTGTGCAGTAGGCTGATATGTGATTAAATAATACATGAATTAATCCCAAATTATTTATAGTACTTTATGTCAGTATTTCCAATTTTATATTTAATAATTTAAGAAGTAATTTATACTAAATATTCATTATATATACATTGTTGCATTTCTTTCATTGATCAGAGTGAACACTGCCCCCTGGTGACACGAGCAGCAGCTGAACATATTGCTTTTTCAAATGTTTTAGGATGTTTTTATGAATAACTGATAAATAACTTTTGACTCTGGTTGAATTTCTGTGTCATATATTAATATCATATAGCATATCATATGTAAGTCACTATGTCAAGATCTCAGTAAAACAAATAAAACCAACTTGTAATCACACAGGCAATGTATGAATACATGACCGCTTAGATTCTGTAAATTTCATTTTGTATTTTTAATATTTTAATATGAAATAAATATCAGGGTTTAACAGACACTCATTGTTTGCAGGTGTGTGTGTGTGTCGACCATGTTGGGGTTAACTGTAGAACTGAGAAATGAATAAATAAAATAATTATTAAAATAAATAAAACTTAGACACAGTTTCCCCTTTTGAGAGTTGGTTATAAATACAAACACGTTCACTAATGATGATGATTCTTTATTTGTGTGTGGTTAGACGCAGATACACACATGTTGAAAACAGGTCATCTGTGGTTTTTAACCTCTTCGACTCGTGACTGGAAATGAACACAACTTTTTTTCTGTATATGGTTGAGTACAAAATGCTCTAAGTAAAGTTATCCCCACAGTTTCTGAACACGCGCTAAGCACAGCTCGCAGTAAGTCAGGAATAGCAGGTGAGAGTGTGATGGCAGAGATATACAAACATAGTCAGGTCATTATTTTATTACACGCTACATTCAGCATTCTTTGTCATTTACTTTTTCGCTTCGGTCGCTTTGGCACCTGCCTTTGCAGACTTTACATACGCATTTCTGTGTAACTCTGACTTTCCCACAGTGAAGCTGTCCGACCACCACCAGCAGCAGAGCCACCAGCAAGACGGTGAACACAGTCCTCATGATGAGGTAGGTGTGACAGTCAGTGTCCGGGTGATGAGGTGAGGGGCTGGTCTCTCTGTGGAGCTCTGCAAAGAAAGAACACAACGAGTCTTTATGAGGCGTGGTGGGACGTTGACTGTTGCAGATTGAGATAGAGTTCAGACTGGAAATCCAACATACGACAGCCCATCTGTGTCAAGATAGTACAGTGTTTAAGAAATTAGAATTTTAGGAATGCATTGAGTATAATATGTAGATGGTTTATATTTAGATTAGCTCCTGTGTGATTTTAGAGCCTTTATTTTCCTGCAACCTCACAGCAAATATGTATAAAATATAAAATGATACATCTTATTCTTTAGGTTGAGTAAAGTTTTGCACTTTTAATATATTAATTTACTTCAACATTAATTAATTTTAATATCAGGAACCAAAAGAATGAGTGTTTACATAGATATGTTCTATAAATAATATAAAAATACCTTTTTATTATAGGAAAGTAAGATATATACTGACAGCACAACATCACGTTCACTCTGTGACTTAATTATTTGTAAGCTGTTGCAATACTGCATGGGGTCGGTAGTTTAAAGCAATTCATATTTCCTACAGTCGTTTAGATTACTTAGATTTCACATTATTTTTACATTTTTACTTATATATTTATTAATACAAACAGGTCAGTCACAGGTTTTGGTTGAATAATGAAACAAGAGAAGCAGAAACAAAGCTCACCTCTGACAGCCAGCCGGCTCTCTGCTGACTCTCCGGAGTCAGAGATGCTGCACTTGTAATGTCCTTCGTTAGATTTGGAAACATGCTGGATGATCTTCTCTCCTGTGAAGCTGGATCCAATGAAGAGTCCATCTTTATAGAAATCTGCTATGTGGGTGGAGGAGATCCTTTTGCTTCTGCAGCGCAGAGTCACGGCAGCTCCCTGCGTCACCGGGACAGCCGGACTCTCCAGGATCACAGAACCAGCTGCAAAGGAATAAATCCAAATTACGAAACATCACCTTACCTCAGCAAGTATTTCCCATCAATATGTTACCAGTGACGGTGACGTTGACAGCGTTGCTCCTCTCTCCTCCGGCCTCGCACCAGTACTCCCCGCTGTCCGTTTGATAAGCAGGTTTGATGGCGCAGATGGAGCCCGTCGCCGTCTTCCAGGTACTGACACACTCGCTGACTTTACCCTTGGTGTTCCTCATGACGGTCCATCCAGATGGGGCTCTCGGACCCTCACAGTTAAAGGAGACGAAGGTGTATTCAAAGAGCTGCAGTTTGGTTGGAATGATCTGAGCAAAGCCTTCACAGAGATTAAGATATTTAGAAATATTAAACTGCAATATGATCATAGTTTAGTTTTGTGTCTAAAGGATACTCACCACTTTCCTGAGTGTGATTAGGATGAACTGGTTCAACGCACAGCATCAACACGTTCATCACTGGAGAGACAACAGGAACAAATATTTAAAAAAAAATGTTCTCTGACTCAAGTAACAAATAAATCAGTCTTAAAACCTTTTTAATGCCACATGAGGGCAGACCTGGCACTCACACAGTCTGATGCAGAGAGCTCGGACCTCCATGGTGTCTTCCTGCCAACTGTCTGAACGTCAGACTGACAGCTGAGGTGTAATGTCGGTGAGAACTTCCTCTTCCTGTTTCTGCAGCGTCACGTAGAGAGGCTCTACGGTATCGATCTGCACCTCACCCTTTGTTTTAGTCGATAATATGTGTTGAATCGGATTTTTTAAAGACTGAATGTAAAGAGCTATTATTACTAAAACCACAAGAGCATCACTGAGGTCACAAGGAAACGCTTGAACATAGAACGGACTCGATACACAAGTAAAGGCAAGATAACAAGATACAGCTGAAACTAATCAGGCTGGAGCAGACGATCAAAACTGGTGGGATACACAACAATGACGGGATGTCGTAACCATGACAACTACAGTATAACTATAGACCCATACCAAATGTACATAAGTAAACCTTTCTAAGGTTGTAACCATGAGCTGTATTATGCATTACGTAGAAGACGTATCATGGATATTCAGATCTAACAGAATTACCATGGGTTCAAGCCCCGGGTACATTTTGTGTGACTATTTGGAGTCATTTATGTAGCTGTAAATAGTCGGGCCTTCGAAAGAAGTAATAAAAAAGTGTCTTAGAACAGCAGCGTATAATAACTGGACTTTACAAACAAACTGTTGCAGGAATAGTGGTTTTGTTTAAAGGAGAATCGATGTCAAATATTAAAGTTTTACTTTTTATGGTTTTTACTCGCGGTCAAAACAGTTTTATGAATCTCGAGTCTATGAAAACAACCCTGACGGTGTCATTTTGAGTTTAAAACTGCATTAGCATGAAAGACGTGGACATGTAGCAGGAAGTAATGAAGGTCTTATAAAAAGAGCTGCATCATGGGAAATGTAGGCTCCAGCAATTTTGAATCTTTGAACATTCTAGGAAAGATATTTCAGCCTCTGTTTATGTCTCTGGAGAAACACTTTAACAGTGACATTACTGTGATTGTCAAAGCTCAGAATGCGTTTTCATATGATGCATGTGTCCAATAATGGACTACATTAATGGTTCAGTCCGTTCATGTGACGTTGTTATCAGCAGCTGCACAGTTGCTTCAGGTCTAACCGATCAACATGTTGCTAGTTGACCACAGAGAGTCTGTCTATTTAAAAGTGGCAGCAGCTCTCGGCTTCATGCGTGTGCACAGAAATAAAACGTGGTTTAACCTTCACGCTGCAGCAAACTGCTCGCTCTTTAAAATAAACCTGCACGCTTTGAGGCAGCTCACGTATCACGCCATTTATTTACCACAAGCCTCTTATTTTGTATTATGTATACGCAACTCATGAGAACGTGTGTAGAATAAGTCTATAACACAATTTAGTCAAATTATTACAGACTTTAATGTATGACAAAGAAAAATATGAACCATCCCTGCGTCAGTCAAAAACCTGAAAGACACAAAATAAAAAAAATGTATGATGTAAGTTTAATAACTTAAACTCAGGTGTCATAAAAGGTCAATAGGTCATTTTTTTCTTTTCCTGATATTGTAATTAATGTGTAATGCTAATATGAGTCCATGCCTGTTAAGCACTGTATTCTTACCTAATCAAATGTGTAGTAGACATCTGATGCACGTCGGGAGGAAGCATCGACCGTTGGTGTTGGTGTGAGGACCGAGACTCCTGGTTCTGTTTTGGACACAAGAAAAAATGGCGTAATTTTGTAATTCTGGATGTCACATGGCAGAAACGTAAGAGTTCTTGATTTAAAACCAACGTTGTACATTGTTGTTTGAACTGTGGGAGACGCTAATGCTGCTACAGAACTGGCTGTGGTTTCCTCGTGTGGTGTGAGTATAAAGAAACAGCCTCTTTGTCTCCAGCTCTCACATGTGAACACGTTTCACATGCACATGCATTACTTATTCAAAAAGGAGCAGCGTGGAGGACCTTTGGGCACCCTCCCTGCAAAAAAAAAAAGAGTTTACATGCATCTTTCTGTGTTTGTGTCACGTGAAATACCTGTTCGACTCGTGTTTGCTGTGACGCAATAATAAACGGGCGTTTGCGGGGTCAGTCCAGACACTGAAAGAAACACAAAATGATTATCTTTGTTTAATGCTGGAGAACTTCCACACAGCCGATACGTGCATGGTTAGTGTTCCTTACCTGTTTGTGTTTCGCCTGAGTGAGAGTCTGGCACTGTCGTCCTTGAGGAAACGCAGAAAAACACTGGAGTACAGGAGAGAGAAGCTGTGTGATCACGGCATCAATGGGTAAAAGTATTTGAAGGTTTTCCTTCTATCTTGATGTACCTCTATGTTTCCCACAAAGACACAGTCCCACCAACAGCAGTAGCAGGGTCATCGAACACGCGGCTGTAATCCACACGATGATGAGCTCAGAGGAATGATGCTGGGAAGGTTGACCGTCTTCATGAAGTGTTGGAGAGGCTGTTAAAGTACGAGCTTTATATCATTGTCTGATTCCTCTGTAGCAAACACAGACTTTAAGAAATCAGGATGTTTGTTGTCTCACCTCTCACAGTCAGCCAGCTCTCTGCGGATTCAACACCAGCGATGTCACACTTGTAGAGTCCTTCATCAGACTTAGAAACATTGTGGATGCTGATGCTTCCTTTATAGCCAGTCGATTTCAAGGTGCCATCTTTATAGAAATCAGCTACTTGGACAGAGGAAGTTTTCTTGTTTCTGCAGTGCAGAGTCACATCGGTTCCCTCCAGCACAGGGACAGCAGGACTGTCCAGGATCACAGAACCATCTGAACAACATATTCAGTCTGCATTAGCTCTGTCTTCATTTCGTCACTTCAACCACCGTCACATTGTTTTTTACATGATGTTTATTCATTTTTTAATGTAACAATTCTTAACATACCTGTAACAGTGATGTGGACAGAGTTGCTGATCGCTGTTTCGTTAGCTTCACACCAATAATCTCCACTGTCTCCTTCAAGGACATGGGGTAGTGAACAGGGTCTCCTTGATGTTATCCAGCCATGACCACACCTTGATGTGACTCCCATGATCCTCTTCATCACTCTCCACTCGGTGAAATCATCAAATCCATCACAATCAAAAGAGATAGAGTCAAATTCGAAGAACTGGAGTCTGTTTGGAACAACACGAAGCAAAGCTCCGTCTGAGGACGAAGACAGAAAATGACAGAAAATTGTAAATGGTAAACTTGTATTCTACTTCCAATGACACGATAGATCATCGACCGTTAGATTAACCTGAAATAATTACGTAACTGCGACTTACCAATTCTCTCAACACAGTAGCCGTACTGATCTTCTGCAACCAGAAGCACCAATACTTTGACGACTGGAGACAGAACAGAAAGCTCTGTGTCAGAATTAGACTACAGACCCTAATACAACATTTAAGACATATATTTTTGAATAATACATTTAAAGTACTCACATAGTCCAATGCAGAGATCTGTCACTTCCATGTTGTCTCACTGTGAACTGTCTGAACATCAGACTAAAGGACTAAATATAATGCAGGTGAGAACTTCCTCTTCCTGTGCAGCTTACTTGTGGTGACTGAAACGTCAGAAGGTTTGACGCTGTGTGTGACACACAGCCGCTCTGAGAAAGACCTTTAAAGGTTCAGCACGTAAACTATATGGTCTACACCCCCTTTTCCATAAAGTCGCCATGTTTAATCATCATGTTTCTACAGCAAACAGGGTCTTCATGTTTTTGTATCATGGTTTGCCCTACACACTTGAAAGCGAAGGGTATTCTGTTGGTTTCAATCTGCAACTTTAAATGCTTTGTCTTCTAGTTGCCTCTAAAGACAGTCAACCAACCAACTGTTGACTTGTGGTGATGCTCATACATCATTTTTGCATAAAGGATAGAGGTATTACACAGACACCTGAAGTTTATTTGTAAAACTAGAAACGTGTTCGGATCGGAACAAATTCTATTTTTTACTATGTTAACTACAACTATAGGACATGAAACAGACAGTGGTCTCACAGTTTCTGCAGCAAGTTCAATGTGGCTAGTTGACCACAAGGAGTGTATTTAAGTTGTGTGGCAGCTGTTCAGCGTCTTGTGAATAAGCATAATTTAGCATAGCTTTATATACATAACAAAGTGGTTTACATGTTCCACTATAATAAAAATATACCTGACGCTTCGACTTCAGACAGCTCAGACTTCGACTTGTGATGCTGATATGATGGAAACACATGAGCCATTGTTTAAAAATATTTTAAGAAGCCATATACTTATAGGCGTTACAGTCTGCACACAACAATTCATACATTCATCAGATACCTTTAAAACATCAGGGTGCATGGAGATGACAGAACCATTAGTCTGCAACAGAGGCAACGAAACATCTAACAGAATGAAATATTTTAGTCAAAAGATGAGAAAAACTTAAGTTCAGTGCAGAATGGCTTGTCCTCTCCCTTTCAGTCATGTGTCTCTGTTTTCAGACCTGTAAGACAGACACGTGATATCAAGCAAATCATGCCTGTGCTTACTCTTCTCCATGAATACGCAGCAAAGAGACGCTGTATTTACCCAAGACTTTCCCAATCCATTATAAGACAGACGCAATCTTCTACTTGAACGTGCGGTGGTACTGGCAGATGGAAAGGGTGTTGCAGGAAGATACTCTTGGTGCTGAAAAACAGTCTGATAAAGGCATTTTAATTGGAATTTGTATTATATAAGACATGTGTATATACACATTACATTTACTTGCACTGAAGTCTAAAACAAAACAAAAACGAATTTCCAACAAAAGACAAAAATGCTCTGTAATATGAATCGCATGGACTTCCATGAAGTTATATAACTGGACAGAGCGTTGGTAACGATGAATCAAACAAAGCAGGACACATTGAACCCTGTTCAGTAATGTTAGCTTTTTAAAAAATATAATACCTTGTCCAGTCTTACCTGTGCTCAAAGTGTAGTAAGCAGTTGTAGTCACGGATTCATCCATATCTGGTGGAGATTGAGAGTGAGTTACTGAGCAAAGACATTAAACATTTCAGTATTGGGTTGGTCTACCTGGCTGTGTCTTGTTATGGTTATGTTATTCTATTTTACAGTCTCATGTCTCTGCTGGACTCATATGTGACATTATCTTTGTTTAATGCTGGATAACGTCTATAATAACAAGAATGCATGGGTATGTACATGGTTGGTGTTCCTTACCTGTACATGGATTACAGGAGAGAGAACTTGTGTAATCATGGGACCAATGGGAAAAAGTAGAGAACAAACAGTAACGCATGTTTTGTATTTGAAGGTTTTCCTTCTATCTTGATGTACCTCTATGTTTCCCACATGACCCCACCAACAGCAGTAGCAGGGCCATCGCACACGTGGCTGTAGTCCACAAGATCATGAGCTTAGAGGAATGATGCTGGGAAGGTTGACCCTCTTCATTAAGTGTTGGAGAGAAAGTGCAATCTTTATATCATTGTCTGATTCCTCTGTAAACATAGACCTAGAAAGGTTTATCAAATAATATTTATTATCTCACCTGTGACAGCCAGCCAGCTCTCTGCTGATTCACCCATTCCAGAGATGTGACACTTGTAGAGTCCTTCATCAGACTTAGAAACACTGCGGATGGTCACGTGTCCTGTAGAGCTGCTCCTGATGAGGACGCCATCTTTATAGAAATCAGCTTTAAGGTTTGAGGTCATCTTGTTTCTGCAGCGCAGAGTTACATCATCTCCCTCCATCACAGGTGACGCAGGACTCTCCAGGATCACAGGACCAGCTGGTCAACAGGTGATGTTAAATATTTAAATTGTTAAAATCAATGAATCAAAATATAAACTGACAATTCAAAGATAAACAAGTATTTCATGTCTTTTATCAAAATGGTCGGTGTATACGTGAAGTCAGGGAACAGCTAACATACCATATGAAACACTTTGACTTGTCTGGGTCTTAATGAAATAACATCTTTAGTGTTTTTAAGTTTCTATGCATTGAACATACCTGTCACTACAATGTTTACAATGCTGCTTGTTTTTCCTTCAGCTTGACACCAGTATTCTCCACTGTCTCCTGTGAATGTAGATAGAATGTTGCAGGATCCTGTTTTCTCCCATTTGATATTACATATAGTTTTCTTATCATCGAACTTCCTCATCACTCTCCATTCAGTCAACTCATTGAAAGTTGACAGTTCATCACAGTTTATAAAGACAGACTCGTATTCAAAGAACTGCAGTCTGGACGGAACGATGCGAGAAAAAGATGCATCTGAGAAAAAAACAGAAAATAAATATAAATGAAATATAAATATACCGTTCCTGTAAAATGATTTTAGCATATAACAGAGTTTAGTGTATTAGTCCAGAATAGATCTAGAGTTTACTTTTTTTCATTAATGCAAAGGTCTGTGTTTAAATCCATGGGAGACCCACAATCTTAAATGTAAACGTAAAATACTGAATCAAACAAATTACAAACACAGTATTTTAAAGTTAAACTGGCTCACCGGCTTTGTGACAGTCGCTGTGCTGGACTTGTGCAGACAGCAGCAACACCAGTACAGTTAACACTGAAGAGACCAGACATCTGCATATTAGACACTGATGCTATTGAACACAAAGTCACATCTGATCGCTGAACAGTTACATTTCTGATCAGCTGATGCTAAATGTATCATGAAAAGCTGCAGACAGATTCAGTACTCACACATTCTGATGCAGAGAGCTCTGACCTCCATGTTGTCTTGCTGCTGACTGTCTGATCATCAGACTGAAATACAGTTAACATACAGAGTAGCCGAGCACTTCCTCTTCCTGTGCAGATTATTTTTGGCGGCCGAGGCAGCAGCTCTGAGTTTCTAGACAGTAGCTTTCTGTAGCTGGAAACCATTTTATTTTTGAGCATGTTCATTTAAGAGATGGAAACTGTTAATCACTTCAAAAACTCAAACTGTATCATTCAGTCCAAGCAAGTAGGAGCTGCTCATTGTTTCAAAGGTTAAAGTGAACATATCTCGTTTTGTTGTTCTTAAAAACGCCCCAGGAACCCCAGAGAACCCAGACACTGTAGACCTGTCAGCCACTGTAGACCTGCTGTAGACCTGTCAGCCACTGTAGACCTGTCAACCACTGTAGACCTGTCAACCACTGTAGACCTGTCAACCACTGTAGACCTGTCAGCCACTGTAGACCTGTCAGCCACTGTAGACCTACTGTAGACCTGTCAGCCACTGTAGACCTGTCAGCCACTGTAGACCTACTGTAGACCTGCAGGCACTGTAGACCTGTCAGCCACTGTAGACCTGCTGTAGACCTGTCAGCCACTGTAGACCTGCTGTAGACCTGTCAGCCACTGTAGACCTGCTGTAGACCTGTCAGCCACTGTAGACCTGCGGTAGACTTGTCAGCCACTGTAGACCTGCTGTAGACCTGTCAGCCACTGTAGACCTGCGGTAGACTTGTCAGCCACTGTAGACCTGCTGTAGACCTGTCAGCCACTGTAGACCTGCGGTAGACTTGTCAGCCACTGTAGACCTGCTGTAGACCTGTCAGCCACTGTAGACCTGTCAGCCACTGTAGACCTGCTGTAGACCTGTCAGCCACTGTAGAGCTGCTGTAGACCTGTCAGCCGCTGTAGACCTGTCAGCCGCTGTAGACCTGTCAGCCACTGTAGACCTGTCAGCCACTGCAGACCTGTCAGCCACTGTAGACCTGTCAGCCACTGTAGACCTGTCAGCCACTGTAGACCTGCTGTAGACCTGTCAACCATTGTAGACCTGCTGTAGACCTGTCAGCCACTGTAGACCTGTCAGCCACTGTAGACCTGCTGTAGACCTGTCAGCCACTGTAGACCTGCGGTAGACTTGTCAGCCACTGTAGACCTGCTGTAGACCTGTCAGCCACTGTAGACCTGCGGTAGACTTGTCAGCCACTGTAGACCTGCTGTAGACCTGTCAGCCACTGTAGACCTGCGGTAGACTTGTCAGCCACTGTAGACCTGCTGTAGACCTGTCAGCCACTGTAGACCTGTCAGCCACTGTAGACCTGCTGTAGACCTGTCAGCCACTGTAGATCTGCTGTAGACCTGTCAGCCACTGTAGAGCTGCTGTAGACCTGTCAGCCGCTGTAGACCTGTCAGCCACTGTAGACCTGTCAGCCACTGCAGACCTGTCAGCCACTGTAGACCTGTCAGCCACTGTAGACCTGTCAGCCACTGTAGACCTGCTGTAGACCTGTCAGCCACTGTAGACCTGCTGTAGACCTGTCAGCCACTGTAGACCTGTCAGCCACTGTACTGTAGACCTGTCAGCCACTGTACTGTAGACCTGTCAGCCACTGTAGACCTGTCAGCCACTGTAGACCTGTCAGCCACTGTACTGTAGACCTGTCAGCCACTGTAGACCTGTCAGCCACTGTAGACCTGTCAGCCACTGTAGACCTGTCAACCACTGTAGACCTGTCAACCATTGTAGACCTGTCAGCCACTTAGACCTGTCAACCACTGTAGACCTGCTGTAGACCTGTCAGCCACTGTAGACTTGTCAACCACTGTAGACCAGTCAACCACTGTAGACCTGTCAGCCACTGTAGACCTGTCAGCCACTGTATACCTGTCAACCACTGTAGACCTGCTGTAGACCTGTCAGCCACTGTAGACCTGTCAGCCACTGTAGACCTGTCAGCCACTGTAGACCTGCTGTAGACCTGTCAGCCACTGTAGACCTGTCAGCCACTGTAGACCTGTCAGCCACTGTAGACCTGCTGTAGACCTGTCAGCCACTGTAGACCTGCTGTAGACCTGTCAGCCACTGTACACCTGTCACCTTGAGTCTCATTTGATGAAGACCATGGAGAGAGTCATTCTGAATCACCTCAAACCTCTTGTGACCCCTACAGTCACTACAATGCCTGGTTGGATGATGCAGTCATCTCCCTACTGCACCAAGCCCTCGCACACCTGGAAAACTTTGGAAGCACTGTGAGGGTCTTTCAGCACAGTACAACCATCACTGCTAATGAGTAAAGCTGGAGGAGGTGGAGTTGACTGCCACCTGGCTGAATGGCCTGTTAACTACCTCATCAATAGACGACTATCCACCTTCCTCATTCCAGAGCTTTGTTGTTTTACATCCTTATCTTAACACCTGACCTACAGTATGAGGTGACAATGTAACACAAGTTTCAACGGTTAATATTTAAAAAAATAAAGGCTGTTAAAGCAAATAAAACAAACTTTACTAACATGTCATGTGATGGGAAAAACAAAACACACATGCTGAGTCTATAAAGGATCTGACAAAAATCTTTTTTCAAAAAGGAGTCTATGTCTTTAACTGCAACACGGAGGAACTCTATGGGTGTCTTTTAAATTAACTCATTTATTTTAGAGTGTGATGGGTGCTATGTACCTGCTGAAAGAGAGACACACATTTCCAGACAAACTGCTTCTCCTGGCTGCACAGTCAAGACTGCAAACAGAGTTAAACTTCAACTTCAGAGTCAAGACTGCAAACAGAGTTAAACTTTAACAGAGTCAGGACTTTGGACGTGGAGCTTGCACAGAGCAGACCTACAGCAGGTATGTACCATTTTAAATACAAAAGGAATGTTTTTAAAGCTTTGGCTTCACATTGAGACTAAATTAATGAACCTTTAGTTCAAGAAATTTTATTTAACTTAAAGTTGCTGTTTGATTTTGAGACAACAGAAGCAGCCAACTGTGATGGGTTTTTCTTTTTCGGCACACGAACACACCATAGTGGCAGTATTCCTTCTTTAATGCCATAGACTCCTCCTGCTTACCAATTCCCTTACATTCAAATAGTTTGAATATACTTTCAAGACGTTTTGTGGTTCTTACAATTGTTTATTTCAGTTTTCAGAATGTTTCACCTGTTGAATGAACAGCCGTCTAAATCTAAATCTCACTGTGTTATCAGAACTTTGGTCTTCCTACAACTTATTCACTACGGCAGAGGTAAATCACACATGCAGACACTGTACTGTTAGAAGCTGAAACATTAAAGTTTAGTAGCATTTGTAAAAATTTGTTGCAGACTAGTCGGATTAAATTTCAATACAGTTTCATTTATAAGGTGCCAAATCCAAAAGCTATCTTGTGGCATTTGCCACACAGGTCAGGTATAGATCTCTCTATGACATTATTTACAGAGACTCAACACTTCCTACTCTGAGCAAGCACTTGCAAGGAAAAACTTCATGGCAGATTGTACCATCAACAATTCATCCAATTTCTGTACTTATTCAAGGCCACGCCATGGTAGTTTTAAAAAGATGAAAACGGTGTATCAAGACAGAAAGAAGACCAAGACTTTGAGGGCTAGAGACCAAGTAAAGACAGATTTTACAACACACCCCCTTCACTGCAGAAAGTTGGTAATATCCCTGTTTCCTCCTCAGGTCAGTCTCAGCTGGTTGGTCCCTCTATGCCAATAGTGGCAATCCTTGGTGGGGACATCATTGCGCCATGTCACCTGGAACCTGCCACTGATGTTGTTCATAAGACACTGGAGTGGTCGAGGCTCGACTTGAAGCCCAGGTTTGTCCATGTGAGGCGTGACGGTGTGGAACTTTTGATTAATCAGAATCCTTCATATGTAGGAAGAACATCAGTGTCCACTAAGAATCTGAAGCATGGAGACGTGTCGCTGAAACTCTCCAAAGTGAGACTCACTGATGCAGGAACATACAGATGTCACATTCCTGAATTGGGTACATCTGAGGTGAAGCTTATTGTTGGTAAGTTGACAGCTTTTCTTTATATATAAATACCTTGTGGACGCATAGTGGTTGGCTCAACAGAGCTTTCTTACTAAATCTTTAGTTAAAGTGTCTGTGAAGATTCCCAGTTATCCAGGTCATCTTTATTTGAGGTTAAATCTGGAGCTGAACTTCGTAGATCCTGGTAAAACTCTGTTAATATTGCTCTCTTTTGTCATCAGGTGCTCTTTCGTCTCCTGTTGTCATCATAGCACAGATCAACATAGACAGCAGCACTGCAGTTCTACAGTGTGAGTCTAAAGGCTGGTATCCAGAGCCTGAGGTGTTCTGGCTGGACGCTGAGGGAAACCTCCTCTCTGCTGGACCTACAGAGACAGTCAGAGGTCCTGATGACCTCTATACTGTCAGCAGAAGATTGACTGTGAGGAAGAGCGACAGCTTCACCTGTAGAGTCCAACAGAAGAACATCAACCAGACCAGGGAGACTGAAATCCAAATTCTAGGTTTAAAAAAAAACATCTCTATTTGCTCACTTACATTTTAAAAGTCTTTTCATTATATAAATGAATAAATGTCATTGTTTGTCATTTCAGAGGATGTATTCACAGCCTCATCCTGTTCTGCTGTTCGTATCTCCGTGGTCTTGTCTGTTGTTGGCTTCCTGCTTTGTTCTGCAGCTTTCGTTGTTTGGTGTAAACTAAGGAACAACAAAAGGAGTAAGTTTAATGTAATTGTTTTCATGGCATTAAATATCCTCATGTCAAAAAATGGAAATGTGGAAGCACTTTTTAGACTTCAGTTGAGCTCTGAGTTATAGATTATGTTATAGATAGGAAAACATGTAGACATAAGAACTGCTATTGAAATCCAAGGAACTCTCTTTTAAAGTGAAAATGCCTTGATTATCATTGCATGGTCCAGTTACTCCAGCACATATCTGCATCAAGCATTCATTAGAGATTCAAACAGATGGGGATACTTCATTGACTGTTTAGATTTGGATCCTCTCAGAGAACAGAGTGAAACAAATAAAGATAATGACGCATTCATGGTAAACAGTTTAAAACCTTTTCAAGTGTCTCTTGTGTGTTTCTTGCACCATAAAAGGCTTTTCATATTATCTTTGAGGGTCATCCTTGAGAGCGATCTTTTTCAAACAGCTTATCATGAAGACATTCTGTTTAAATATTACTAAGATTTCTCTGTTGATTTATGTTTAAGTCACTTTTCTTTTTAATTTAACAGTTCCTTTCCTCTGTTTGTGTACAGATAACAAGATGCGCCATGACAATGGTCCTGGAGATGGAACAGCTGAAACAGACGAGCTTGTAGAAGAACCGAAGAAAATGGAGGATCAGAAAGAGGAAAAGTTAAAGGAGAAAGAGGAAGAACAAAACGACATCAGATATTTGATTTCGGTACTGGAGGAAAAGAAGAAAGAACTGGAAAACTCCAAAGAGAAACTGATATCACAGATAGAGGAGGTGGAGAAAAAGATGAGGAAGAATGAGAAGAAACATGAGACTGTAAAGACTGGTTTCCTTTGGGACAAAGATGACGTAATGAACGAGCTATTAGAGGTCAAACAGGAACTGGACAACAAAAAGACAGAATGTAAGAAATCTGTACAGAGCACAGTGGAAATACTGCAGGAAACAGAGGGTGTGATTAAAAGATTAACAGAAAGGAAAAACAAAGTGGAGAAGCAGGTTGAGGAAATGAAAAAACAACTTGAAGAGACAAAGAGACGAAGAGACGAGATTCAACCTCAGTCAGCGAAGTTAGAGAGAGAGGAGGGAAAAAATACTGAGTCATCACCATTAACTGAGGCTCATTAATTATAGCCTAATGAGAGTTAATCACAGAGTCTAATAACATTCATTTCATTTAGATTTATTAAAACACAAAAAACTGATTTAAAAAACACATCAACAGCTCACAAGACCTTTTAAACAGAAGAACAGTAAAAGTAACAAAACTAATGTTATGTTGAATTATAATGAATCATCATTTATGATAGAAAAACATCTGTTTTGTATTACTGTCATTGTGCTGTATTATTGTGATTTATCTTTTCTTTACTGGGTGCATTACACTTTGTTAAGGTTAAATATTTTTATTTAGTTAAATATTTTTCTGCGTGGGAATAATGTTTTACTTTTGTTATATACTTTATATTTACCCAGCCACCCTTTATATTTCTACTAGTTTTTTACTATTTGCAAAATCTGGAATGACTGAAATGCTTTTGTTGCAACTAAAAAATGTTTTCTATTGTTAAATAATTAAGACAGAATTTTGGTTTTACATTGTGGAAATTCTGCAGCGTTTGCAACAGTAATAAATACACTCTTCATTGTCAGGATGTATTGCATAATACCCTTTAAAGTAGTAGTGCTTTACTTTGTCAGAAACTGCTGATTAAACACAAAAATAATAATATCATTGTTGTTGTTTTATTGGAAATAATCAATACTCAAATTAGACTGTTTCATGCAATTAAACATAGTGAATTTAAGGAAACAAATAAGTAAATTACATTCTGCAGTAAAATATCAGGTCAGTGATGCATTATTATATCTGACATTATCAGATTGTTCATACTGAAGCATCGCTGTTACCAGGTCAGTCTGAATGTTCATGAGATGAATAATGGAGACGAAAGAAGATCTGAAGGAGAAGAAGCTCTGATGCACAGATTTTTGGACTGTCATGAAATACTGTCAAGTTCTGTTTGTTTTTTGGAATCACAACTCTGCCCAAACTTGGACAAAAAAAAGCTTGAAATCATAAATAATAATTATCATACCACTTATTCAACTTGAACTGTATTTTACTTAATAATTAACCCCACTTGTGGGGAAGCATGACCTCATTACACATCCACATCAAAGTTGCTTATCTCCTACCAGTTGCAGATTGATCAGGAGTTGCAGTTCTTCATCACTTCCAGGAGCAGGTGAAACAGACCAAACATTTAGAGCCATGCCTTCCCATTGGGTGCGCAGGCAAACATGGTCCCTCTAAGAGTTCCTGCTGAGAGCACCAACATCTCTTGTGTGGTCGCCCTCTGCAGGCTTGGAGTGCAGATTCCCCAGTAAATGCTCTGGAAACAAAAAACAGAATTCAGGTCTGACATAACAAATACTGAATGATTTTAAGTTATTGAAATAGAAGGAACACATTTATATATTGGGTATTTTTTTCCAAAGTAGTCCTGCACAGATGTCAGTGTATAAATGCTCATTTTCAAAGAGTTATTCAAATGAAACCATATGAGGAGTTTAAGTAGGAAATGAATCTTTGTTGAAACTGCTAAGAACTCATAGACACCTAAAACATGATGAAGGGCACCAACGGGATATAGATTCTATATAAGATTCATGAAAAGTCTGGAAACCAATAGTGACAAATTAAATGCCCTATTTCGCCCGGTGCGGGTAATCAGTCACATGTTACTTTTATTTAGCCAGCGTGATTCAACTTACTTGTTTCACAGTTTGGTTTTATATCCAACCACCACCTACATTATATTGATGTGTACCTGACTTATGAGGTGAAATTAAATGGTTAATAATTAAAGAAAGTCAATAAAAGTAAACAAGATATAAACCTCACTAACCGTAACAAGAAAAGGACCTGACAAAAATCTGCCTTAAAAAGTCATTTTCTGTGATTGTGGAAACACATATGGGTGGGTTATTTATTTCTGTATTTATTTTAGAGGGTGATGGTGGACGCCGTATACCTGCGGAGAAAGAGACGATCACATTTCCAGACAAGCTGCTGCTCCTGGCTGCAGTGTAGTTAAACTTTAATTTCAGAGTCAAGAACACATCATTTTATTATTACTGACTTTGGACGTGCAGCTTGCAGACGTACGGCAGGTATGTAGCATTTTAAGCACAAAATGAATGTTTTAGTAGCTTTGGTTTTAAATTAAGATTAAATTCACGAACCTTTAATTCAAGAAATTAAATTAAATTTTACATACTATCATTCCATTTGGAATCCTGCTTGATTTTTTGACAACATAACTTGTCAATTTGATGCTAGTGAGGAGCTAACCATATGTATTTTCAATGCCAGAGCTTTGACCAGCATACGAACACATAAACAAACCATATTAGCAGAAAAGACCATTAAAACCAGTATCTACTATGACTTGTTTTTCTCAGCACTGCAATACTTAAATATACAGTAAATCTTCATTATAGTGAGTCAGGTCAGGATCTTTCCTGTATGAACAATCCACCTGCTCAATAACTTCCTGATCTTTCAATGGTGGAAATAGACTTTTAATGTGTTTTGTAGATGTTAGCATGGTTTATTTTAGCTTTCATGATGGAAATCTCAACTCAGTGCTATCAGCTTTTGAAGAATGTAACACAATGCATCAATCACAGCTACAACAATAAAACAGAACTTTTTGGTGGCCACCCACCAAGAGCCAGGTTCTGCTCAAGGTTTCTGCCTCTTACAGGAAAATTTTTCTTGTGCAATAGCATCCTGGAAAGTAACATGTGACAAAAGGTTAATTTCCTTTTTCAGAACTCCAAAATGGGGAATGACAAACGGTCCCTCAAACCTTGGCTCAGTTTCAGCAGCAGCGTTGTGATTTACTATCACACTATTGGTCTGCTTCTGCTAACACGATACTCTGAAGGTAACACACACATGAGCATACTGGGTGCTGTTTGTAAAGTGGCTCACACTGAAAATAACAGCAACAATTTGTCACATTTAGATTTAAACAATGTTAAAAAACTGGTTTGAATTTTTGATAGATTTTTTGCACATTAACAACAATACAGAGATATTTTAAATATTTAAATACAAATGTTAAATGTTAAATCTAAACTTTAAATCTAAATCTAAATGTTAAATCTAAATATTGAATCTCAATCTAAATGTAAAACCTAAATCCAAATGTTAAATCTAAATGTCAATGTTAAATCTAAATGTTGAATCTAAATCCAAATGTTAAATATAAATGTAAATGTTAAATCTAAATGTTAAATCAAAAAATCTGAATGTAAAATCTAAATCTAAATGTTAAATCTAAATCTAAATGTTAAATCTAAGTCTACATGTTGAATCTAAATCTAAATGTTAAATCTAAATGGTAAATCTAGATGTAAATGTTAAATCAAAATGAAAATGTTAAATCTAAGTCTAATGTAAATGTTAAATCTAAATCTAAATGGTTAGCTTTAAACATTTAGCTTCAAACATTGTTTAAAAAACTGGTGTGAATTTTTGAATATTTTAATACAAAAGTTAAATGTTACAACTAAATGTTAAATGTAAATCTGAAAGTTAAATCTAAACGTTAAATCTAAACGTTAAATCGAAATGTAAATGTTAAATCTGAATGTTAAATCTAAATCTAAATATTAAATCTAAATCTAGGTAGTTATTATCACAATAATCCATGTTCAAGAGTCCATTTCCCCGGATAAGATGGGTTTTATTCGTTATTTGCCACTATAAACACGCTCTGACCTCCTCAAGCTTTTATTTTGGTATTTCCGGTTACAGGCATTTTTTACCAAATTTTAAATTGAATTTATTCTCTAATTTGCCCCTGCATCAGATCTATAAAATAAAACAATACATTTCTTCCTAGGTCAGTTTAAGGTCGTTGGTCCACCTGAGCCAATAGCTACAACTGCCGGTGATGACATCATTTTGCCGTGTCACCTGAATCCTGCCAAGGAAGCTGTTTCAATGGCCGTGGAGTGGACGAGACCTGATCTGACCCCCAGATTCGTCCATGTGAGACGTGGCAGCGAGGACCTGCTGGATGGCCAAAACCTGATGTATGAAGGAAGAACATCAATGTCCATCAACAAGCTGAAGCATGGAGACACTTCGCTGAGATTGTCCAACGTGAAACTCTCTGATGCAGGAAAATACAGATGTTTCTTTCCAGAATATAATAGAGACACTTTTGTTGAGCTTGTTGTTGGTAAGTTGCATGAACATAATTCATCACAACAATTGTTTTCTACATTTTGCTTCACATTCTTATAGTTGTAACCACCCACACTAAATAGCATAAAAGCCCAGTCTTTTATTGAGGGAGAGACAGAAATGGAGCATTGACTTCATAGAGATCTTAGTCTGCTTGTGTCAATAAACCATTTTGGTCCACATTGAAATATCTCAATAAAAAGAATATTGAATTGGGGGTCCCTAAAAAAAGTAATCATTGGAGGGATTCCACCAAATGTTTTACATTACATTCATGTTTCATGAAGTACATGTACACATTTTTATGAAGTCATTCAGCTAAGATTAGATTTTTTCAGAAAATGATTACTCTACTATGAAAACTTTGACACTTTGCTAAAAAGTGCATATGAAGTTGTAAAGAAACAATAAATTATAGCTTCAGTTTTTAATTGAATTCCACTTTCCCTTCTCATCAGGTGTTGTATCCTCACCTGCTATAGTAGCTATTGACCGATCCAGTATTGGACTGGTTCTCCAGTGTGAGTCTAAAGGCTGGTATCCAGAGCCTGAGGTGTTCTGGCTGGACGCTGAGGGAAACCTCCTCTCTGCTGGACCTACAGAGACAGTCAGAGGTCCTGATGACCTCTATACTGTCAGCAGAAGATTGACTGTGGAGAAGAGCGACAGCTTCACCTGTAGAGTCCAACAGAAGAACATCAACCAGACCAGAGAGACAGAAATCCAAATTCTAGGTGTGTTTTTGTTTGCTCACTCACCTTTTATCAGTTGAAATCTACTTTTATGTAAATGTAACATTTTTCTTTTGTTTGTCATTTCAGAGGATGTATTCACAGCCCCGTCCTCTTCTGCTGTTCGTATCTCCATGGTCTTGTCTGTTGTTGGCTTCCTGCTTTGTTCTGCAGCTTTCGTTGTTTGTTGTAAACTAAGAAACAACAAAAGGCGTAAGTTATACATTTCAACTTTTGTTTAAAAAGGTTCTCTTTAGATAGAAATCCATGTTAGTCATTTCGCTGACGCTTTTATTCAAAGACGAGATGGCAGATGACCCGCTCTACTTCCGAGCCACAGCTGCCCACATGTAGACATAAAACCTACAAGAAAAGTCCAAAGCACTCTCTTCAAAATAACTAAAATGCCATGCCATGGCAAAACAAATAAGAAGGTCACAAATGACATAGGGCCACCATGTAGAGTTTTTTTTAAGGGTCAATCATTTTGAACCGGCCTTCACATAAAGATAGGGCCAATCCCATTTCACCCCTTCGCCTTACCCCTTACCCCTACCCCTCCCTTTTGCGCGTTCCCGTGAAGGGGTAGGGCTATCCCAATTCTCCTTAACACGAAGGCGTAGGGGTAGGGGATTGCCTCAGAACCCCTCCAAAGTGAGCGGTTGAGGCAGGATGACTCCGAAAGGAGGGCTACGAAACATTTCCCATAACACAACGCGGCATTGTCAACGACAACACAACCGAATTTAATGGCGGCGACATCTCCCAACGGACATAAATGTATTAACAGTTATAAATAGTAATTACGAAAAACAATACATTTATGTCCGTTGGGAGATGTCGCCGCCATTAAATTCGGTTGTAAAGTGTTGTATAAAGTTTTACATTGAAGTGTTGTATTAAGTTTGACATTGTCACAATGTGTAGTGGTGAGATTCTCCATAAAACGTAGGTGGGGGAATCGCTAGATTAGCGTGTAGCAGCAAGCTAACGATGTATGTTTGCTTCTGGTAATTGTCGCCTTTTGGTTACGTCATAAGTAGCGACGCGAACTGCTGACGTATGTGAGTGTTGGAGGGGTGTCCCATTTCGTAGGGATTGCTTTTCTAGCCCTACCCCTATTGACGGGGCAAGGGGTAGGGCTAAGGGGTAGGCGTAGGGGTAGAAAATAGAAATGGGATTGGCCCTTTTTCTGTTTACGTTTTAAGATTCTGTTTATTTATGTTTTTCTATACAAATACAGGACTGCTTAAATACAAAAGGTTTGGACCTTTAATTCAACAGTTCCCTTCCTCTGTTTGTGTACAGATAGCAAGATGCACCATGACAATGAACCTGAAGAAGGAACAGCTGAAACAGACGAGCTTGTAGAAGAACTGAAGAAAATGGAGGATCAGAAAGAGGATTTCAGTACTGGAGGAAAAGAAGAAAGAACTGGAAAACTCCAGAGACAAACTGATATCACAGATAGAGGAGGTGGAGGAAGAGATGAAGAAAAATGAGAAGAAACTTGAGACTGTAAAGAATGGTTTCCTTTGGAAAAAAGATGACATAATGAAAGAACTATTAAAGGTCAAACAGGAACTGGACAACAAAAAGACAGAATGTAAGAAATCTGTACAGAGCACAGTGGAAAGACTGAAGGAAACAGAGAGTGTGATTAAAAGATTAACAGAAAGGAAAAACAAAGTGGAGAAGCAGGTTGAGGAAATGAAAAAACAACTTGAAGAGACAAAGAGACGAAGAGACGAGATTCAACCTCAGTCAGCGAAGTTAGAGAGAGAGGAGGGAAAAAATACTGAGTCATCACCATTAACTGAGGCTCATTAATTATAGCCTAATGAGAGTTAATCACAGACTCTAATAACAGAGACTTCATTTAAGTTTCCCAAATCAACAGCTCACAAGGCCTGTTCCACAACAGAAGTAACAGGAAGAGTAACTGATGTTTGTGCTAATCACTAAACTTTAATGTTAAATGTCTTTTTCTGTGTGGGAATAAAGTTTTACTGTTCTTATACACTTTGTATTTACTCAGCGTTTATCTGCAAATATCTCATTTAAATCTACATTTACATTTAAATCACTTGAAATGAATGACTTCTATTGCTGGATGACACTGGATGACACATTGTATGACAGATGTACACTGTGAGAATTTGCACGGTTATAAAAAAAAATACACTCCTCATGATTAAAGTGCTAACTCTTCACTTTGACAGAAACTGGTGATAAAACACACAAATAAGACTAAAGTGTCATTATATATATTATTGTTGTTGGAGTTTTTTTCTTGGACTTTTCAAACCTTAAAAAAAAAGGCCTCTGGCTACACCCACTCGAGTTTGTCACAAATTATTCAAAATACACTGCATTTAATGCACATCAACATATTACATGGAGGTCCATCTCCCACAAGAAAAAAATCCTTTAATGAAGCTATTTATTTAAAAGACTTGAGGATTACCAAGTTAAAGAAGTATAAAATGTCTCCTTAGGGTCCCCTATCTACAAATATTACGTCAAACACCTGTTTTCATAAGAAATTAGGTTATGATTTGAATTTAGTCCAAGAGATATATACCCATTTACAGATCCAGCAGACACAGAAAAACAATATTTGTTTGGAGTACATGGGTCTCTGAGAAATCCAATATTTACTACATGTTAGTTGTGTATGTCTCGTTTAGCCCATTTTCTCTCTCTGTACTTTAAACTCGTCATGCTTTAAACACACGGCACACTCTGAGAAAGACGGATGATTACCATGAACCACATGCTGTCATATTGGATTTGTTTATTCTTGCAGTCACATAATGATAGTTCACCATTCACCACACAAAGTAAAACTTTGTTAAATTAAATCTTCGTTTAAGTTAGGTAAGAGACAGAGTTAAACATGTGTTTATGGTTAAGATTATAAAGTAAGAGAATTAAAGTCCTGCTAAGGGCAAAAATATTATAAATATATGTATATGTAAAATAAAATACGTGGTTATAATGGGAAAGACACGCCTGCTCTTAGCGGTCTTATCTACTGAGCTGAGCAACGTGACACGTTACATATGAACTTTGTTCAGTCAACTTCTCTCGGTGAAGTCACTCTGGGCCATGAAACAGGTAGGTGGCTTTTTTGTTTTTTAAAATAAATCTAGTACTAATAACCATTTAATCAAATGGGACTACAAGATAATAAGAAAAAAAGCTGGTGCTTTAAATGTGTATGAGGAAAGCATGTGGAACATATAAAACACGTAAAGCACGTAAAGGGGTGTCGGATGGTGTAAAACAAAATATAATTATGTTAATTATGCGAAAAACAGAAACAAATATTTACATAATAAGTACGTTTAAGAGTTTTAGTCAAAAAAAAAAATACAGAGAGAAATAATAGCGAAAAGGTAATTTAAATTTAATAATGAGATTGTTAGGACCTCTACATTTCCAAAACAGTTGGCACAATGTGTAAAATGTTTTTGCAAATAGAAGAAAAGAAAGTAATCAGATGTTGAAACTGAAAATTATTATTTTTTTGTATTGCTTCATGGAGGAGTTCAGTTGCTCAACAGTTTCCTTTGTCCTACTTTACGTTTCATGATGTGCCAAACATTTTCACTGGGTGGCCCTCATAATACCCATCAGAGCATGTGCACTACAGTTTCCAGTAAATTAATTTGATCTACCTTCATTTCTTCTACTAATGTATGTATTAAGATTTTCAATAAAAAAATAAAATGTATTTCAGTGCGCATAACTCCACAATGCCTCGTCTGAAGGATGGACTCTCCTTTCAACCTCTGCTCAGTCTCTTCAGTGCTGTGATTTTCCATCATGCTGTTGTCTTCCTTCTCCTTCCACAATGCTGTGCAGGTAAGTAGGTAAAATAAATACTTTTGGGAATCACAAGCGGACAGTTTCATGAGAAGGGATAGGACAGCAGAGCCTCTTCTGAATCGAATCTGATAAATCAACCCTGGAAAAAATGAATGGAGGAAGAACGGGGGCAACAAAATGAAAAAACTAAACACTGAATGTAACAGCAAAACTTTCAGATGCAACTCATTTGTTTTCCTGTGATTGGCAGAGATGATAGGTACTGGGGCAACAGGACCCAAATGCAGTTACAGTTACAGGATGGTCAGGCAGGTTAAAGGTGGTAAACCAGAAAAAATAAGTTCAAAGAAGCAAGCGGATCCTCCCTGACTTTATCCCACAGTACCTGACATCAAGGTAGATCAGGGTGAAGGCATTCTGGGGCAAATGGTCTGGGAGCTGGTGCACTCAGGTGTGATGGCTTGGGGTCAAAATAGATGGGCAGACTGTTCAGGTACATGCTTAAACTGGCTAACTCCTGCTCCTGGTCTTCAATCGGCAACATGGTCGACTCTTGCTGCTGGTTCCCATTTGGTGTTTGGGCATCATGCCAATGACTAAGGACCAAGACAAGATGTCAGCCAGCTCCCAACAATAAACACTACCACATTCCAACCAGTCACTATGACTATTATAATAGCTCCATGGCCAGTAGATCATGATACTTTTTGGGCCTCATCAGGCCTTCAACAATGTACGTTCTATTACAAAACTGTCATATTTGTGAAATTGTAGGAACAAGCACATGTTAGGACATGCACTTCATTTATTTAACATGTGTTCTTTATACAGCAAGAGATAAAACCCCAATCTGCTTTTGCTCAGGTCAATTCCGAGTGGTCGGTCCGCCTCAGCCAATAGTGGCAGCACTTGGTGATGACATCATTTTGCCATGTCACCTTAAACCTGCCGTGGATGCGTCAGAAATGACAATCGAGTGGTCAAGACCAGACCTGGACCCCAGATTTGTCCTTGTGTGGCGTGACGGCGTGAAACTAGAGAATAAACAACATCCGTCCTACAACGGAAGAACGTCGCTGTTCAATGATGAACTGAAGTATGGAGACGTTTCACTGAAACTCTCCAAAGTGAAACTTTCTGATGAGGGAAAGTACCGATGCTTCATCCCCACGTCTTTTAAAGAATCTACTGTTGAGCTTGTTGTCGGTGAGTAAATATACCGCACAGTGTCCTGTCTTTGTAAGCTTTATAATTAAGATTTATAGTATTAGAGTTTTGTTATTCTTTTCAATGAGAGAACTGGAGAACTTCAAATGAAAGTGTTCCAACATTTTAGAATCTTGTTTAGGAGTAATGGGAAGATGGAACATGAAGTCGCACAGCACTGTCACCGATTTACCAGTCGGCCTACATTTAAACGCTCTCGTATGACACAAGCTTTAGGACTTTAATTGATATTGACGATAACGCCACTTAGGTGGTTTGAGCGTCTGACCAGGAGGCCACTTGAATGGCTTCCTGTTGAAGTTTTCTGGCATGTGTAACTTAGAAGAAACATCAGGGTAGAATCGGAATACACTGGAGGAAAATACGGTATATATATATATTCAGTGTCTGAGGAATAACTCAGGAAATGCTTTAGGAGTGGGAAGAGGGGCATAGTCACATAATTACACGTTCAGTTTTATTTTATGTGCAGTGAAATCACTGTTTCATGTTCCTCCTCTTTCGATTAGGTGTCGTCTCATTCATAGTCATCAGGTTAGCGAGGACTGATGAAGACAAAGTTGGTACTGGACTGGTTCTCCAGTGTGAGTCTAAAGGCTGGTATCCAGAGCCTGAGGTGTTCTGGCTGGACTCTGAGGGAAACCTCCTCTCTGCTGGACCTACAGAGACAGTCAGAGGTCCTGATGACCTCTATACTGTCAGCAGCAGATTGACTGTGAGGAAGAGCGACAGCTTCACCTGTAGAGTCCAACAGAAGAACATCAACCAGACCAGAGAGACACACTTCTATGTTCCAGGTGGGAAAGTTTTGTTTTTAAATTTCAAATATTTTTATATAAATGTTATGAATGTTAATGTTTATCTTTTGTTCATCGTTTCAGAGGATGTATTCACAGCTCCATCATCTCCTGCTGTCTGCACCTTGGTGGTCTTGCCTGTTGTTGGTTTCCTGCTTTTTTTTGCAACTTTCTTTGTTTGTTGGAAACTAAGAAAAAAGAAAAGCCGTAAGTCATACATGCATTTGTTTATAATTGTCAAGAAGTATCATCTCCATTAACTGTTGAAGCTTGGGTCTTCCCAGAATGTCTGGTGACGCTGCTGACGACCAGTAGTGGACTAATGAAAAGGGCCATAAAATAAATGACTGAAGAGGTTTTATACACAAAACCTCTCCACCAGCATCTGTCCTATAGTTATTCTGTTGTATTTTACCAACATTTCTCTTCTGTGCTTCTTTATCAGAGGTTTCTGTTTAACAAAGAAACTCTGCTTAACTACAACACTTTCCTTCCTCTGTTTGTCTACAGATAAGAAGTACGATGGCCGTCGAACAGGAGAAGAAGAGGAGCTTGTCAACAGAACTACAAAACAGGAGCCAATGGAGTTACAACCAAAAGAACAGAAAGACATTATAGATAGGCTTTCAGTCGTGATGGAAGAGATGAAAGAAGTGGAGATCGCCAGAGAAAACCAGAAATCACAGCAGGAGAAGGTGGAAAAAGAGAAGATGGAGATTGAGAAGAGCATTGGATCAATAGGTTTTATTTCTGGCTGGACGGGTCGCAGAAAGGAACTGGAGGACAGAAAGACAGAATGTGAGAAATCTTTGCAGAGAATCAAGGACAGCCTACAGGAAACAGAGGATGTGATAACAAGAATAACAGACTGGAAGAAGAATATTCAGAGTGTGATTGTGGAAATAAATTCACAACCTGAAGAGACAAAGGGACGAAGAGACGAGATCCAACTTGAGAAAGAGGAGACGGACAAAAACACTGAGGCAGCACCATTAACTCCTGACACTGAACCTGATGAGAGTTAATCACAGACTCTGACTGTTTTCATTTAGATTAATTCAAACATCTGAATCAGTTCATTTCTTTGTTTTTTTGATTTTTTTATTCCAATATTTCAACATAACCTGTATGCTGAATGCTATGTTTTTTTGCTGTATATCAATAAGTAATTATTAATGATTCTTGTTGTATATTATACTTTGTGACGTGTCAAAACATTTTGACGTGAACTTTTTCAAGAATGCAGCAAATGAATGAATGAAACCTGCAGCAGACGGACAATAAAAGTATAAATAATCACACAGTGAAACATTAACGCCAGGGGCCAAAGTCCAAGTTTATATGATGATTCAGGACTTTGACCTGCAGCTTATTATTTTCTGAGACGACTCACGAAGGCCTGCAGCAGGTACGTACGCTTTAAAACGTTTTTCAAGTCCAGTATTTTTTTGTTTTGAACAAGCGAAGAGAAGTTTGGCTTTTGTTTCAGTTACTTTCAGCATAATAATAAGAGTGTAACAATCACCTTGAGCTGGCTCCAGGTTACGGCCTCTTAAAAAGGAAGCTTTACTTTTGTGCTGTCGCCGAATGCTTTCTCATGGTGGGAATTGTTGAGTCTCTAAAATCAATATCATAAGCAGTACGGTCTGGATCTGCTGTAAAGTCTCATGAGATAACTTCTGTTATGATTTGATTTCTATATAATTAAAATTGCATTGAACTTTCATTTTGGAAAGTAACATGTGACAAAAGGTTCATTTCCTTTTTCAGACTCCAAAATGTTTCGTGTGAAGGACAAACGGTTCCTCAAACCTCGGCTCAGTTTCAGCAGCAGCGTTGTGGTTTTCTATCGCACTGTTGGTTTGCTTCTGCTAACACGACGCTCTGAAGGTAACACACACACACGACACTGTCGGAAAGAAACTAAGAACTTTAAATTGAATTTTATTCTCTTAAGTGAGTGAGTCTAATTTGTCCCTGCAGCAGATCTATAAAATAAAACAATACATTTCCTCCCAGCTCAGTTTAAGGTCGTTGGTCCACCTGAGCCAATAGCTACAATTGCCGGTGATGACATCATTTTGCCGTGTCACCTGAATCCTGCCGAGGAAGCTGTTTCGATAGCCGTGGATTGGACGAGACCTGATTTGACCCCCAGATTCGTCCATGTGAGACGTGGCGGCGAGGACCTGCTGGATGGCCAAAACCTGATGTATGAGGGAAGAACATCAATGTCCATCAACAAACTGAAGCATGGAGACACTTCACTGAGACTGTCCAACGTGAAACTGTCCGATGCAGGAAAATACAGATGCTTCTTTCCAGGGAGAAACATAGACACTTTTGTGGAGCTTGTTGTTGGTGAGTTGCATCAGCATAATTTTAAGTTTTCCTTAATTTATCACAGCAAATGCTTTCTAGGTATAACTTCATGTTTTTAATGCTTTCTATTCCTACAGTTGTAATAAATAAAGAAATTAAACATTGGATTTATAAAGGGTTCTCAGTCTGATAGTGCCAATCCACCACTTTGTTTACATTGAAATATCTCAACAACTATTGAACTTCTGTTCATGATACTTGAAGTGGGAATTTGTGATTTCCAGAGAATCTTTTTAAATGACTAACAGTGCTCACTCCCCATTTTAACCACTAGCTGGCAGTGTCACATATTGCTCCTTTAAGTAAGTTTACCCACCGTCTCTTGATTACATAATTAGTTCCCTCTTCAGTCAGTGTTCCCAGGATTCATCTGTGTGTTTTGACAAAATATCAGTAAATGTACACATTTTAAAGTCAAATTAGTTTTTCATAAAATTTAAACCCGGTCATATGAAACAATAAAACTTTCCCCTCCCCTCAGGTGCTGTATCCTCACCTGTCATAGTCGGTATCAACAGAGCCAGTACTGGACTGGTTCTACAGTGTGAGTCTAAAGGCTGGTATCCAGAGCCTGAGGTGTTCTGGCTGGACGCTGAGGGAAACCTCCTCTCTGCTGGACCTACAGAGACAGTCAGAGGTCCTGATGACCTCTGTACTGTCAGCAGCAGATTGACTGTGGAGAAGAGCGACAGCTTCACCTGTAGAGTCCAACAGAAGAACATCAACCAGACCAGAGAGACACACTTCTATGTTCCAGGTGGGAAAGTTTTGTTTTTTGATTTCTAATCTTCTATCAGCTGAAGTCTAAAGTTATATAAATGTCATGTTTTTCTTCTGTTCATCATTTCAGAGGATGTCCTCACAGCTCCATCTTCGTCCGCTCTTTACATCTTCGTGGTCTTGTCTGTTGTTGGCTTCCTGCTTTTTTCTGCAACTTTCTTTGTTTATTGGAAACTAAGAAAAGAGAAAGGCCGTAAGTTATACATTTGATTTACTTGTGTATAACAACAACATTTCTCTTTTGTGCTTCTTTATCAGAGGTTTCTGCTTAACAAAGAAACTCTGCTTAACTACAACACTTTCCTTCCTCTGTTTGTCTACAGATAAGAAGCACCATGTCTGTGAAACAGGAGAAGGAGAGGAACTTATCAACGGAACTACAAAACAGGAGCCAGTGGAGTTACAACCAAAAGAACAGAAAGACATTATAGATAGGCTTTCAGTCGTGATGGAAGAGATGAAAAAAGTGGAGATCGCCAGAGAAAACCAGAAATCACAGCAGGAGAAGGTGGAAAAAGAGAAGATGGAGATTGAGAAGAGCATTGGATCAATAGGTCGTTTTTCTGACTGGACGGGTCGCAGAAAGGAACTGGAGGACAGAAAGACAGAATGTGAGAAATCTTTGCAGAGAATCAAGGACAGCCTACAGGAGGATGTGATAACAAGAATAACAGACTGGAAGAAGAATATTCAGAGTGTGATTGTGGAAATAAATTCACAACCTGAAGAGACAAAGGGACGAAGAGACGAGATTCAACTTGAGAAAGAGGAGACGAACAAAAACACTGAGGCAGCACCATCATCTGACAACATCTGAATCAGTGTATTTCTTTGTTTTTTGTTTTTTTAATCCAATAATCCAACACAATCTGTACAATGTGACACAAACTGTCTGAAATAAATGTTGTGGTGTATCAATAAGAAATACTTAGGACTGTTTCTTAAATACATATTATACTTTGTGATGTGTCCTGTGAAGTTTTAAAAATGTAGCAAGCACAATAAAACAGACACTGATCATAAATGGAGGTACTAATGTCAGGGGTCAAGGCTGAATACTGCATAGAACATAAAAAATAAGTTTAGAGAGATCACAAAGAGCACAGCTCATTTTGGGCTATTTTATATAGAGACATCCTTTTGTAAATTTGTTCACATGAATTTATTGGCAAGGTGTCACAGGGGACTGGGAAGGTTTCAGGTAAAGACCCAAATGCAGACAGGTACACGAGAGCTAACTTTAATAAAACAAAATGATGAGGGATGGACAAAAAAAAAGGCAGGAATTCCAGAAAACAAACAAAAGACTTAAAGAAACAGAAAAAAATACATAAATACAAAAACCATAAACCATGAAACACGAGGAAAAACTTGAGGGAGTCGGACACTCTGAGAAACAAGACAAGGAAACACAGGAACTAAACAGACATGCAGGATTAATCAGGGACAGGTGCCAAATCTAAAAAGGTGGGAAAACATGACAGGAAGTCAAATAAGACAAGACACAGACAGGATGGAACTACAAAATAAAACAGGAAACACAGAAACTCAAACACATGAAACAACTGAAATATATTTGTCATGTCTGCCCATTGTTTGCATTAAATAAATGTCTTAAAAAAGGCAAACAGACTCACTGAGCACACTGATTCTGCACTGAATAAGATCTGAACAAAGTGATGAAGGCCTCAGTCAACGTAAACCTGCATCTGTCCACCAGGGAGAAGCAGAGGCACGCTGATGATTCTCTGCTGGTTCATCCTTTCACAAAGTTTCTCATTCAATCATTGGATCATCCCAAACAGATGTAAAACAAGTGAAGCATGTCTTCATACTGCACTGATTCCTCATTTTATGAAGATGAGTATTGGGGAGTGTTTTTGGAACCACAACTCTGCCCAAACTTGAAACAAAAATGGTTTTTCAACTTTGAAGGATGCAAAGGACAACTCAGTTCTTCTTATTCTTTCTTTTTTTATTTCTTTATTGATGGGTTTGATGATTTCACTAGGCTTAAATAAATGATTGAATTTAATAGAATAGAGTAGAATAGGTTGATAACCTTAAAAAAAGAGAAAAAAACATTAATTAGTCTGAAATAAATAAACAGTAAATATTTTCCCTCAAAGTTTCTTGATCCTTAAACAAAGTAATTCAAGTTAGAATCTCAAACCATCTACAAAAGTGTCATTATACTTAATTAAATTCACCTAAATCATAAATAATAATTAGCATACCACTTATTCAACTGTAATTTACTTAATAATTAACCCCACTTGTGGGGAAGCATGACCTCATTACACATCCACATCAAAGTTGCTTATCTCCTACCAGTTGCAGATTGACCAGGAGTTGCAGTTTTTCATCACTTCCAGGAGCAGGTGAAACAGACCAAACATTTAGAGCCATGCCTTCCCATTGGGTGCACAGGCAAACATGGTCCCTCTAAGAGTTCCTGCTGAGAGCACCAACATCTCTTGTGTGGGCGCCCTCTGCAGGTTTGGAGTGCAGATTCACCAGTGAATGCTCTTAAAAATGACTTAAGATCTGACATAACAGTGTTTGTACCACAGGGATTTAGCACCAGGAAAAGGAGGTTTACAGTCCTGAGCCGGGTGGTGATGCTGACAGGAAGCAGAACCAGAACTGGGTAAGTGGGTAATATAACCGTGAAGTTAAAAGAAGATGCTGTAGGACTAGTAAGTCATATTAGCTGGCTGCTGTGTCCTGTGTTTTTGCACTTCCTTGTACTCGTCCTCGTACAAGTACTCGAGTACAGCTGTCTATATTTCCCACAGTGGGATTACACTCTGAAACTGGGGGCAGTGAATTTTAAATTGCAATACACATTTCTACAAAATGTTGCTTTAATTGTTCCCCTATAACAAACTGACACTGATGTCAGTCAGTTCAAGTAAACAAATAACCACATCATTACACCTATTTTAAAATGCTTTCCAAAGACATTCAGCTTATAACTAGTAATTATCATGATAGAAGTTAAACTGTGTATTTATTGCTTTTACTAAACTATTTAGCAAGCCATGCTCCCACACCAGTAACATAACAACCAATGAATTCTTACATGTTTATTGATATTATTACAAAAAATATACATGTTTATTATGGTTATTATGTCATGGTCCTTATTAAAAGTCACTATTTATAGTTGCATCTCCATCGTGCACACGCTGTTCAACAGTCTCTGCCATCCCTCAGGTGTTTCTACTTTCTGTGACCTGAAAAAGACAAAAAATATAAAGAGACCACAATGGACACGATCAAACAATAAAAAAAGACAAAAACAAAATACAGGGTTGAAATGATGCACCACAGATTATCTTCACTTCTGTAAAACGTATTGTTATGCAGATGACACCAGACTTTATATTTCTATGAAACCAAAGTGAATCATAAACGTTGATTGCTAATGTGGAATAAACTGATAATTCAACTTTAACATACCTTTGATCAAATCAATGTTATTGATATACAGTTCAGAAAATATACTTGTCATGTACAAACATCACAATTTCAAAAGAAATCACACGTAGTTCGTATCAGCTACATTAAAATCATATACGTACCTCTTTTTGTCGTGGTAAAAGGTATGAGAAAACACTTCACACATGTGATATCTGTATTTCATTTGGCCCTCGCAACAACAACAGAAATTATGTCACAACCGCAACTATAACTACAAGAGTGAAGCCTGGTTATTTTAGAAAGGCACTCTTGCTGAACACAACTTAAACACAGATCATGCCTGAATTAAATTTATTTGCATTTAAAGTTATGTACCTTTTTTCTTCCTCTCCTCGTGTGTTGTGACGTCATCATATATAGTCACACATGGATCATCTACAGGGGAATGTTCATATGCTGGAACAGATAAAAATAACAACAAACATATTTCAACAGAAGTAGTGTTCCCTACTGGAAAAACAGACATATGCATCAAAACTTAAATGCAAATATTATCTACAAATAAATGTTATTTTTTATAGCAACAACAACAGTTTGTGTTTCACAACACACAATTGCTCCATTGCCTGACTTGAATACACAACTGGTTAAATTGTATTTTTTCAGTCACAGTATATCTGCAAGATTGATTATTATTATTGATAATTAATTCAATTTTATTCATTTTATGATGAGGATTACATAAATACTTTGTCGGACATGTCAATCTAATAAAAGGTCAGTGGGAACAAGTCACACATGTGGTAGCTGCACTTTATCTGGCAACAACAAAGCAAGACATGTTACGACCACAACTGCACGTATAAACTCGAAGCGTGGTTATTTTTAAAATAACACACACACATATACACATGTACGTTCATACCTCTTCCCTTCTGCTCGTGTGTTGTGACGTCATCATATATAGTCACACATGGATCATCTACAGGGGAATGTTCATATGCTGGAACAGAGAAGAGTAACAATTATAAACATATTTAAACAGAAGTTATGTTTCCTAGTGGTAAAACAGACCTAAATGCAAATGTTATAAACCAATAAATGTTATTTATATAGCATATTTTGTACAGCTTGAAGTGCTTTACAGTAAAGACATTATATTTATTTAGAAGATTAAACTAGCTTTTGGTGAAATGTATGCGAAAACACTTCACACATGTGATATCAACACAAATTAAATTTATATACATGTAAAGTCATGTACCTTTTTTCTTCTTCCTCTCCTCGTGTGTTGTGACGTCATCATATATAGTCACACATGGATCATCTACAGGGGAATGTTCATATGCTGGAACAGATAAAAATAACAATATAAACAGCAGGGTCTCCAAGTGGTAAAACTGTTGTATTAAATAAAACTTAAATACAAATGTTATCTATTAATACATTTTTTTTATATATTTATATATTTCATATTTCATACAAGATATATACATGTTAACATGTACAGTACCTCTTTTCTTCTTGGGTTTTGTCACACGACCATATAAAGTCATGTGTTGATCATGTTCAGAAGCTGGAAACGCTTAAAAATAATAATTTTTACATTGGTTACAATGTTAAACCACTTTTCAACTTGAAGTTTCACAATAAAAATACTAATACTAATTAAAATCAAACAAACAAACATGCAAAACAATATTTGATACACACCTGTGTTAGATACTGTTTCTGGCAGCTCAGAGGAAAAACATGCAGCTGGAAAAAATGGCAGAAAAAATGTAAAAACAGACAGAATTGAAGAACTAAGAGGAACTTTTAGGTTTAAATCCTAAAAAAAGTTGAAAAGTGGCTCAAACTGTGTCACAGTAAAGAAGTGTCTATGTTTCTGATGACTGATTCTTCAACATGAATTATTTCAGGATAAAGTACTTTTTTAAACCTTTGTGTTTCCGACATTGAAGTATTCCCAACACCAAGAGCAGCACAGCCACACACGAAATGGTGAAGACAACAGATAACAGGGTGGAGAGCTGAACGGAGCCAGCTCGCTGAGGACGGGAAGTCTCCTGACCCAGTCGAGGTGTGGGACTAAAATATGCTGAGAAAAGACGATTTCACAGTCTGTAAAAATGAACTACTTTGAGTTACAATTGCATTATTTACTCGCTCTTTAAATCATAATTCTAGAGATTCAGGTTCTAGAGTCGTCTGTTAATACTGTTTTACCCCTCATGTGCCAAAGTCGATCCTCACAGAGGTGCTACTGTAACATGAGTCCTCAGCCTTGTTGGTCCACTGATCACCTTATGATAAAATGTACTGACAATATTATCCATTCTTACCAGAGGTTGGTCCTTGTAGCTTTTGTTGACTCCTTTGACTTTCTTTTAGCGTCACCCACAGAACAAAAAAATAAACGTTTTTTTAGAATTTCAAACCGAGCTTTGTTGCTGCTTCTGTCTCTGAAACCACGAAGGCCCACTAGCCACTTCAACTTATGCAAATAGCATAATTATTAAAAGGTATGGTCAGAATTGGAGGTTTTTCTTTAATAAGTAATATATTTACTGTTTTATAAGACTGTTACCTCTGACAGCCAGCCAGCTCTCTGCTGAGTCCCCTCTTCCAGAGATTCTGCACTTGTAGAGTCCTTCATCAGACTTGGAAACATTGTGAATGGTCATCTCGCCTTCATATGTAACCATAATTATGTGGCCTTCTTTGATGAAATCAGCTGGCTGGTTGGAGGACGTTCCCTTTAATCTACAACGCAGAGTGGCATTTTGTTGTTCCATCACAGGGAGAGCAGGACTCTCCAGGATTACACCATCACCTGAACAACAAGAAAGGAAAGTTCTGTAACTCTGTTGATCTGCACTGACCTGCTGTTAGCTGATGTCAGCTCAGTGTGTTAGCCGTGCTGCATGGACTGTGAGCATACCTTTGATAGTGATGTTGACAGAGTTGCTTCTCCTTCCCTCCCCATCTTCACACCAGTATTCTCCACTGTGTGATGCAAAGGCAGGTTGAATGTTCAAACATCCCGTCGACGTCTCCCATCGTGAAGTATTAGAGGAACTCTTTGTCATCACTCTCCGTTCAGTTGGTCCGTGACGCCTCGTACAGTTGAATGAGATGTGCTCATACTCAAAGAACTGCAGTCTGTTCGGAACAACATGAAGAAAAACTGCATCTGAGAGAAAACAAGAAATGGAAATAAGAGATCTCTTCCAAACCTCATATTCACGCTGCGGCAACTCACCAGCTTCATGAACGTAGTTCTGACCTCGAACAGTGAGCAGAAACAATACATCGACCACTGGAGAGACAAAAGGAGAGAGCGGTGCATCAGACATAGACAGTCTTTGTATGTGCAAATACTCTGTGACTGAAAAACACATGACATCAACACAACACAAAGACAGGTGTGGAAACAGACCGAGTACTCACACAGTCCGATGCAAAGCGCTGGGAGCGTCATGCTGTCTTGCCGCTGACTTTCTGAGCAGCAGACTGAACACGAGCTAAATTTGAAGCAGGTGTAGAGCTTCCTCTTCCTGTGCAGAGCAGAGGCCACAGCAGTTTATAGCTTTATAGCATGCAGCAACCGTCTCGCTTGCTCTGAAGAATTAAAAATACTTTAAAGCAGCTGATCAGTCACTGTTGATGAGTGTAAACCTGAAAGACAGTGAAGGAAATGAAGACATTTACCTGATTCTTTCTTCTGTGGCTCTGATAGAGCTCATACTCGTGATGTTGTCAGGATAGAAAAACTGGGGGCATGCAATCTTGAGACATTTGCTCTATCATCATGTTTTAGCCTCCTGGGCCAACAGCCAAAGTTTTGGGGCTTCGGGTTTCGGCCAGTGGAAACCCAGAAGATAACCGATATCCAGGACAGGACTCTACAGTCCCATCATCAACACTCCGAGGTGCCTATCCACCCTTACCTGCATGCAAGCAAAGCCTAGCTTAATATCCTGACAAATATATGACGAATATTCAAAGTACAAGTTAGTTTTTTACTTTTTTGTGCTATTTTGAAATGTGTCTGTTCAGAAAATGTTGATTTCTGTTAGTTTTCTCATGCTTTAAGTCTGGTTCTGTGATAGTTCTGTATTGTGGCTTTGACTGCGTAGATACAAGAAACACGTGATCGAAGGTTCAGCAGCTTTTAGCCTCGTAACCAGAGTACGTGACCAAAGTTGTGTGTGGGTGAGCTGCCTCGGCTAAAACAAACCCATGGTGGCCTCTCTTCTCAGAGCTGTGGTCGCTCTGCTTGTGCTCTGTCAGTGTTCAAACGGTTAAAACGGACAGAGAAGACATACGCAGATATAAATACGCTGACAGAAAGTCAAAGACTTGAAATATCTTGACCTGCGTTCACCTTTCATGGTATGCAGTGATCACAGAACACAGATCTACTTATGGAACTTTCTTTTTTAATGTTTCTCTGCATGCACTCAAGCCAAGACATGAAATATGCCAATGAAACATTTGACATATAAAGCAGCTGTAAATATAATTAAACATACAAATCATCATGTCACAAACAAAGCATGGTTACAATGGAGCAGATGAACAGACTATGCAGGCCGACCACAGCTTGTTGCTCATTATTTGGTTTGTTGAGCTTTTCTTCTGTGCAGATTAGTCATCTGTAGAAATTTGAAAAGAAATGCTGTGGTTTGTTTTTCATATTGTTTTCTAAAAATTACTCAAATCTGTGAACATGTGCTTCATTGACACATGTTTATCAAAGTATTGATGTCATCCTAAGCAGTTAGTTTTGGAAGGTGATGTTCTTACCTGTCTTTGTGACGTTTTCTTAAGACCAGCAGCAGCATGGCCACCCATAAGACTGTGCCAACAGTCCTCATGAGGAAGTAGAGCAGAACAGGAAGTTGATCGGAACAGAGAGGGATAGGCTCTTGGTGAAATTTTGGAACAACAAAGGTGCTGTTAGAAATTGTTATATATTCTTTATATATTGAGTTTTCGCCGTTGTTTGAAATGCGATAACTAATTTCATCTAGGTTATCTCTCACCTCTGACACTCAGCCAGCTCTCTGGTGATTCTCCAGCTCTAGAGATGCACTTATACAGTCCTTCATCACACTTGGAAACACTGTTGATGATCAAGTTCCCTGTAGAGACGTTCTTCATGAGGATGCCATTTTTATAGAAGGAAGCTGCGATGTTGGAAGGTGTTTTGTTTCTGCAACTCAGGGTCACAGCTTCTCCCTCCGTCACTGGAGCAACGGGAATGTCCAAGATCACAGAACCAGCTGAACAACATACATGATTATTATTATCGTGAATGACAAGACTGGTGATTAATTTGGAGGACGAGAGGCAAACTCTTTCAGGTTGATTGCCATTTCAATGCGAGTTAAATCTAAATTAGTGAAATCTAAATCCCTGAGTTAGAGCATTACCAAATTCCTTCTTTCCTGCTAAATAAGCAAACACTGGCTGATGAAAGAAAAAGACAGTTCTGCATAAGAACGCAATAAAACACATTATTACTATCTGAATAATGCAAATCCTCATGTAGATGAAAACACTGTAGACCTACCAGTCACAGCGATGTTGACAGATTTGCTCGTCTTTCCATCTTCAGTCTCACACCAGTATTCTCCACTGTCCTCGATGTAAACATCTCTGATGCGGCATCCGGACCGTTTTGGAACTCCCCAGTTTGTACCACATGTGATATTTCCACTTGAGCTCTTTCTCTTCACTGCCCATGCCAGCGACCCATCCAACACCTCACAGCTGAAAGAGATGGACTGGTATTCAAAGTGCTGAAGTCTGTCTGGAAATACATCAGGACATCCTGCACCTGACAGCAACAAGGACATATAAAAGTGCCGCTGCATTAAAATCTAGAGAAATGTTGAAAAATCAAAATACACTAAATAGACATGAGGTGCACAGATATGATACAAATACAGGCATCACGCATAAGACAAAGCACTCAATGCATGCGGTATGTCAAAATCTTTTTCTCTTGTGCATGTCTTGTCATCACGTGAGTGTAAATGATGCCAAAGAGTGAAAGTTGGTGTAAAGCTGATCATTTCATTTCACTCACATGCTTTCTGAGCAGAATAACTGTCCTGAACTTGCATCACCAGCAGCAACGATGCACGTATAACTGTCAAGTAGAGAGCTAAACATTAGACATGCATCATGCAACATAAAATGACATCTCCCTAATTTTAGCAGCTTCATTGTAATTTAAATTAAAGCCCCATTTTGTAACAGATTGTAAATCCTGTTGAGTACAAGTACAAGTTCTTGATCTGCAAAGTTAACGCATAAATAGATATAGACACTTCATACAAAAAAGTAATTACTATTATTATACTGTTGACTACTGCAATACACTGTATAAAAGGATTTCAAACCGTCCTAAAGTCATCACATGAAACAAAGAGACTTAGTACTCACAGAGAGCGAGAGCTGTGACCTCCATGGTGTCTTGCTACTGACTGTCTGAACGTAGGACTGAATTACAGCTGATGTTTCATGAAAACTTGCTCTTCCTGTGTGGCTTGTGTCTGCGGTACAGAGGTGTCACTCTCTGCACGGCTCTTCCTGAAGTCCCTGTGCTGATATGTGTTATACGGCCTAAACAAAAAAAACTGCAAACAGTCCAACAGTTTAAGAACAACGTTTATGAGCACGCAGTGAAATCTATGGATTCATTCATTCTGCAATCTATGATATCATTAAACGCAGAGAAATCTCTGCACCTAAAGGGCTAGTGTCAGGCCGGACTCAAAGCAGGACTCAAAGCAGAGGTGGCAGAGAGCTGTTTTAGTCAGATCAACAAAAATCCCTCGACAGAGTGAGGCTATGAAAACGGCCTAAACTAGGAAAAAACAAAAAAAACACTCCAAAAGAGGAAAAAACTCTAAACTTTTTCTATTTAAGATTATCAAAATCAAAATCACTCTCAAGGAGGAAAAACAAAAGGCTACGAAACATGAACTGAAGGTGCTCAAACGAGGCTGAAAAACACAATGCTAAACACTAAGAAACAAAAGGGCTAGACTAAGAAGTTACAACAAAAAATCACTCTTACGAGGAAAAATAAACAAAAGAACACTAGAGCTATAACGCTATGGCTGTGGGCTATGAAACAAGGCTTGGCTATGAAAGACGAAACACTTCGGCACGGGACAAAGGGAGACGCAGACAATATATACACATGGTGATGGGGAACAGGTGGAAACAATCAGACCGGTGACACATGAGGAAGGACAAGTGACCTGAAACGACAGGAGAGTTATCTTTCAAAATAAAACAGGAAATGAAAAACCCAAAACCCAACTTGACCTCACCGCGGTGTGACAGCAAGGCCCATAACCAACATTTAATGTTGGTAACCTTTGACCCTGCAGGCAGCACTGCATTAAAAACCACATGTATTTATACATGACATGTATGTCTTACAACTTTTCTGGAACTGAGGTTGTAGTAGAGTAAGAAGCAACAAGTTTGTATCTTAGATTTATGTATCTAAGGGAAAATGCAGATTAATCAACATAGAATAGCGTCTTAAAGTATGAGGTATCATATCTATCGCCTCTTGTCGTCTCTCAAGATAAAGTAGTTCTATACTGCCCCCTGCAGTTATTAAGCCCCTATCACAGCTTCTTACAGTAAATCTAAATCCACTTTTTAAGATGGGAAATTATATGTATAGTCACCTTATTACACTGTGTCATTAAGTTATTGTCTTTTCTTGGGGGAAAGTCATTTGAGCCCCAAATGACAATTGTAAATCAGTTATGCAAGGCAGATCCTCAAACATATGGATACACATGTCTCATCAAACGATGACATACGTGATTGAGCTTTGTCAGCTGCTTCAAGCTTTATTTCTTGCAGCATCAACAATCCTGTAGAGACAGTGAGAACAGCGAACATGAACGTGAAGGAACCTGAAGTAAGTGTGTCTCTGTGTGACAGCTGTGTCTCCTCCCTCTGCTGTTTCATTCACGTCATGCTTTGCACACTGAACTGCAGGGGGGCTGGGAGGGAGATTAACCACACCCTGCAATAAAGGACTTCACAGGACTGATACTTCATGCTTGCTTTAGGCCTCGTGTTAATATTTAGTAAAACTTCGAGTTAAAGATGTGGTGTTTATAGATATGGTTATATGTAAAAAATAGCAAAAATAACAAGGTAATAAGTTAGTTGATAAAGCGATAAGAAGATGACATGCACATGTCACAGGACCTGACTATCCTGACAGTCTACTTTTCACTCTGCAGCAATAACGATCCTGTGACTGTCTGAGCCGTGAAACAGGTAGGATATATTTTATCGTTCAACAATTCCTTCTATAGATTTAAACAAATGGAAAGCATTAATAGAAATGTGTTATGAGAAAAGCTGGTGGCTATGATACTCATGAAAGAAGGTATTTGGGGACATATGTTTTCACTGTTGCAAGCTGTTGTGGTCAGCGTTCATTCAACAATATTTTTGGAATACAGATTGTGTGAATTTGAATTCCTTCGTAGCGCAGGCAGACACATGGGGCTTTCTGATAACTGGTTTATTTGAAGCTTCTTTCTTCTAATCCGTGCAAACTAAACAGCACTGACAGAAATATAATGCATATTAGCTTAGCATGCACAGCATGTGAAATAACATTTACAAAATAAAATATAGACAAAACAAAACATGCTGCATGCTCTGACAGAATACAATAGTCTTTCAGTCTAACGTTTGTGACGAGCATAAAACTTGAAACAGAGTGTAAAGGTCAATGGTAACGCCTTAATTGCCTGTGCCGATGCTGTAAAAAAAGGTGGGGCCACACATTTAATGTGACTATCTAAACTATTCTTTTTATAATGACCAATATGCAAACTAGTATGGAGTTATACCTTTTAAAATATATCAGTGAAACAACTTGTTTTCCAGAACTCCATGATGGATGAACTCTTGTTGACCGTTGTTTTCCTTCTCCTGACACAATGCTGTGCAGGTAAGCCACACACAAAAAATATATATATATCACGTATAAGAATTTATTTTGCATGTTTTAAAAACTTCTTTTGTTTAGGTCAGTCCCAAGTGGGTGGTCCGCCTCAGTCAGTCCTGGCAACACTTGGTGGTGACATAATTTTGCCATGTCACCTGGAACCTTCTGTGGATGCTTCAGGCATGACGGTGGAGTGGTCCAGACCTGACCTGAACCCCAGATTCGTCTATGTGTGGCGTGATGGCGTGGAACTAGAGAGTAAACAACATCCATCCTATAAGGGAAGAACAGCAGTGCACATTGGGAACCTGACGCACGGAGACATTTCACTGAAACTCTCCAAAGTGAAAATCTCTGATGAGGGAAAGTACAGATGCTTCGTTCCTACGTTGGGTACAGAGTCTACAGTCGAGCTTGCTGTTGGTAAGTGAATCTACTGCAATGTTCTCTGTTAGTTTAAGTACAATTAGATTAATTGTAATTTTCCCATGCATGTCAATGAGATGTGTAATAATGTTTTGTGTAAATATCAGGTGTGTTTGGAAGGTGAGTTTAGGGGAGAGGAGAAACTTTGGGAATGAGTCACAGCTTCACAGTTTCTGTTGCGTGGCAGTGAGATAGAACATGAGATTGTACAGCGCTGGCTCAGTTTACTGGTTGACCTACATTCCAACCCACATGTATGATCATGAGTTGGATTTGAGAGAGGACATAAAACCAAACATAAAACTGTCTAATTGCTCCTCACAGCGGCTCTTCTGAAACCACATCTGGCATGTCTAACCCGAATGACACATCAGGGCAGACTCAGAACATGCTAGGGCGAGAAGGAACATGGTTCAGGAAATTTGGCCTCAAATCAATGATCCAATGGGAAGTACATAAGGAAACGGGGACAGTTTATCTGGCTGGGACAGACGTCATTTGTTGTGGCTTCAGCATCAGTCGTACACCAATCTTTTTAGATAAGAGAGAGTTTTTGTCATAAAGGTTATTCATGCTTGGCTGGGAAAATGTGTCATTTTATATTTTTATATGATTTAGAAATGATCCAAAGTCTCCAACATTCATACTCTAGGTCAGATTTTAACTTTTTTATATTTTTGTAGGCGTCGCCCCATTCATAGACATCAGCTCTGAGAGGACCGACAGCAGTGAGGTGGTTCTACAGTGTGAGTCTAAAGGCTGGTATTCACAGCCTGAGGTGTTCTGGCTGGACGCTGAGGGAAACCTCCTCTCTGCTGGACCTACAGAGACAGTCAGAGGTCCTGATGACCTCTATACTGTCAGCAGAAGATTGACTGTGAGGAAGAGCGACAACTTCACCTGTAGAGTCCAACAGAAGAACATCAACCAGATGAGAGAGGCACAGATCCATGTTCCAGGTGGAAAATGAGTCATGTATTTAAGTGTTCACTGTTTTAGGCTCAAATCTCTGAGTTCTAATTGTTGGTGTTTTTTGTTTTTTAATGACAGATGATTTCTCCAGTGCTTCGAATCACATCATCATCATCAGCAGCAGCCTGGTTGTGGTTTCAATCATCGCTATTCTTGCAGCTGTCTTTGCATGGAGATGGAAAAAAAACAGTAAGTGTCATTTATTAACATTCACAGCAAAGATTCTTTGCTTTGCATCAGGAAGCAACTTGTAACAACACAGACCTTCATGTTTCAGTTTTGAAGCATTTTATCCTGATTTGTTTCTGTTATTTTTTTAAATGTCCCCTCAGAAATAAAGGAGAATGAAAGAGAGGTATATGAGCGTACATTACAACGTAAGACAGACCTGGAAAACCAAAGAGACAAACTGAGATCAGAGCTGGATGGATTGAAGACAGAGTGGACTGAAAAGAAATATGACAAACTGGTGTCAAGATACCAAGATGGTGAAGTACAGGACGCCAAAACACAACTGCACCAGAAAATAAGAGAAGTGGAGAAAAATCTGATGGAGACAGAAGAAGAAATAAAGAAAGCAGAGAGTGTGATTGAAAGAATGAAACCAGTGGAGACTAGACAACTGAAGACCGAGAGAGACGAGACTCAAAGAAGCTCACAGGATCAGAGCAGTCAGAGAAAAGAGAGTGATGAAAACACTGAGATGCTGCCTGCCCAGAATGCCCAAAACCCGACTTCATAAAACTGTCTCACTAACTCCGTCATCTCAACTTATTGGTCATAAACAAACATAATCTTTGCATAAACCATAAGAATGTCAGGCCACATTTCCAGGTATGCAAACATGCAGAGAACAAAGTGGTTAAACTGTTCCACTGTAGTAAAAATAGACACAGGAGCTTTGTGATTGATGATGATGATTTAATCTTCAGTGTGCATGTACAGTAAACTAATGTACAGTCCTGACTGTGGTTACATAACTTCCTCCGTTCATACAGAGTCTCTGCTTCAGTGACCTGTAAGATACACATTATTATTTTTAATTTTTATTTTATAACAAGATAACATGGACAAAAAAAAATCATGTTTTTACAATTGTTACAATAGAGGAGTGCTTTCATCAGCTGATCTTGTCATATACACATTTTCCAAATTTTGAATTATTCAAATGTTTGATTTAAAGGTGAAATTTAAAAAATGATTGTTCCTATTATACAGCTAATGTATTTCATGTATTTACAGTTTATATCTTGCAAGAACTCATTAAAACATGCTGTTGTTTGGCTCTGATGATGCTTCCTTCATGACTGCATATACAATCATATGTAAATATTGAACAATGATTTGCAGTTTTGTCTCTCTACTGTTTCATACACGTCAGGCTTTATGCACTGAACACTGAACTGCAGGAGAGCTGACCCTGCAAAAAAGGACTTGACAATAAAAACTTTAGATTTGGTACTTTATACTTTCTTTAGGCTCCAGGTTCATACTTGGTAAGACATGCACTTAGTGTATGAGCCTTTAGGGGGCGGCAGTGAGCTGGAGCCTTTTCATTTTAACTCTGTCTTCTGACTTATTGGTGATTGGTGACGTAATCTTTGAATAAATTATAGGAATGTCAACACAGATACCATAGAGAAGATATAGCTACATGTGTTTGTTTGTGTGTGTGTTACTGTACATTTGAATTTATTTTATTATTATTGACATGACAGACAAACAAAAATACAAACTCAACATCTTTGGTATGCAAACTTGACCTTTACCTATGTAACATCATAACAGCTGCAACTGTTATTCATTCACTTGTATGCAATCATGGGGAAATGTTCAATACATTTATAGCATGTGATTTTATAGACAGCAGAGTCAATGCGTCTGCTTGAGGTTAGATGGTTATTAACCACAGTGAGCGTATTTAAACTGCAGCAGCAGCTTGGTTTTTCTAACAGCGTTTCGAGTCATGCGAACAAGCCGATAAAGTGGTTAAACTGTTCCACTGTAATAAGAATAGACACCAGAGCTTTGTATTGGCTGAAGAGTTCAGATGAGGACGTGTGATGATGATAGTCGTGAGAACCAAGGCAGGGGATTAACATTTTCAACATCATTTTAAAACGACTACAGTGAATTAATGTAACAGTCCTGACTGTGGTTACATAACTTCCTCCTTTCATACAGTCGCTTCTTCAGTCATGTGGCTCTCAGTGACCTGTAAGACACATGGTATTCAAAATTTACATCAGCAAAAACATTTTACTTCTAAACTCCCAAAGTAACATGTGTTTTCATCACAGAGAAAGTCTTACCTCTTCTTTTGTCCGCAGTAGAATAAAAAGTCTGTTTAACATGTATCTGCACTTTCAGAGGGAACTGCGATGAAAGAAAATTCTGTCAAATAAAACAACTTTTTTCCAAAACAGACACGTTCCAACAAAATGAACAGAAGTAATTAATTTGTTTTTGGCTTCTGTAGATTCACATGGAATTGATTTACTGGACAAAGTGTTCAGCCTAAATTTAAATGTTTGTCGAGTCTTACCAAACCTCAAAGTATGGTAGACGCATGTAGCCATGGATTCATCCTCATCTGATGGAGACAGAGTGCAAGGTAAAGCTGAGACATGTATACGATTATGACATGTGGGTTTCTCTGCCGATATAAGTATGTAGTTTTTTTGTGTAATTGTGACATAAATCAATTTTTTATTGACCTTGTTCATAAAATAAAAGAGTGCTTTGATCAACGGATCATGGTATCTATACATTTTCCCCATTCAAATGAGTCAAGTGTTTGATTCAAAGTCAAAATTTGATCATTTGTTAATGTATAACCTATTTCATGTATTTACAATTTGGCTCTGATGCTGGCTTCCTACTTGGCTGCAAGTTCAGCCAACTCAGAAGCTGCTACACGGTGAACTGAGGGGCCCATCTGCCTGTTTCTGTCTGTGGGCTTCTCGTGTGGTTTTAGTCTGACATGCTGCAATAATCTAAATGTATTCACAGGCGTCTAAAGCTTCTGAAACGGACACAGGCTGAGATGGTTCGAGAGCACAAACATGAGCTTTAGTGGTCTGTAACGCTTTCTGTTTGTGACACCACAGTAATTTTCCATAACGTCTGCAAAGATTAACCTCTCTAAAGCTCTATCATGTAGCAGTCAGTGTTCGTTAGAGTCACAAGTTAAGTAAAATTATTTAAGAAATGCATAAAAATTTGATAGTTATGATTAGGACTGAAGTTGGTCAAAAGATTTAACGCAATGAAACTGAAAAAAATATTCACATATAATTTTTTATAGCCCTTTTTAGAAAACAGAAGGGTGATTTACACAAATTTTTAAATAAACTGACACTGCTCAAAAAATAATAATGCATTCAAATCAATGTTGTTGTCAATTATTGGCATATCCAAGGCTCTAATAGTTCTCACTAAAAATTACAATTTGGACTTAGTGTATAGAAAATTTTTCATATTTTGTGTTTTTATCATTTACAGTATGTGGGTTCATATTCCCAAAATTACATTAAAGGGTTAAAATTATTTAAGAAATGCATGAAAATTTGATAGTTATGATTAGGACTGAAGTTGGTCAAAAGATTTAATGCAGTGAAACTGAAAAAAAATATTCACATATATTTTTTTATAGCCCTTTTTAGAAAAAAAATTTTTATGCACAGAAGGGTGATTCGCAAAAAATTTTTAATAAACTGACACTGCTCAAAAAATAATAATGCATTCAAATCAATGTCGTTGTCAATTATTGACATATCCAAGGGTCTAATAGTTCTCCCTAAAAATTACAATTTGGACTTAGTGTATAGATAATTTTTCATATTTTGTGTTTTTATCATTTACAGTATGTGGGTTCATATTCCCAAAATGACATTAAAGGGTTAAAATTTTTTAAGAAATGCATAAAAATTTGAGACTTATGATTAGGACTGAAGTTGGTCAAAAGATTTAATGCAGTGAAATTGAAAAAAAAAAATTCACATATTTTTAGAAAAAAACATTTTTTGCACCGAACGACCGCTCGCACAAACTTTTTTGAGGGGAGCACAAGGGTTAATTACCTTTTCTGTTAATGGGTTCCTGGGTAGTAACATCAACATCGGTTGCCTGTTGTAGTTGAGCTTCACTAGTATCTGCAGACAAAAACATACAATTCAAAAAGTGCGTCACAGGTAGCAATCTTTGTTTGTCAGTTTCAAATTTCATTACCGTTTTTCCTGGGAATAGTGACAGCAGCGTATATTATATCATTTGTACCCGTCTCTGCAGACACTGAAACACAATAAATAAATAAAAAAATCAAGGTCACAGAAAAAGTAAAAACCTCTGTTCTTGAAAGCAGCAGGCAGTTAAAGACTGAAGGTATTTCATTACTGCTAATAGTTAAACTAAGCTACAATAGTTTTAATTTTAGTAGCACAAAATTAATAGAAGGGGACTGATGAACATAAATGTATGGCCCATATATAACAAACAAGTTACCACCTGCAGTGCAAGTATGCAAAAAAAGTTTCTCCACTAGAGACCAGAGTTTTTTTGTTTGTTTTTTTAAATGTAAAATGTGCAGTACATATCATGGTAGAAGAAACAAAAAAACATTTTGTTCAACCTTATCCCTCGGTAACAGCTTTACTTTACTATTGTATTATGTTTGATGCCATGTATTGTCTTTTTTTAAGTCAATTATTTTGTCTGTTGCTTGCCTGGTCCCTCCCACCTCAGATAATAATGAAGATATGATCGTTGGTGGATAATTACCTGTTTGTGGAGGAGAGGAGGTTGGAGTGTAGGCAAGAGGAGTTGAAGCACCTGTCCGAATTAAGAAAATACCAAAAGTAAGTGTGTGAACAGGAGGACAGTCAGTGTAAATGCTCCTTGGAACCATTGTTTTTAAGATAACAGATGGATGTAAAACTATGGAATATAAACAAAACTGTATATTGAGCACCCTATGAACATGGTCTAAGGTCACTCAGTGAATCAAGTGTTTGAGTGTTTTGTACCTTTGTACCAATGGTAAAGTCCCATCACCAACAGCAGCAGGAAAACAGCGATGACTATCGAAATCAGGGTGCAGACTTGAGCGAAGAGGTTGTCACGATCATCTTCGTGGTGTGTGGGGGGGGGCATTACATTAAACATGCAGTATGAATATTACACGTGGGATCTGAATGATATTTTGACATCAATCAAGGTGACTGAGTTTGGATTTATCAGGCCAACTCATCCCTGTCTGGAACCATAACATTAGAACAACAATTCGGACATAGTAAACATCATAATCTCATATCTCACCTGTGACAGCCACCAAAGTCTCGTCTGATTCTCCGACTCCAGAGATGTGACACTTGTAGAGTCCTTCATGTGATTTGGAGATACTGTGGATGGTCATGTTTCTTGCAGTGCTGTTCCTAATGAGGATGCCATCTTTATAGAAGTGTACTATGGCGTTGACGGTGTTCCTGCCTCTGCAGTGCAAAGTGATATTATTTCCCTCCACCACAGGAAGACGAGGGCTCTCCAGGATCACAGGCATATCTGATCAAAAATTTATTAAACAGGTTATCAATCACGATGCAGTAGGAAAGGATACGTCCATGTGAATGTGTTTCAATAACTGAAAGATGTCTGATTCCTTTAAAGCTCTGTTTTCAACAAGTAATTTGGTTCAGTTTGCTACGGACAACAGTTTAGATCTCACAAGTGTGAGGACATACATGCTCCAGAAAAGCAGCAGTACAATTACATTTACTAAGGAGAATGGCACCCAATGACTACTTACTACTCTCTTTTTTGAGTGCAGACATTTTTTGTAATGCACAATGAGTCTTACCTGTGACAGCCAGCCAGCTCTCTGCTGATTCGCCAGCTCCAGAGATGTTACACTTGTAGTGTCCTTCATCAGACTGGGAAACACTGCGGATGGTCACGTGTCCTGTAGAGCTGCTCCTGATGAGGACGCCATCTTTATAGAAATAAGCTTTAAGGTTTGAGGTCGTCTTGTTTCTGCAGCGCAGAGTTACATCATCTCCCTCCATCACAGGTGACGCAGGACTCTCCAGGATCACAGGACCAGCTGGTCAACAGGTGATGTTAAATATTTAAATTGTTAAAATCAATGAATCAAAATATAAACTGACAATTCGAATATCAACAAGTATTTCATATGCAACACTTTGACTTGTCTGGGTCTTAATGAAATAACATCTTTAGTGTGTTTTTAAGTTTCTATGCATTGAACATACCTGTCACTACAATGTTTACAATGCTGCTTGTTTTTCCTTCAGCTTGACACCAGTATTCTCCGCTGTCTCCTGTGAATGTAGATGTAATGTTGCAGGATCCTGTTTTCTCCCATTTGACATTACATATAGTTTTCTTATCATCGAATTTCCTCATCACTCTCCATTCAGTCAACTTATTGAAAGTTGACATTTCATCACAGTTTATAAAGAGAGACTCGTATTCAAAGAACTGCAGTCTGGACGGAACGATGCGAGGAAAAGATGCGTCTGAGAAAAAAACAGAAAAGAGAAATATTTAAATATTTTCTTTTCTGAATGAAATATAAATTTACCATTCCTGTAAAATGATTTTAACATATAACAGAAAGTTCCAAAGACAGAATGAAAAACTTTAGTAGCTTTGTCTAGTTTTTTTTTTCAGATCTAGATATAAAATTGCAATAATGGTAATTAAAAGATTAAAATGCAAAAGTCTGTCTTTAAATCCATGGGAGACCCACAATCTTAAATGTAAACGTAAAATACTGAATCAAACAAATTACAAACACAGTATTTTAAAGTTAAACTGGCTCACCGGCTTTGTGACAGTCGCTGTGCTGGACTTGTGCAGACAGCAGCAACACCAGTACAGTTAACACTGAAGAGACCAGACATCTGCATATTAGACACTGATGCTATTGAACACAAAGTCACATCTGATTGCTGAACAGTTACATTTCTGATCAGCTGATGCTAAATGTATCAAGAAAAGCTGCAGACAGATTCAGTACTCACACATTCTGATGCAGAGAGCTCTGACCTCCATGTTGTCTTGCTGCTGACTGTCTGATCATCAGACTGAAATACAGTTAACATACGGTGTAGCTGAGCACTTCCTCTTCCTGTGCAGATTATTTTTGGCGGCCGAGGCAGCAGCTCTGAGTTTCTCTGTGAGACAGAGCTGCACTGAGGTAATTACAACGGACGACTTTTCATAGCCAGCAGTAGAAAACTTTTTATTAAAGTTCTGTTTTCATATTGACAACCATGATAAGTATCATCTAACATGAGCGTGTTAGTGGTGTTGAATTTCTTTTATTTTTTGCATGTTGCTATACAAATGTTGATGTTAGCAACTGTAGAAAAACTCAAGGTAAAAAAAGGTAAGGCCTTAGGTTAAAGGGACATTCACACATTCTCTCACTACAGTTGGTGGTGGTGGAAGCACACAGCATTTGACTGGTGGACTTTGGCTGTTCAGCCAAAAGGGTTTGGTTTTAACACCTAGGTTTAATAAAATGTGTTACTCGAGAAAACACGTTACAGCCTATTTGTAGAGAAAATTAGCCATCGTAGTGACTCTTACAGATCTGTTTGTGTTGGTGGGCTTTAGTACAGTTTGATTGTAGTACACTAAGTGGAGTGTTATGATTAAAACTATCTCGTGTTCATAAATCGGTTAATCTTTCTTTTTTAAGTATGATAATATCAGTTACAAATCTTAACATGTGGTTGCTGTAAGAGACAGGACTGCACAGAAACAAAGTGAGTGACAGGGCAGAAGGTCATCGTAGGTGATGTGAGCTGGAAACTGAAAGTTTGCTTTAAACAAACACAATCCTGTCTGTACATGTACGTGAACACACACATGCAACACAAGGCAACACAGCAGATGTAGTAATATGAGTGTATCTAAACACGTATGTAACATTTATGCACATTTGTAACATAATATTTGAAATTCAAATACTTTGCAGTAAACTCTCAAGATCTGGACCTGAATCGATCAACAACTACATTAGTTTTCAAAAAAGTGGTTTGAGGGTTCAGTGGTTCATACGTGTTCTTGTTCGTTTATTATAATACTAGAACAAAAAAAAAGACAGAAATATGTAAAAAATATACATATTTTTTATTTAAATTATACATATACAGACTTTTTATACTAAATGACTTCAATATGATCTGTATCAACTTCACATAACATATTCTCACTCCTAACTCGTTAAGAAAACTCGATTTAGACACAAAAACTCCATGTTTGGGTTAAAATAAGTAGCTAATAATTTATTTTTTTTAATCTCTTTTCTTTATAAAATTTTCAAAAAAATACAAAAAACAAACAAAACAAACATACATAACAAAAAACAAATAATATCTAACATCCACTTGGCTCACATACCAACTCAGACTCAAATTTGTACAGGCAAGACATTCTGTAGTTATCCCATAACAATCAGATACGGACAAAAGAAAAAGTGTACACTGCCATGCGTGCATAATACATTCACATGTTCATGCTCGGAGAGAGGTGCATAGAAACAAGCAAGCAAAAAATAAAATGATATGTCATTAACCATGCAGAGCAGTTTCAGTCATGATACAAACCCTCTTGCAAAAATGGTAGAGATATTCAAGCCAAGGTATGACAGAAAGGGTTCGCATGTTTTACGAAAGACATCATCTTTGCTGTGCAGTTTTGATTGTCTTCATCCACCCCAACCTTGTTCTTCTGCTCTTTATAGCACATCACATGACTTCAACTCAAAACATTACACCAGACACTGACCAAGCTGCTATACGTGACATGCTTAAACGTACTAAAGTTCATGGTAAATGTAACAGATTGTGAATGACTGACTGGTTCTATGACAGAATTTTTTAAACCTTCTCTCTCCTTCAGTCAGGTTTCGTCACTCGGTGTAACTTCTAACTAACACAGGCTATACAAATTGTGCTGATAACATTATATTAAGTCCAAAAAAAGTCCTGCCTAATCAATTGTATAATAAACGGCATCCTCGTGTGATGATAGTGAGCAATAGTCGGTTCCTGCAGAGGGAACTGGTGTTCTGTCATAGCTGCGTCCGAGTCCTGTCATGAAAACAAATTAAATTATGTTAGTTACATCAAAAGACTTTTTATTGGAATCCACATGCAGTAAAACAGGACTTGATTGGTCCTCTTGAGTAAGTGTTTATTCTGGATTTGATTGTTTGTTGAGTCTATCTATGCTCTACGTGGAGTAAACAGGTGTGGGAAAGGATATATTCTTATCTGGTAGACAGAGAGAGTGTGAGTAAGTACATTTAACTATAAGGCTGGTGGGCTAATGACAAGTTTAGTTATAAGGGGTAACCATATTTTATTTATATGTATTTCCTCTGTGACACACAATTGACATATTGTTATTCGTTACTATGCAGATGATACCCAACTTAATGTTTATGTTAAAAACTTCAATAAAAACAATTCATTTAGCATTTAAGGATGGGAATCCTAGAAACTGTTACTGTTGTCATCATTTTGATTTTCTTGAAGCTTGTTATTACACTTGTCATGTTCAGATAGTCTTTTGGTGATTTGATCTCGGCATGTATAGATTTCTCCAATTAGAATGTGTAAAATATCAATTTAGACCTGACACTTAAATTTGTTTGTGAGCACCCTTTACATTTAATTGACAAAAAATAAATGTAAAGGGTTTATTGTCGCATATTTTCTGTGGAGGTGAGTTACTTAGCTCTGATGCAACTCTCCCCTCGACTGTTCTGCCACTATAGAAGCTAAGGTGAACCGAGGGGCCCATCCGTATGTTTGTGCTTGTGGGTTTCTGGTGTGGTTTATATCTGAGATGCTAAAAACAATGCCAAAATTATCACCTGCACGCAAGCACTATGTGACACTATTGCTGCAAACATTAACCTAACCAGGTTAATGAACGCTATGTGAATAAAGGAGCAACATTTCTAATTTACAGTAACAAGTTAATTACCTTTCTGTCCTCTGGGTTCAGTGACAGCAACATGTTTGTCCTCTTGTGGTTCAGCTACATTTGTCGCTGCAAACAAAGACATCAAAGTCCAAAATTGTTCATCTTCGACAAGTTTCCAAACTTAAATTGGTAGTTTAACGCATTGAGTTATTTTGTTTATTTAGTACCTTTACACTTCATATAGTTAAGTCCCATCATCAACAGCAGCAGCAGAACAGTAACAAGTAAAATAGCGACAACAATCGAAACAGCAATCCCTCCTTGGTGTGCTGGAATAAAAAAATAAAATGAAAAAATAACATTAGGACAAAGGGGCATTAATGCTGCAGATGTAGATTTATTCCTACATTCATCAAAAATATGTTGCGGAGACCAAATGTGTCCAAAAAAATCTCTCATTTGTGGCCAAATGTTTGGATGGCTTCAAAATTTTCAATTCAAAGGTATATTATATTTTGTATTGGGTCACCTCTGACAGCCAACCAGCTCTCTGCTGATTTGCCAGCTTCAGGGATGTTACACCTGTAGAGTCCTTCGTCAGACTTAGAAACACCGTGAATGATCATCTCTGCTGTAGTGGTGTTCTTGATGAGAAGGCCGTCTTTATAGAAATCAGCTTTAAGGTTCGAGGTCGTCTTGTTTCTGCAGCGCAGAATGACGTTGTCTCCCTCAGTCACCGGAAGAGCTGGACTCTCCAGGATCACAGGACCATCTGAGGAAATAATAATTGTACAGTCTACATTTACTGATACTGATAAAGAGTGCATTTCACCACTACACTACTGATGTAGCAGAAGAACAAGTGTTTGCTGTTTCTGGCTAAATGTAGTCTTTAAATCTTTACGTCTTTACAGATCTGAAATACGAACACAAATACACAAAGGGCTCGCCCACATGCAAAGAGAAGATGGTGGATGGGCAAGTTGGAGCACTGCCTTAGTTGGTAAGATAAACTGGCAGCCGCCCTGATGGTGCGAACACCAGTAGGTTACAAAATATATGAAAATATATTCTACCTAATACAAAATGAGTTGCACACGTGTGTGTACCTGTCACTGTGATGTCCACGACGTTGCTTTTCTTTCCCTCAGCTTCACACCAGTATTCTCCACTGTCAAATGAAAAAGCAGTTGTTATGTTGCAGGGTCCTGGTGTTTCCAGTTTGCGCTTACATGTAGTCGTGGTTTCCTTGATCTTCTTCATCACTCTCCATTTGGTCAAGTCATTGAAAAATCCGTCACAGTATATAAAGACAAACTCGTGTTCAAAGAACTGCAGTCTGGACGGAACGATATGCACAAAGGCTGCATCTGAGGAAGAAAAATGAGACGGAAATTTGAAACGTGTTCTCAGTAGATAAAAACTTTGTGAGAAATAGAATGTAAAATTCTATATTCTTTTATTAATCTTTTTCCATAATTGCCTAAAGGCACTGAAAATGTTTCAGTTCTCTATTGCTTCAAAAATATTTTGATGCACAAAAATTTGTTTTTAATCCATGAAAAGCATTTTTGTTATAATGAGAGATGAGTTTCATTGACTTACCTGCCTTGTGGGAGTAGCTGTGCTGAACCTGTGCAGGCAGCAACAACACCAGTACATGTATCACTAGAGGGACAAGAGATCTGCATTTCTGTTTTGTGTAGATTCATTCTGCTTAAAATGAACTCCCGTAAAATTTTATTGTAGAGCCGCATTACATTTTCGGTCAAGATGCAGAAATCTGAAACAGCCACAGTACTCACACAGTCTGATGCGGAGAGCTCTGACCTCCATGTTGACTTTCTGCCGACTGTCTGAGGATGGAGCAACAGCTGAGCTATAGTATGACAAAGTTGAACACTTCCTATGCAGCTTATTTCTGACAGCCTCTCTCTGTATGACCGAGCTGCTCTGAGAAAAAATACCGACGTGGTCTGAAGCTTGTGTGAAACAAACCACAATTCATACTGTCTGCATTTTCATGGACAAAAAAAAAGAAACTTTACGTTGTTATACGTGTTTTTGAATTGACATTGCTCCTGAAGCTCCGGCACATTTATCTCAATGGAAATGTTTTGGGTCATTGTAGCAACATTGTCGGTTGCCATAGCGCCAGTCTTTAACACTTTATGATGCTAAAACAAACAAAAACAATTTACAAATTAAAAATTTGTATATGTGGTGATTTTATTGTTACAAATGAAGCAAAACAAAATATTAAAATAATTCCCAGAGCTAGTTAGTAACATGAATATGACAGATGACTTTAAGTCACTGTAAACTGGTAAAGCTAACTGAGCACAGTGTTGAGGTTTGCAGGTTCCCACGGTGAGAGCAGCTCTTTTTGTAAACAGCCCCTACAGGCATGTGAACACGTAGAGCGGACAGACCACACACTTCAAATTAGACTCTGATGCTGCGAGATGGCTGAGGACCTCACCCTAACCCTAACCCCTGAAGATGGCTGATGATAATAATACTAATCATGATGGTAGTCTATTTTTAATGCAGTGTGAATGCTTTGCTTAGCAACTTTACAGTTACATTTGCGATAGTTGGAGCAAGTCTTACTGTACATGTGAGATGTAACGCTACAGTATATGAGCAGTAGTAGGAGCAGCAGTATTGCAGCTATGCTAATTGGCTGTACGAGCCAGCTCACAGCCTTCAGTGACCCCCCCTATGTGTCTTTGACTTTCTTCCAGTGTACACATAACATGATGCAGAAGACCCTGAAGCAGGATCTGTCCTCCAACTTTCAGTTACTGGAAGAAAACACAGGATGACAATATAACTGAGTAAAAGACACAACAGAGCTGCCACTTCAATAAATCTTCAACAGTACAAATTCTCAGACATGTAAAACGTGTATTCTCACCGGGTTTGTTTGGACGTGGAGGTGTTGAAGAAGGGATGTGAAGCTGAAGGCCCTGGTAGAGTTAAAGGAAACACAGAAATAAACTTAAACGTGAACATTCATCTCAAGCAACCCAGACTCAGGAATTAATAAACTGATCACAGTTTATTCCCTAGAGTGATGGAGTGGAGTAGAAGTACAAGTGCTACATCAAAAAACTGACTTGAGTAAAAGTTGAAGTGTTCTTTAAACACCATACTTAAGTAAAAGTACTAAAGTATTCAAAATGTTTTGTACTTCAGTATTGCAAGTAGAAGTATGTAAAAAAAATGCTACTCAAGTACTGAAAGTAAAAGTACAAGTACTGTTGTTTATATTATTTCAAATATTTATTAAGGCACAACTTCTAATGTTACAGTGTTACAATGTTCATGGTAGAGTTCTGTGATTTCCCATGGTCTGTGAATGCGTCTGAATGAATGCAGAGCGAGGGGGCGGGGCAGCAGGTGAGAGAGCGCACCTGGGTGAGTCAGGTGTATGACGTACGGCGCACGAGCGAGGTTGATGTGAGACCGGGACTGTTCAGGCTGTTCTGGTTATTGTCAGCATATTCTAGAAGTAATTAATTTTGTTTTTGGCTTTTGTAGACTCACATAGAATTCATTTCCTGGACAAAGGAACTTCCTGGACTTTGTCAGCTGCTTCAAGCCTGATTTCTTACAGCATCAACAATCCTGACGGTGGAGTGGTCCAGACCTGACCTGAACCCCAGATTCGTCTATGTGTGGCGTGATGGCGTGGAACTAGAGAGGGAACAGCATCCATCCTATAAGAACAGAACAGCAGTGCACATTGGGAACCTGAAGCACGGAGACATTTCACTGAAACTCTCCAAAGTGAAAATCTCTGATGAGGGAAAGTACAGATGCTTCGTTCCTACGTTGGGTACAGAGTCTACAGTCGAGCTTGCTGTTGGTAAGTGAATCTGCTGCAGTGCTCTCTGTTAGTGTAAGTACAATTAAATGTAATTTTCTCATGCATGTCAATGGGATGTGTGATGAAGCACTTACAGCAAAGTCCACAAAGTAAAATATACCAAATTTGAATTCAGCGTTTTTTAAAATCAATAATGAAAATCAATAAATGACCTTAAAAGATCAAAATAAAACAGAACAATAAACTCTAAGATGGAAACAATCACACTGTTATTTTAACAGGCAGTAGTGTAGGACCAAGTATTTAATTTAATTTATTGTGGACTGATGTGGGAATTGACTGCATTGGCTGTATAGTGGGAGCGGTGAATGCCAATAAACTACTGTTTACACAGTAATACTCTTTGTATTAAAAACACTTTTTTACATTCCTCCTTTTTGTAGGTGTCGCCCCATTCATAGACATTAGCAGTGAACTGGTTCTCCAGTGTGAGGCTAAAGGCTGGTATCCAGAGCCTGAGGTGTTCTGGCTGGACTCTGAGGGAAACCTCCTCTCTGCTGGACCTACAGAGACAGTCAGAGGTCCTGATGACCTCTATACTGTCAGCAGAAGATTGACTGTGAGGAAGAGCGACACGTTCACCTGTAGAGTCCAACAGAAGAACATCAACAAGATGAGAGAGGCACAGATCCATGTTCCAGGTAATCTTTTTGAAATCAATAATCCCCAGACTAATTATAAGATATAAATATATTGCGACACATTGGAGTACACATGAAAATAACTGAGGTCTGCTGTAATGCCATGATAACATTACATTTCTCTTTTTTTATTATTACAGATGATTTCTTTGTTATTCAGAGTCGTTTAAGGTTTTTTTACATCATCACCGGTTTGGCTGTTTCTCTTTGCTGCTTTTTTATTTTTGCTTTTGCCTTTGTTGTCTGGAAATGGAGATCAAACAAAACAAGTAAGTCACAGTTGATTCTTCTTCTTTCTAAATGTGATGTGCCTTTTTTGGCAAGGTCATCACGATTGCAATGATTTCTACCTGAAACAATAACAACATATTTCAGTGTTCGTCTGTTGTCACAATTTTAATGCATAGTATTTCTGTTGCGCTTTAGTGTATTGTTTTTAATTGAGTGTGCCTAAAAGCGCACACTATGTTATCCACCGTGTTTATTTCTTCTTCTTATTATTCCTACGCCCATTTTTTTTGGCTCGCTACTCCTCCCAGATTTTTTGTCGCACATACACAAAACGGGTATCAAAACGACCGGCTCGGCCGGGACATGTGTGCTATGACTTTTCTAAGAGTTTCAGCAAACGGTTTTGCCAAAAATCGCCAAAAACCACACCAAAAAAATGAATAGGTGTGTATTGCGGGAACTTTTGAGAGCTAGAGTGAGTGATGTCATCGCTAGAGTGGAGAGGGAAAGAAAAAGTCGTCAAAAAATACATTTGTAAACTGCGACTGTGGCCGCAAATGTGAAGCTACAGAAACCACTGTTGTAGCTGTCAGATATATAGTTTTGGCGTGACACGCAAATTTGCGACAGCAACTCATCCTCCATCCTCAGCCCCATGTACTCCCATGTTAAAAAGGCGGGAAATTTTCTGGAGGAAGGCAGAAGCAACGTTTCTCTCTCTTGCTACTACGGTCACATTTCTTTATTTATCGACACAAAACGACTATGTAGACGATCAAGAAGGTCTCATCTTGCTTGTGGTTAAGCCGGCTCAATGATTGGAAATACGGTTAGGTCAAAAGTCCTTCTTCTTCGAGGGAAGGTCTCAGCATTTTCTCTCAGTCTCTGTCAGGATTTCTAACTGACATTTTAACAGGTGCAGATTAGCTGCTGCTGATTAGGTCCTGGTTGCTTGGCAACCTCAGCCTGCTTGAAAGAGGAGTGGGGGGAGGGGCCAGCAGGCAGAAGCCGAGCGGCGGCCATTTTAGTAGTTCTTGGCACTTAATTTGAACTTGTCTGTCTAAAATGGCAGACAGAGACAGCAGAGCAAGACATGCTATATAATAATGCATGGGGGGGGGCGGGGCCAGAGTCACGCACACTCAAAATTTCTTTAGAAATGTTCTAGTTTAATTTAATCTCACACATCACATCAAATGTAACAGTTTTATGCTTCTGCATTCTTACAGGGGATGAAACTGACGTAAAGGAAAGAGAAATTACCATAACATCTTGCAAGGATACAGAACTTCAGCCTTTGAATGAAGGAAGAAGGGGCAGACAGGGAGGAGAGGAGGACATGACAAGTGAGGGGGAGACTGAGTTTGTGAATGAAGAAAGAAGAGACAGACAGGACAGGGACAGACAGGGAGGACAGGAGGACTTGACAAGTGAGTCGGCGACTGAATTTTTGATTGATAGACTTCGTGAAGAACTGAAGAAGAATGAATGTGAATATGAATATGTAATAAAAACACTTGATGTATTGTCACAATGTATCATGGACCTGGATTTTTTTCCAGAAGAACTTAAACTCCTGTCCAGCTGGATTGACAAACAAATCACTAATAATAAGTCAAAGCTGGATGCTTCCTGGAGGCAGTGGTATATAGACAAATATGAAACCATCTTAAGAGATCTGAAGGAGAGAAAAGAAGGGAATGAAACACTGCTGCAGAAAACAAAGGAAGTACTTCAAAGAACAAATGATCACATTTCCCAGACAACAAAAAAGAAACGCGAACTAGAAGAGCGAATTAATGAATGTCTGGAAGAGATAGAAAGAGAGAGAGAGAAAACGGACAAATGAGATTTAAGAGAAACTTTAGACAGATAAATATGTTTAAAGTAAAAAATCAGATGGAGCGCCAATACTATGTGTATAAATACAGTATATACCACAGAACAAAGCAAAAAAAAATTTTTTTTCCTGAGGTCATAAAATGACCACCACAGCTTAAGAATGAAACAACAAATCAGATATGTCATGTTACTAAACTCATTGTTTATCTGCATATGTATGTCCACTTGTACTTTGTAAGTGTGTTTTTAGGGCTGTATGTGAAAAGATTTGTCAATGTTCTACCATATTGTTACGGCTGCCGCCGTTTCGCCCCTAGCGCGTGTGTGCAGTGTTTTGTTTTTCGATATGTAAAAGCAGGTGTGCGGTCGCCGGTCTCCGGTTGGCCCCAAACTGGTGGAGGCGGGGACAACACTTTTCGTCAGCTGCAGGACCAGGATTGGTGCAGCATCATTCCCGCGCCCAGCAGCAGCATCACCGTGGCATTTAAACTGCAGCCGCCCCAGCATCGAGGCGGCTTCACTCTTGTTTGTGTATTTGTGAGCTTGCCTCGTTATTGCGTATCTTATGATACTCGTTTGGATTGTGACGTATCTGGTGATACTCGTTCGTTTGGTTGTGTTTTGTGGAGGTTTGTGTTTGGTTTATTGGGATTGGGCAGGTTTAGGTTTTTGATTTATACTGATTACTCATGAGGAGTTTTTCTGTTGGATTCACTAGGTAAGGGGTGATGTTTTTTGTTATTGATAACGTTAGGCTAACCAGTGAGGTTTTTGTTTATGGTTTTCTTCTGTGGTAGTGAGATATAGGCTCTGTTAGAGTTATTTTTTTGTTACATTTTTTTGTTATTTTAAACAGCACTCGTGTGCACTTTTTGTTCCCTTTTCCCCTCACCTCCTTTTTGTTGTTAAATTGAAAAATAAACTGACAAACTTAAAGCTAGTGTCTGTTTGCTCATTATTTCTTATCTCCTTCAATGTTACGGCTCATTTACCGAGCCGGGTCGTAACAATATTAATTTACAATTATGTTTGTGTTATAAAAAATGCTGTAAAAACTGTAAATCTGCATTAAAGAAAGTCTTTTTTTGACTTACATCATGAATTACACGACAGCACTGAAAACTGTTGATAAATATGAACAATATGATGAACATTACTATTAAGATTACAGTAGTCCATTCCAAGTTCATTTTATTCACGAACGCAACATTTTCAACTTGGCTTTAAATAATTCTAACCTAATATTTAATCTCTTGTGGACATTGGGACAGTTGTGTTACAGTATACTTCTTGTTGAGCTACATTACTGTAACTGTGAGTTTCCCACAGTGAAGTAGTCCCAGCAGCAGCAGCAGCAGAGCCACCATTAAAATGGTGAAAACAGTCCTTAAGATGACGTAAATGTGACAGGAGCGACCTGAGGAAGTGGTCCAAGTCTCTCTGTGAAGCGCTGCAAGTACAACGAAAAGTATCTGATGTAACACCAGAGACACAAAATACAGTTGTTACTGTATGTGTTAAAGGATTAGTACTGGACATTTGATTTATAATTCTCGCATTGTGGCTTCTTAAATGATAATTACTTATAATGCAACATAAATTCTTAAATGTATGAATGGATGAAAATGCAGTTTCCTGAATCAACAATAAAACGTCACAATGAAGCATAAACAGTTATTGGATGCATTATGGCGAGTGAGTACAGGTCAAGCTGTGACCTCTGTGACTGAAGTGAAGCCAATGTGGAAGTGTCAAAAACTGCAGTTCCTCTAATGTCCACCTGAGGCTGGCTCCAGAAGTGAGTCAGTCTCCATAAGTCCCCATGTTTCACAGCAGAAATAAACATGTTTACAGCCTGGTACAAAAAACAGTTTTGGTCTCTGTAGCTAATTTCCCCGTTCATGACAACTGTACTGAGGGTGAATTTATATACAACTCACCTGTTAAATGTCAAATTATATTAAGACTTATGCAGAATTACGAGCATTGCCACTTTCATAGAGAGATGGGTGCTGTAACAAGTTACAGTCTACAGCTGGTAATCATTGTCTCACCTCTGACAGCCAGCCAACTCTCTGGTGATTCTCCAAAGTCAGAGATTCTGCATTTGTAGAGGCCTTCATTAGATTTAGAAACACTGCTGATTGTCAGCTCTCCTACGGGCCCGGTGCCCAGGAGGAGTCCATCTTTATAGAAATCAGCTATGTGGACAGAGGAGGTCTTACTCCTGCAGTGCAGAGTTACAGCTTTTCCCTCCATCACAGGAACAGCAGGACTCTCGAGGATCACAGGACCAGCTGAACACGAAGATAATATTATGTCAAACATGAGTTAAAGCACTTTGTAAAACTGGTCTTGGAAAGTTGTATTGCATACAGTCTGTGCAAACTTTATAATCATCATCATATATGTTATTATTAATCTATACAAAAATGATCATGTACAGCATCTTTGCAGCTTTTCTGTTGAGTGACAGCAAACATACCAGTGACAGTGACGTTGACGATGTTACTTTTCTCTCCGTCTACAGTCTCGCACCAGTACTCCCCACTGTCTGTTGGGTAAACAGTTTTGATAGCGCAGATAGACGGTGTCGCCGTCTCCCAGTTACTGAAGCACATGCTGACTTTTCCCTTTTTGTTCCTCATCACTCTCCATCCAGTCGTGGTGTTAAAACCCTCGCAGTTAAAAGTGATGGGGCTATAATCAAAGAGCTGCAGTCTGGTTGGAACAATCCAAGCTGCATCTAAGATGAATATAAAGACATTCAACTCATTAGAGGAATATCTATTATGAGATTGACACCATCTGTCTTGCTTTGCCAAATATGTTTTCAAGTGGTTGGTGGATGTCAATATTTTGACATTTCTTGATGTGAGGCACCATTGTGCTGCCAAGAGCCCTATGAAAAAAGTTAAATAACGCTGTTGTTGATATTGCAAAAGTCAGAGTTGGTTTAAAAAACAATTAAATATGCTGTGAGTCAAGATTTTACTTACGTATTAGAAAATATAATTGTTGAAAACATGCAAATTAGTTGTATATAAAAGTAATTTCGGGCGACAGATTTGGAGTTTAGTTGCCTTAACCATGCAAGTTGAAAATACATTTTTAACATGTTTCCTGAAGTTTTTGCCAAATTGCCAAAAATCTTCTGTTTTCATGTATGAAACAAATCCAGTTTCTTCTGTAAGTTTGTTACAGTGGTCCCTCGTTTATCGCGGGGGACACGTTCTAAAAATAACCCGCAATAAACGAAATCCGCGAAGTGAGTTTTACAATTATTATACATGTTTTAAGGCCGTGAAACCCCTAACCACACACTTTATACACCTTTTTACACACATTTTGTACAGTACTCACTTAGCCAATCAGGGCACAGAACACAATGTGCGTTCATACTGTACAGTAAAAAAAAGCAAAATTACACTGAAAAAATCCGCGAAACAGCGAGTCCGCGAAAAGTGAACCGCGATACAGCGAGGGACGACTGTATATAAAAATGATGTCTTATTGACAGAGTGGTACTTACAGGCTTGCTGAGCAAAGCTGAGTTGAACTTGTTCATCCAACAGCAACATTAATACATTGAGCACTGGAAACACAGCAGAAAGAGTTACAGTATTCAGCTAATTAATTCTGCAGATAATGGTGTGATTAAATCTAAATGAGAGTCACAGAGATGCTGTTTTTAGGACGATCCAAATACATGAGCAGCAGCTCAAAGACAGAAAAACGAACACGTTCAACTCCTCGGAGATCTCCTGCTTCCGACTGTCTTTAAAGACAAACATCTTTGGTTTTGTTGCTGGTGAACGTGACGTGAAGACAGACTCAGTACTCACACAGTCTGATGCAGAGAGCGGTGACCTCCATGTTGGCTGGCTGCTGATTGTCTGAACATCAGACTGAAAAACAGCTCAAGTGTAATGTAGGTTAGAGCCTCCTCCTCCTGTGGCTAATTTTGTCTTATTATCTGGATGTCAGGCGAACTTTTTTTGTGCAGAATTTTTATAGTTCTGTTGGCGCACGCTTCAAGAAGTAGACGAAAACGTTTAGAGTAGATCAGTGCTTGTGACAAAAACTACATGCTGTGTGCAAGAAAAATACATTTATGAAGAAAAGTTGGTAAGTTGGTACTTTATTTGGTGGTAACAGAAGTAAATAAGACAAAAAGCTATTACACTATTTTATATTGTACATTATATTAATTATGAAAACAGTTGGTGTTGCGGGTGTGCATGTTCTTCTTTCACTGACAATGTTTGGTGTCTGGAGGGCAGCATTGAGCTACTGTACGAATGTCAACCCAACTCACCCTTTGACACACGTATGAACTCTTCAGTTTAACATCTGTGGTTGACCAGAGAGTCAGTTTAAAAGCTGCAGCAGCTCAGTTCTTGTAAGAAGCGTGCTCACACCTGTCGACAGGCTGACCACATGGAACGACATGGTTTAACTGTCATGTTATAATAAAAAAATAGACTGAAACTATGAGTCAGTTCGAGCGCTCAGGTGAAGGTTATGAATCACCTCCAAGGCTTTGAAGCATGTCAGCCAACAGCCAATCTATCTAAAACTTTGAGTTGAGTTTTTTGTTTAAACTAAAAAAAGAACTGCCGAGCGTATCTTTTCTAATTTGATCAAAAATAGAGGTATATGTCAAATGACTTTTGTATTGTACTAAATCCATTTCAACAAAGATTTTTGGGTTAAAATGCAGCAAGTATAGCTCTGACCCAATCTTTGTCAGGTATACTTTTACTCCAGCGTGGATAACTAACAGTCTCTCCATCCTTCTGGTGCTGTTTTTTCTCCCAGTAACCTGGAGGACGTAGAGAACTTTAAATATAATTACCGATGACACACAACTTCAGCTTCTGTAAAACCAAACCGACACAATATCATTGTTGATATAATTGTGTGAAAGACTTAGGTGGATCTAATTGCATAAATGGAATGTATTATTCATAAGCATGTTTTCATGTGTGTATAATTACGGTACCTAAAAATAAAAATCACTGTGGGGTTTTTTGCATCAGAACAAGCCTTTATCTACAGAGGAAGTGGGTCTAGCGTATTCAGTCGCCATGTTTCTTTCGCTGTAGCAGTTTCTTCTTAGCAGTTGGAAGGGGAGGGTTAGGCGAGCGGTATTCACTTCACATCTACTTACATAAAAAAGACATAACTCTTCTGATTATGGGGCGGATGCTTTTTGCTTCTAATTATTGCTTATTAAAGCTACAGCAGCATGTTCAGATGTGTGAAGACACGCGAAGGTGGTCAGGGCACACGGTACGTGTTCCACTTCTAATAATGGACGTAAAACATCGTTTCATTGTCCCCCTAACGTAGAGGTATGCGGCCGTCTTCAGGTAACAGACCTGTGCTAAATTCATCATGTTAGCAGCTGACCACAGAAAGTGTATTTAAAAGCTAGAGCACGCTCAGACGTGTGAAAAGACGTGATGGTGGTTTCAGACATAGATTGCTATATCAAACATGGTACGTGATATGCGTTCCACTTTAAGCAAACAACAATATCACCAACTGAAGTACCTCTGTTCCCTCTATGTAATAGTAGCATAGGTCACGTCGACTAGGTTTGCTGCTGGAACACCTGAAACAGAAGAAAATATACAGTCATCCATTATTTTTATTAGAAACAAACATCTAGATGAATACTGTCAGCAGTTAAAATGTACCTATGATTTTATCATGTAGATTGTGAAGAGAGAAGCTTTCACTACTTTCTGAACGTGTTCAATAAGAAAATATCAGTGAGAAATGAAAGCAAAAATAAAACAGGGTGAAAATAATACCTCTCCTCCCCCTGTGTTTTGTGACTTCAGCATACAGAGGCATTTGTGGGTCATCTTCACCGACATGTTCATACACTGAAACAAATCAGAACAATACAAAATTTAAATAAAAACAAACAAACATGCCTACAGCCGGTTACAAAGAAAGTTTTGGTCTTTATGGCTACTTTCCCGTTCACGACAACTGTACTGTGATTTTCATAGAAATCACCTGTTCACATTATATTACGTTCATGCATAATTTGGAGTCAGACCTATTAAGGAAGGAGGCCAGTTTAACATTACAGTGATAAACAATGTAAAAGCTTGTGTTGGGTTTGATGCTCACCTCGTTCTGATTCTGTAGCTGGCGTCACAGAGGAAAAGCATGCTACTGTGTAACGGAAGGAAAAACAAGTGTATGAATGAAAGAGAAATTAAATAGAGATGGACAATTCTGCAAAACCTTTTTAGATCCAATGGCAAAGGTTAGGCAAGTATTGAGGTTTTTGCAAATACCTATATGGTTAAGGAGTGATCAGGGTTCATATAATTTAAAGACGCAGAATCAAAGCACTTTTGTTTGTATGAGGGCTCTCTCACAAAGGCTTTCTAACACATAGTAAGGTTTAGGCAACAAACCTTCATTGTTTAGGAAAGGGTTAAAATAAGTAATAATTATTTATGTCAGTTAACTTATGAAAGAGAAAAAAAATTACATTCTAATACATTTCATACATAAGCATGTTTTAAACCAGTTTAAACATATTCTGACATATGACATATGACATATGACCAGTTTAAACATATTCTGACATATGACATCATCATAATTTAATTGGGAGGTATGGATTTTTTTTTATTATTTTACCAAAGAAACTACTGTTAAAATACCACTGTGATGAGTATATACACCTAATATTCTTTCTTAAGTACTTCTTCTGTACCTTTGTGTTTCCGACACTGAAGTATTCCCACCACCGAGAGCAGCACGGCCACACACGAAATGGACAAGACAACAAATAACAGGATGTAGTCCTGAATGGAGCCAGGTTGTAGAGGATGAGGAGAAGGAGGATGAGGAGAAGGAGAAGTCTCTTGACCCACTTGAGGAGTGAGACTCATATATGCTGTTAACATCATGAGAAAAGATGGTTTGACATAAAGAAGCTTAGAAAATAGGAAAATATTTGATACGTATGGCTATGTACCATAAAACAGATTTTATGAAGTACTTGATAATTTACTGTTTTTTAGGACTGTTACCTCTGACAGCCAGCCAGCTCTCTGCTGAGTCCCCTCTTCCAGAGATTCTGCACTTGTAGAGTCCTTCATCAGACTTGGAAACATTGTGAATGGTCATCTCGCCTTCATATGTAACCATAATTATGTGGCCTTCTTTGATGAAATCAGCTGGCTGGTTGGAGGACGTTCCCTTTAATCTACAACGCAGAGTGACATTTTGTTGTTCCATCACAGGGAGAGCAGGACTCTCCAGGATTACACCATCACCTGAACAACAAGAAAGGAAAGTTCTGTAACTCTGTTGATCTGCACTGACCTGCTGTTAGCTGATGTCAGCTCAGTGTGTTAGCCGTGCTGCATGGACTGTGAGCATACCTTTGATAGTGATGGTGACAGAGTTGCTTCTCCTTCCCTCCCCATCTTCACACCAGTATTCTCCACTGTGTGATGCAAAGGCAGGTTGAATGTTCAAACATCCCGTCGACGTCTCCCATCGTGAAGTATTAGAGGAACTCTTTGTCATCACTCTCCGTTCAGTTGGTCCGTGACGCCTCGTACAGTTGAATGAGATGTGCTCATACTCAAAGAACTGCAGTCTGTTCGGAACAACATGAAGAAAAACTGCATCTGAGAGAAAACAAGAAATGGAAATAAGAGATCTCTTCCCAAATCTCATATTCACTCTTGTTGCACGCTGCGGCAACTCACCAGCTTCATGAACGTAGTTCTGACCTCGAACAGTGAGCAGAAACAATACATCGACCACTGGAGAGACAAAAGGAGAGAGCGGTGCATCAGACATAGATAGTCTTTGTATGTGCAACAACTGTGATCGACATAAAAACACAATATTTTCAACCTTAAGACAAGTGTTAAGACAGAATTAAATAAACCTGATAGTTGAGAAAAATATCTGTAAAATGTATTAGTTACATACACAATGATATTCCCAAAGGATACACAGTATATTAGTCACTGACGTTTTCCATTTCCAATGCATCTTATAGCCATAATAAAATGAAGATAGACTCACACAGACTGATGAGAAGCGCTGTGACCGCCATGCTGTCTTACCATCGACTGTCTGAGCGTCAGACTGAACACGAGCTAAATACAGTATGATGTAGGTGAACGTGCAGAACTTCCCTTTCCTGTGCAGAGCAGAGGCCACAGCAGTTTATAGAATTAAAACCATTTTCACGTCTCAGTTTCTCTAGAGGATAAAAATACAGCTGTGGTTGCTGTGTTACTGGGTGCAAACTAGCAAACCTTAAACTCCAAATCAGGTAAAAGTTGACTCAACCCAGAGGCGTGAAGTAATTTTACGCTTTCTCTTTTCTGACACCGCCGTAGCAGAGAGTCCCTCCTGTTTGCAATGTGAGTGGTTGTGAGGGCTGTTACATGCATCTATGGCCGGGCCTCACTGATTACTGTACAAAAGCACAACTTTAGTCAGTAACTAATTCACTGAAGAAAATGTATTTGTTGCTTTCCCCCAGATGTGCTTTGGTTGCTCAGCTTCAACTCTGTTATTTATAGTTTTTTGATGGTGAGATAGCTTTAGCAACACTTTATTGCAAGAGTGGCATTTAAGTAGCTGCAGCTTTGGGGAAGTATGCAAAATGTGTTTTGGGAGCCTGCACTGTTGATTTTTGTCAGGCCAGGACTCAAGGAGGACTCAGATGCAGAGTAGGGCAGAGAGCTGTTTTATTCAGATCCTCAAACACCCTCGTAAGAGTGAGGCTATGAAACAAGGCCTAAACTAGGTGAAACAAAAAAAAAAAAAATCACTCCAAAGGAGAAAAAAAACTCTGAACTACTCGATTAAAGGTTAACAAAATAAAAATCTCTCAACGGGGAAAAACAAAAAGGCTATGAAACATTAACTAAAGGCGCTCCAATAAGGCTGAAAATACACTAGGCTAAAGACAAAGAAACCAAAAGGCTAGAATAAGAAGTACAACAAAAAAATCACTCTTATGAGGAAGAAAAACAAAAAGACACTAGAGCTATAAAGCTTTGACTGTGGGCTATGAGATAAGATTTGTTGATCGCTACAAAAGACGAAACACTTCGGCACAGGACAAAGGGAGACGCAGACAATATATACACAGGGTGATGGGAACAGGTGGAAAAAAAATCAGGGCGGGGACACATGAGGAAGAACAAGTGCCCTGAAACGTGAGGAGAGTTATCTTTTAAAATAAAACAGGAAATGACGAGACATAACAAAAACTCAACTTGACCTCGCCACGGTGTGACAATTTTTTTTTTTGTCTTTTCACTAGAATATGATCCACAAATACACCACATGGTCAGAAGTGTGTGGACACAGGTTTTACCCCTCTGTCCTTCTCTGTCTTCCTCTCTGTCTCTCTCCATCTCCCTAAGAGTCTCACGTAAACGTTGTTCTATTCTGCCCTCTGCTGTACAGCAGCCACTTATTACATATTTTTAAGACATTTTCTTTCTCTGCACAACCAAGATGACAAAGAAGAAAACCTACATTAAAAAATAAAAAAACAATGATTACCTTAAAAAGATCCAGTGTGTCAGATTTAGGTGCTGTCAATTGATCTTTGATATATGAGAGGGGTTTTAGAAACATAGCATAACCACTGATAACCTTGAACGTGTTCTTTTGGACCTTTTGAACATTGTTTTGTGCGGTGTAAAATCTAACATCGCATGCATATTGTTTCAAACTGACCGACAGACCTTATCTGTTGGCAGTCTGCCAGCGTGTAGTTTATTTCTTTAAAGGACTTTGACTGTGCAGCTTTCGAGTGAGCTGAAGCTTTGCCGCCTACATCAGGTACGAGGACATTTTAAAATTACAATCTTGACTCTTATAGAATAGTACTACAGAAAAATACATAAGTATTCATGATTGTGTATAGACAAGTGAGTAAATCATTAATATATTTAAGCTATAGATATCTCGGTGTAGTCACATTATCTATTGAGGAAGTCACTCAGCGATCATGAGATCAAAATCTCATACAAGAGAATGTTTGAATGAAGTTTTCATTCAGAACTTTGCTGTATGTAAATCTGAAAACTGGTCGTATTGCATCATGGCATGTCAGTTTCATGGTTTCAGGTGATGTCGTCATGGACCCATATGATGTTATTATTCATACTCTGTGCGTTTCTGCAGAAGCCATTTGGAAATGGACAGGTGACGGAAAATTTAACTTTTTCTTTAGATGTTCTGCTGGGATTATGTAGGGCTTCATTACAACAGTGTTTTCTCTTTTCATACATACATCTCCTGGATTATGTCTATTCTGAACTATTTAGTTTCAGCACTTTATTGTATGATATATATATAAGTATGACGTTTAGTGAAACTACCACGGTATACTGTAGTTGACACAGTTTACATGGTAAACAATTCATTTAGACTAAAAACTGTATTGCATCACATCATCCTTTGCCTTTTGATTTCAGGTGATCCCTTTCCCATCCCCCGCGGATGTGTCATCGGTGGTTTGTGTGTTTCTGCAGTCATATGGAAATTGGTGCAAAACAAAAAATGTAAGACATTAACTTTCTTCTTTTGATGCTGTTCAAAGCTTTCTTTATTGCTTTCTATATGCCTCCAGAATAGTGTCACAACTAATCTATCTATCTATCTATCTATCTATCTATCTATCTATCTATCTATCTATCTATCTATCTATCTATCTATCAAAAAAAAAAAAAATCAGGGTACTGTGTGACAAATATTCTTATTTTTCCTCTTCATGATAATAAAGTATTGGTCTTATTTTCAGCTTCATCATGTTCCTCTTCAAAAAAAAGTGATAATCTGGACTTGGAAGACAAGAAGCTGAAGTTAACGGACAAACTGAAAAATGTGGCACACAAAATTACCACTCTCCGGAACCAGAAGATGCTTCTGGAGAATCAAAGGCAGCAATTCAAACTGCAGCTAGAAGATTTGGAGAGAGACAGGGAGGACAACAAGGAGAAGCTTCAGTCAGTGGAGAGGTTAATAACAGAGAGTGAGAGAGAAAGAGCAACTGACCGAACCGAGGAACATTTAAGAAGACGACAAATGTTGTTAAATGCTCAGTGGAAACTGGAGAGTAGAAAGGAAAAGCTGGAGCAGCTCGAGCTGAACACAGAGAAACAGCTGCAGAGTGAAGAGAAAGAGGGTATTCTAGCCAGACTTATAGAAAAGAAGAAGAATTTAGAGAACACGATGGAAGAGCTGCAAAAGAGAGAGAGCCAGAGGAAGCGGCTTCATAATAAATCAGAGTAACATTGTTAAAAATTGAGACCATAGTTTCATTCTTGACCTTGGAAGGTGCCCCTAAGCACTGTACCTATGGTGGAACCTAAATAAATGTATTAGTACTTTAATATTTTTCCATCTCCATATAATTATTTTTTATTCCACTGTACAATTCTGAAGCAACTATTTTAACACAGGACTTTTTTTTTTTTGATCCGTAGCTGAAGAGCTGAAAACTTTTAAATAAGGCGCAACAATTGTTTAAAGTTTTGTCGCAGTTTAAATATTTTGCACCCGTCTTTGCTTTGCTTACTCTGAGATGACGCGAGTTACACCACGAGAGACAAAATAGGCAGCTCACTTTGCCTCTAGTCTTTTTTTATTACTGGTAATTATTTATCTTGCAACTCGGATCATGTGAAACATTCAACGGCTAGTTATTCATAAACCGTGGTGAAAGGGGAAACAAAGGTCAACACACATTTTATAGTAGGACTTTGACCAGGCAGCTATTGTTAGTGAGTGTCGTCTGTAGTACATGAATGCTGAGGTGAGTGTGGATTCATTTGCATTGTGGTGACCAGTAGGAAAATCAGTCATACATATACATTATACAGGTACAAGTTAGATCAAGTCATTTTGGCCTGTAAGGGTTTCAGCACTAGTTTGGGTTCATTACTTTATTACGGATCTGTTAAGTCACTTAATAGACAATGCGACAGCTGTTTTTTACAATCTTTGTAATATTATTTCTCATGATTATTTTCTTGTCCAGTTTTATATCTATATATTGTAATATTATGATGATTTGCATAAGATTCTGTATGTGTGGTGTACAATAATGAAAATGAACAAAATCGAAATCTTGACCATTGATTACTGATTATTTTCATCATCACAATTAAAGCATCAAAACAAATGTATTTTTTGTTGTTTTTTATACAAATGTATATTACTATATAAAATATAGTGTGGTGAATATGTTTGTCCTCTCCATGTAGACTGAAAATAAAGTGATTCCCTTGAACCATCTACATCACTGAGGAGTTTGTACATATGAGAAGGTTTTGATATGAAACAGTCAAATAAAGTCCAGTTATTCATTAACTCACCAACACAGGGTCAGGATACAGGTCGAAGACGTTTGTGTGCCAACCAACCGAAACATCAGGAAGTCAGTCAGAGAGGATTAACTGAAAATATCAACTACAAAAACAAACATCTAAATAGTATTTATATTCTGTTTGCAGCGTAAAACATTGTTTCAACACAAGATTATTTCATAGAACTACAGGTAAATAGAGGAAACTCTCGTAAATCAGGTCAAAGTACAATTTTTTTTTCTAATCATACTTTACAGCTTCATAGGCGCCAGAGAGAACTGACTCAGAGATACAGGTATGTTTTATTTGTTGACTATATACAGCAAAATATGTTTCTATTTCAATTTTAGTGCCTTTATTATCTTTATATTTTAATGTAATAGTAATGTCTCTTTGCATATTGTGGAGTGCAAGCAAACTGTATTTACAGAGTGAATAAAAGCTGCTTCTGTACTCGCAGCAGTGTTGCTACAGTAAATATGTTCCACAGCTTGTTTAAATCATTTTTATTTGACGTTTTTAACTTTGACTAGTTTCTTATTAGTTACAATCATTTACGAGTGCTGTGTTTAAACAGGTTTCCTCATTTTCTTAAATGTAATTGACTGAATTTAAATCTGATACCATTGCTTTACATTCTTGGTGTTATGTTTATTTTTCTTAATGAACAAATAAAGAGTATAACTTAAAAGTTCCAGAAAATGAGTTTCCTGATACAGATCAGTAAATGGCCACCATCAGGCTTGGTCACAATCGCAACGTGAGGAATGATGAATCATGCTTTATTATCTAGAAAAGCGGTTTAGCAAAAGCCAGGTGTAAAAGCAGACTACATTTTTATAAAGGGTAATCTTACTATGCATCATTGCACATAGACATATGGCACATAAAATTATATTTGACACAACAGTGTGTGTGTAACTTTTTGGCATCAGTTTCCAAAAAAACAATGTAAATCCATCCAGGAAGGCCCAACTCCCTTGGATGAACTGTGTTAAACAAAAGGAAAACCAACATTTACGGCTGATTTCAACTTGAATAAATTCAATCTCTCATCTCTAATGCACCTGTGTGAAACGCCTTTGCACAGCTATGATCAGCAGCGGTCATTATGAGTCAATGAAAGATTCCTGCCGCTATTTACGAGCATGGATCCAACAGGCCAAATGCACACACACAAGAGTAGACTGTGTCATAGTGACAAATCTGATCCTTGATGTTTCTAACAAAATCATATTTGGAGAAAATACAATTCATGCTGTGATATGCTTGCTTTATGGCACATGCTTAGTATCTACAAGTAGACACACAGCTAAATTGATAAACAGCTTTTTGTTTCAGAACTTGTTAATTTCTCTATAACTCCAGGATGATTGGCCCAAATCATGGACTCTTCCTTAAACCTGAGCTCAGTTTGGTTTTCCAACACATTGTGATCCTCCTTTTACTGGCAGAACCATGTAGAGGTAAATTACAGACAACAGCACACACACACACACGAGTTATTTACAATAGCAGGATTTAAGAATATGTGTCTTTGCAGCCCAGCCTGAGGGAGCCGTGCCGTTTCAAACAGTAGTGACCCTGGTTGGTGAAGATGTTATCTTGCCATGCCACCTACAACCTGCCATGGACATCGTTTCAGAGAGTATGGAGTGGGGTAGACTTGACCTGGAGCCCAGATTTGTCCATGTCTGGTATGGAGGTCAAAACTACCTGGTTAACCAAAACCCATCGTACAAAGGAAGGACATCAGTGTCAGGCGACAACCTGAAGCGTGGAGACTTTTCACTGAAACTCTCCGCAGTGAAACATTCTGATCAAGGAAAATATAGATGCCACTTTCCTTCACGTGATCAGACGTCTAATGTTGAGCTTGTTGTTGGTGAGTGCTTTTTTTCTGCGTAACAAAACGCATGGCTGCTCTGCTACAGACAATTTATGTAGGTCAGATTTAGGTACAATAGTTTTTTTTGGTGAAATCTAGTATTATAACATTAATATTGGTCAGCTTTGTAACAACAGGAGAGGGTGAATAACACCAGATTTCAAATCTCCCTTTTTCCATTATCAGGTTCTGTCTCCTCACCGGTCATAGCTGGGATCAACATAAACAGCAGTAAACTGGTGTTACAGTGTGAGTCTAAAGGCTGGTATCCAGAGCCTGAGGTGTTCTGGCTGGACGCTGAGGGAAACCTCCTCTCTGCTGGACCTACAGAGACAGTCAGAGGTCCTGATGACCTCTATACTGTCAGCAGCAGATTGACTGTGGAGAAGAGCGACAGCTTCACCTGTAGAGTCCAACAGAAGAACATCAACCAGACCAGAGAGACACATATTCAGATTTCAGGTGATTTGTAGTTTGTTAACATCCTCATTATATGTCAAACAGCTGATATGTAGTTTTATATAACTGCCATGTGTTGTGTCGTTTTATCATTTCAGCTGATTACTTTGGGGCCACATGTTCTTCTGCCACTCGTGTCGGCATTATAGTGGTTCCTTTGCTCATGTTTATTCTCGCAGCAGCCTTTGCTGTGTGGAAATGGAAACAACCCCAAAGCAAAGGTAAGCATGTCCTCTTGTATGTAATCTTTGACTGTGATATATTCAATCAGACACAAGGTGGCACTCTTGGCTACATCTTTGCAAATCAATGTTTGTGAGACGTTTAAAGACATTATGACATCATGTATGTTAATGATGCATTTTTAAATGGGAAAAGATGAAACCCTATATACACTGCAAGATATTTAATAATACTGTAATATGTTTCTATAAAATATTATATTGTTTATTCTCTCTGAAGTAAATGAATTTATGTTTGTAATGTTATCTGTACCTCTGTTCTCACTCTCCCCTCCAAAACTAAAACCAACACAGTTTCCGATGAGGATGAAGAGAGAGAGCGCGAGAAGCTCATGGCACAAAAGCAGCTAAAGGAGGAAAAGGACAAACTTGAAGAATGGTTACAGGGGAAACAGAAAATCCTGGAAGAGGAGAATGGGAAACTGAAGGAACTGGAGGAACAACACAGGGAACTGAAAGACCTGAGAGATCAACTGAAACGTGAAAATGAGGAGGAGGAGAAAAACATAGAAGATATTGAGAGGAAGGTTAAGTCAGTGGAAGAGAGGGTAGAAATTGACAGCGAAATAAAAGAAATAATATTCGACGCCAAAAAACAGCTGTGTGAAATGAAACAAAAATATGAAAAACTTCATCATTACGCAGACACGCTACTGGCCAAAACAGATGGTTTGTCAAACAAACTGACGGACTGGATGAACGAAGTAGATAACCACAAGGTTGAAATCAGTGACCTGACCCTGACCCACGCAGATTAATGAAGGAATTGTTTGTGAATATTATTAACTGTGGTCCATTTAATGTACTGTAATACTGTGATTTATAACTGTGTGGTTATTGTTTTCCTGATGATTTTCATGTTTTTATTTGTGAATCATCATGTGAGAGCTCTGGCAAGTAATTAGCCGAATACGGTGCATAGAACTGTAATCTGCATGTTGACTTGCTGTTGGCTGTATAAAGACCTTCGCCTTCCTGATTAGTCTCTAGAGAACAAATCACAAGTGATACATCTTTGACTTTTTTCTACTGTTTTTTTATTTGTCTGTAAAAATGTGTTTTCTTAAATGTTTGGGCAAAGCGCCGAGTGCAAACTAATGAAACTGAAGTGAAGAAAATTACTGAATTAATTTTAAAAATAAAATATATATTTTATCAATATTTATTTAAGTCATGACTTTTCTGACTTTTGATGATTTAGCTTTTTAGCATGAAAATCTCTTTCTGCTGAAGATCTAATCAACATAATGAAGAAAACTTTACTTTTTACAGGTGCCTATATTGACTAGTGGATCAACATTCAAACATGTGAACAATCTGCAGTTTTATAAGTTTTGTAGAGGCAATAAATCATTAAAACAGACACAGACTATATTTTAAACGCGCCTCACCTTTGACAGCCAGCCAGCTTTCTAGCGTTTCTCCAGCTCTAAAAATGTTGCACTTGTAGAGTCCCTCATCAACCTTGGAAATTATTTGAATGGTCATGTTGCCTTCAGAGCTGTCGCCAACAAAGAGGCCATCTTTATAGAAGTGAGCTGTGATGCTGGTGGCCATTTTGTTCAGGTAGTGTAGAGTCACAGTGTGGAGTCTCACTCCATTACAGGAATAACTGATGCGTGTTTCATTAAAAAAAAGAGATGATGTAAATTATTGAATTATCTTTAACCATGATTGACCATGAAGAGTATTTGATCAAAGTTTTACAGTTGTCATATTGTTATGCTCCTTTAATGTTTTCCTGATTTTGCAAACCACTGTGAGTGTGACCTCCAGTTTTTGTGTTAGGATCTTTGCATAGTAAAGAGGTCTAGTTGATCAACCACAGCTGAATGGACTCCATTTGATAAGGGAGTGCCTATTTAAGACCCGGTTCCTGCCATGGAAAGCAGGGACTTGGCTTTGTTTGCTGCTGCAGCAGCTTGTTAATCGCTGTTCATTTTGTCATCTGTGATTCCCAGCTCTACAGTGTAGCATCAGCAGGATTTGAAATATGTTATTTTATGGTAGAAAACAGCTAAATATATTTTTTAAATACTTATTTTTTTTTATTCCCATATTTTTAATGTTACAATAAACATTTATTTAAGATCCAGTGATTACACCTTTTGCATAATAACATAGAGTTTGAGTGGTGTCTGTCACTTTAATTGTCTCTAACTGACAACAGTAACAGCAGCTGGTGATCTCTCATGATGAACCTGTTAAACCTTGTACTGATGCATCTGTCTCAGCGGGCAGGTGTAAAATGTAATTTTAAAAATAAACAACATTGGTTCATGCCTGATATCCAAACACCCTGCGTCATAACAATATATAATATGTATGTGTGTGATCACCTGCGTTGCATGTTTTGACTTGTTTGTATGGAGCGATGGAATTTCCCAGCGCACCTGAACGCACCTCGGTGCAGCTCGGACCAACGGCGGGAATTCTCCTGTGCGCCTCTAGAGGTAAGCTACGTCAGCTGCGTGTCTTCTGCTGCTAACTGATCAAAAAAGTACAAACACACACGAGCAAAGTGGTTTAAAATAACATTAAACCGGCCTGATAGCTGACGCAGAGCCCACACACCAGTTACAGGCAAGATATCTTCAATGTAGCGTCTGTTAAACACAAAACAAAATGGTGTCCGCTAACGTTAGCAACGGCGCTAACCGCTAGCATCGTTAGCAACGGCGCTAACCGCTAGCATCGTTGCTAATCGCTAACGTTAGCAACGGCGCTAACCGCTAGCATCGTTGCTAATCGCTAACGTTAGCAACGGCGCTAACCGCTAGCATCGTTAGCAACGGCGCTAACCGCTAGCATCGTTGCTAATCGCTAGCATCGTTGCTAATGCAACCGTTAGCTCATATAACTGACAAAAAACACTTTTTCCTCACTAAATAACAAATTTTGCCTTTCCTTTTGTTTCACTCTGTAACTTTGTCACTGTGAAGGTGGAAAATGACAAACTGTTACATTGTTAACAGCGAGCGGTTATCAGCTAGATGAAGGCTAATCTTGAGTTAATCGGCTATGTTAACTAATTAATTCATTTTTGTCATCTGCATCACACACCAAAGGTCGAAGATTTGATTTGCAAACTGAATTTAATTAATTTATTTAATTTTAATTTGCAGATTTCCATCACTGAGTTACAGTATTGCCAGTATTGATGAAGAAGCGGGGAACAACGACAAGGTAAGATCAATTAAGCGCCAGCTGGTCGAGTTAGCTTAGCAAGTCATCTAGCTTGATGGGCACTTTACCTACTTTTCTCATCACTTCAGATTATCTGCTGTGTTTTCTGCTGTTCAACTGCCTGAACACATGACCTTTATAACTATATTAAATTGATATTTTTGGGCTTTAAATCTCTGTTAAATTAATTACAGTAACAGATCTATTCATGTAATATTCCTGAAAGTTAATTATAATAACTGGCGATGTGTCCAGTGTATTCCCCACCTCTTGCCTAGCTATCTTAGGAAGCTTAGCAAGGTAGCTAGCTCCTAACATAAAAACAAGAATTTAGCTTATTCATTTTGATTTTTTAGTTTGAGAAAATATCAAGCGCTGTGCATTCAGATGGATTTCAACTCGCAAAGTGAATTTTTTGTGCTAATTTAAACTAGCGACTTTCCCAGCATTGAAAGAAACAAAGACAAGGTAAGTTCAATTTTATATCCAGTTGGTTGAGTCAGCTTAGCAAGGCAGCTAACTTGATGGGCAATTTACCTACGTTTCCTCTTTTATTCCCCACTTCTTGCCTAGCTATTTTAGGAAGCTTAGCAAGGTAGCTAGCACCCAACATAAAAAAAAAAACAACTAAAATTTAGCTTATTCTTTTTTATTTCAATTTGAGTTACGCTTGACAATTATAAATTGTGAAATTGTGTCTATTTTAACTTTTGTAAATTGCACATTTCCAGTTATGATGAACGAAAAGGTAAGACCAATTAAGCTTAAACTGTTTGAGCTAGCTAGTTTAGCAAGTCAGCATTGTAATCTGTCATCTATACGAAACACCAAACGTCAAAATTTAAAGTGCTGTGCGGTCACGTGGATTTCACCTTGCGAACTGATTTTTTTTTTTTTTTTTACGTTATTTTTACTTGTGGATTTCCAGCACTGAGTTACAGTATTGCCAGTATTGATGAAGAAGCGGGGAACAACGACAAGGTAAGATCAATTAAGCGCCAGCTGGGTCGAGTTAGCTTAGCAAGTCATCTCGCGTGATGGGCACTACCTACTTTTCTCATCACTTCAGATTATCTGCTGTGTTTTCTGCTGTTCAACTGCCTGAACACATGACCTTTATAACTATATTAAATGGATATTTTTGGGCTTTAAATCTCTGTAAAATGAATTACAGTAACAGATCTATTCATGTAATATTCCTGAAAGTTAATTATAATAACTGGCGATGTGTCCAGTGTATTCCCCACCTCTTGCCTTTTTGTTAGCTAGCTAGCTTAGGAAGCTTAGCAAAGTAGCTAGCTCCCAACATAAAAAAAAAACAAGAATTTAGCTCATTCATTTTGATTTTTTTAGTTTGAGAAAATATCAAGCGCTGTGCATTCAGATGGATTTCAACTCGCAAAGTGAATTTTTTGTGCTAATTTAAACTAGCGACTTTCCCAGCATTGAAAGAAACAAAGACAAGGTAAGTTCAATTTTATATCCAGTTGGTTGAGTCAGCTTAGCAAGGCAGCTAACTTGATTGGCAATTTACCTACGTTTCCTCTTTTATTCCCCACTTCTTGCCTAGTTATCTTAGGAAGCTTAGCAAGGTAGCTAGCGCCCAGCTTAAAAAAAACAACTAAAATTTAGCTTATTCGTTTTGATTTTAATTTGAGTTACGCTTGACAATTTTAAATTGTGAAATCGTGTCTATTTCAACTTTTGTAAATTGCACATTTCCAGTTATGATGAACGACAAGGTAAGACCAATTAAGCTTAACCTGTTTGAGCTAGCTAGTTTAGCAAGTCAGCATTGTAACTTGTCATCTGTACGAAACACCAAACATCAAAATTTCAAGTACTGTGCAGTCACATGGATTTCACCTTGCGGACTGATTTTTTTTTTTTTACGTTATTTTTACTTGTGGATTTCCAGCACTGAGTTACAGTATTGCCAGTATTGATGAAGAAGCTGGGAACAACGACAAGGTAAGATCAATTAAGCGCCAGCTGGTCGAGTTAGCTTAGCAAGTCATCTCGCGTGATGGGCACTTTACCTACTTTTCTCGTCACTTCAGATTATCTGCTGTGTTTTCTGCTGCAGGCTGTTCAACTGCCTGAACACATGACCTTTATAACTATATTAAATAGGTATTTTTGGGCTTTAAACCTCTGTTAAATGGATTACAGTAATATTCCTGCAAGTTAATTATAATAACTGGCGATGTGTCCAGTGTATTCCCCACCTCTGCTCAAGATAGCTAGATCTTAGGAAGCTTAGCAAGGTAGCTAGCTCCCAACATAAAAAACAACAATGTAGCTTATTTATTTTGATTTGAGTTTGAGTAAATATCAACCGCTGTGCATTCAGATGGATTTCAACTCGCAAAGTGAATTTTTTGTGCTAATTTAAACTAGTGAATTTCCCAGCATTGAAAGAAACAAAGACAAGGTAAGTTCAATTTTATATCCAGTTGGTTGAGTCAGCTTAGCAAGGCAGCTAACTTGATGGGCAATTTACCTACGTTTCCTCACTTCTTGCCTAGTTATCTTAGGAAGCATAGCAAGGTAGCTAGCGCCCAACATTAAAAAAACAACAAAAATTTAGCTTATTCATTTTGATTTCAATTTGAGTTGCGCTTGACAATTTTAAATTGTGAAATTGTGTCTATTAACTTTTGTAAATTGCACATTTCCAGTTATGATGAACGACAAGGTAAGATTAATTAAGCTTAACCTGGTTGAGCTAGCTAGTTTAGCAAGTCAGCATTGTAATCTGTCATCTGTACCAAACACCAAACGTCAAAATTTCAAGTGCTGTGCAGTCACATGGATTTCACCTTGCGGACTGATTTTTTTTTTTAATTTTACTTGGGGATTTCCAGCACTGAGTTACAGTATTGCCAGTATTGATGAAGAAGCAGGGAACAACGACAAGGTAAGATAAATTAAGTGTCAACTGGTCGAGTTAGCTTAGCAAGTCATCTAGCTTGATGGGCACTTTACCTACTTTTCTCATCGCTTCAGATTATCTGCTGTGTTTTCTGCTGCAGGCTGTTCAACTGCCTGAACACATGACCCTTATAACTATATTAAATTGATATTTTGGGGCTTTAAACTTCTGTAAAATGAATTACAGTAACAGATCTATTCATGTAATATTCCTGAAAGTTAATTATAATAACTGGCGATGTGTCCAGTGTATTCCCCACCTCTTGCCTAGCTATCTTAGGAAGCTTAGCAAGGGAGCTAGCTCCCAACATAAAAAAAAACAAGAATTTAGCTTATTCATTTTTATTTTCAGTTTGAGTAAATATCAAGCGCTGTGCATTCAGATGGATTTCAACTTGCAAAGTGAATTTTTTGTGCTAATTTATACTAGCAAATTTTCCAGCATTGAAAGAAACAAAGACAAGGTAAGTTCAATTAAGATCTAGTTGGTTGAGTCAGCTTAGCAAGGCAGCTAACTTGATGGGCAATTTACCTACGTTTCCTCTTTTATTCCCCACTTCTTGCCTAGCTATCTTAGGAAGCTTAGCAAGGTAGCTAGCGCCCAACATAAAAAAAAACAACTAAAATTTAGCTTATTCATTTTGATTTCAATTTTAATTACGCTTGACAATTATAAATTGTGAAATCGTGTCTATTTTAACTTTTGTAAATTGCACATTTCCAGTTATGATGAACGGCAAGGTAAGACCAATTATGCTTAACCTGTTTGAGCTAGCTAGTTCAGCAAGTCAGCATTGTAATCTGTCATCTGTACCAAACACCAAACAAAAATCAAGTTCAAATCAAAATTTCAAGTGCTGTGCAGTCACATGGATTTCACCTTGCGGACTTATTTTTTTTACGTTAATTTTACTTGCGGATTTCCAGCACTGAGTTACAGTTTTGCCAGTATTGATGAAGAAGCAGGGAACAACGACAAGGTAAGATTAATTAAGCGCCAGCTGGTCGAGTTAGCTTAGCAAGTCATCTCGCGTGATGGGCACTTTACCTACTTTTCTCATCACTTCAGATTATCTGCTGTGTTTTCTGCTGCAGGTTGTTCAACTGCCTGAACACATGACCTTTATAACTATATTAAATGGATATTTTTGGGCTTTAAACCTCTGTAAAATGGATTACGGTAATAGATCTGTTCATGTAATATTCCTGAAAGTTAATTAGATTAACTGCCGATATGTCCAGTGTATTCCCCACCTCTTGCCTTTTTGTTAGTTAGCTAGCTTAGGAAGCTTAGCAAAGTAGCTAGCTCCCAACATAAAAAAATAATTTTAGAATAAATAATTTATTTAAGAATTTAGCTTATTCATTTTGATTTGAGTTTGAGTAAATATCAAGCACTGTGCATTCAGATGGATTTCAACTCGCAAAGTGAATTTTTTGTGCTAATTTAAACTAGCGAATTTCCCAGCATTAAAAGAAACAGATAAGGTAAGTTCCATTAACATCCAGTTGGTTGAGTCAGTTTAGCAAGCCAGTTAACTTGATGGGCAATTTACCTACTTATCACTTCAGATTATCCTGACTTTTACAAGTCTATTAAATCATATATAATAAACCTGATTCATGACGGCATAATATTAGTCAATCTCCTTGCTTTCAGTTAAAATGGATATTTTTGTTTTTTTGTAAATAGGGAATTTCCAGTTTTGATGAACGACCTAGTTTAGCAAGTCAGCTATGTAATCTATCATCTGTACGAAACACCAAAGCTCAAAATTTTAAGCGCTGTGCAGTCACATAGCTTGCAACGTGAATTTTTGTGTTAATTTCAACTTGTGGATTTTTTAGAACTGAGTTACAGTTTTCCCAGTATTGATGAAAAAGAAGGGAACGACAACAAGGTAAGATCAGTTAAGCTCCACCTGTTTGAGCTAGTTTGATAGGCACATCAGCTAATCTTGTCACTTTACATGATCTGCAGCAATTTTAGGCCGCAGGCCTCAGCTAATAAGTGTATTCACATAATGACGAAAATATAGTATAACTATATTTTCATTATTCTGAAAGCTTGAGAGAAGTTGCATGTCTGTTTCATTTGTAATGTGTTATCTGCACTAAAAACTGACTGAAATATCAAGCGCTGTGCATTCAGATGGATTTCAACTTGCAAAGTGAATTTTTGCACTAATTTAAACTAGTCAATTTCTAGAACTCCAAAGAACAAGGTAAGTTCAATTAAGCTCCATTTGGTTGAGTCAGCTTAGCAAGCCAGCTAACTTTATGGGCACTTGACCTACTTTTCTTACCACTTCAGATTATCTGATGTGTTTTCTGCTGCAGGCTGTTGAACTGCCTGAACACATGACCTTTATAACTATATTAAATTCTAGCTAGGTAGTGTGAAAGGCAATTTAGCCATTTCTGGTATTGTTTTACATTACATCCAGTGTTTTAGTTTGAAGAGTGTGCAAATCTATAAATAGAGAAGCTAATCACATGACCTTCATCTGCATATTACAGTTTATACTGTAGATGTACCTCAATGCTTTTTCATTAATTCATTCATCAATTTAATACATTTTGTGTTTGCTGTAATATGCATGACTAGGTTTTCATTACTCGGATAGTTTTAAGTACAACTATTACTATTTCATGAACATGTCGTTTGTAATCTGTCATCTGTGCAAAACACCAAAGGTCAAAATTTCAAGCGCTGTGCAGTCACGTGGACTTGCAAAGTACATTTTTGCGTTAATTTTAACTTTAGCGGATTTCCAGAACTGAAAACTTCAGTTTTGATGAAGAAGCCGGGAACAAAGACAAGGTAAGATCAGTTAAGCTCCACTTGTTCGAGCTAGCTAGTTTAGCAAGCCAGCTAGTTTGATAGGCACTTCAGCTAATCTTGTTATCACTTCACATGATCTGCAGCAATTTTAGGCTGCAGGCCTCGGCTGATGTGTATTCACATAATGCCAAATTATACTATGAAAAGTATAACTATTTTCATAATTGTGAAAGCTTGAGGAAAAAGTTGCATGTCTGTTATTTGTTATGTGTCATCTGCACTAAAAACTGAACATCAAAATATCATGCGCTGTGCATTCAGATGGATTTCAACTCGCAAAGTGAATTTTTGCGCTAATTTAAACTAGTCAATTTCTAGAACTCCAAAGAACAAGGTAAGTTCAATTAAGCTCGAGTTGGTTGAGTCAGCTTAGCAAGCCAGCTAACTTGATGGGCAATTTACCTAATTTTCTTATCACTTTAAGATCATCTCTAGTGTTAGACTGCAGGCTGTTCAACTGCCTGAGCACATGATAACGAAGCTAAGCACGTGACTTTTACAAGTATATTAAATCTTATATAATGAACCTGCCTCATAAAGGCATTACATTAATCTACATGCTTTCAGTTAGTTAGCTTAGGAAGCTGAGCAAGGTAGCTAGCTCCCAACATAAAAATAACAAATTTTGCTTATTCATTTTGATTTTAATTTGAGTTACACTTGACAATTTTAAACTATGAAATCATTTCAACTTTTGTAAATTGTAATAATCATAAGTGACAAGGTAAGATCAATTAAGCTTAACCTGGTTGAGCTAGCTAGTTTATCGAGTCAGCATTGTAATCTGTCATCTGTACGAAACACCAAAGATCAAAATTTTAAGCGCTGTCCAGTCACATGGATTTCACCTTGCGGACTCATTTTTTTTGCGTTAATATTACTTGTGGATTTCCAGAACTGAGTTACAGTATTGCCTGTATTGATAAAGAAGAAACAAACAAAGACAAGGTAAGATCAATTAAGCTCCACCTGTTTGAGCTAGCTAGCTTAGCACTTCAGCTAATGTTTTGAAAAGTCATCACTTCACATGATCTGCAGCAATTTTAGGCCGCAGGCCTCAGCTGATGTGTATTCACATGACATAGTATACTTATTATAATGTATTTTTATTCATTATTCTGAAAGCTTGAGAAAAGTTGCATGTCTGTTTGATGTCTCTTTGTAATGTGTTATCTGCACTAAAAACTGAATGTCAAAATATCAAGCGCTAGGCATTCAGATGGATTTCAACTTGTAAAGTGATTTTTTTTTTTTTTTTTTTTGCGTTAATTTAACTAGTGAATTTCCAGCACTGAGTTACAGAATACCCAGTTTTGATGAAGAAGCAGGGAACAGCGACAAGGTAAGATCAGTTATGCTTAACATGTTTCATCTAGGTATCTTATCAAGCCAGCTAGTTTGATAGCCACTTCAGCTAAACTTGTTATCACTTCACATGATTTGCAGCATTTTTAGGCCGCAGGCTTAAGGTGATATTTGTATTCACGTAATAAGTACTATAATAAGTAGTAATTTAAACTAGCAAATTTTCAGAACTGAGTTAAACATCCCCAGCATCCCACACAAAGACAAGGTAAGTTCAATAAAGCTCCAGCTGGTTGAGTTAGCTTAGCAAGTCAGCTAGCTTGATGGGCACTTTACCTACTTTTCTTATCACTTCATATGCAGCGGTCTGCAGACTGTCCAACCTTCTCTGTAGAGCAGCCGATCACATGGCCTTTATCTGCATATTACATTTTATACTGTAGACCTGTAGATGTCAATGCTTTCCCATTAGATCACCTCCATGCTTTCAGTTAAAATGTACGTGTCATTTTCTGTCATCTGCACAAATCTCTAAAGGTCAAATGTGTGCAGTCACATGGATTTTGATTTGCAAACTGTATTTTTGCGTTTATTTCAACTTGCGAATTTCCAGCACTGAGTTACAGAATTCTCAAGACAAGGTATGATCAATTAACCTCTAGCTGGTTTGAGTTAACTTGCTTAGTGATAAGAGTAGCTGATCATATGACCTTTACAGGTATATTGCATGTTATATATCAAACTCCTCGTTGAAGCACCGTATTAGTTAATCTACATGCTTTCAGCTAAAATCGATATTTTGGGGTTTTAAACCTGTGAAATGTAAAATGGATCGTGGTGATATATCTATTCATACACTATTCTAAAATTAAATTAACTGCTGAGGTGTCCAGTGTATTACCAGTCTCTTGCCGGCAGCTAGCTAGCTTATAGCTAGCTTGAAGGGCACTTTATCTGCTTTTGTTATTGCTTCATTATTGCTCGCTTGTGATGAACTGGTGACATGTCCAGAATATACCCAGCCTCTCGCCCAGTTGTCTGGCCTCTTCGCCTCCATCCATTATGTTTATGGACAACCCAGGCCCTCTTCCATGAAGCCCACCATGTCAATTTGAAGGTGGTGCAGTGGTCAAGTATACTAACCAGCATGCTGGAAATATGGGATCAATTGAAGCCCAACTCTAATGCCTTGAGGTATGTCACACATGTCCGTATGGTAAATATGTGGTTTGGAAATTTGTTACCTGCACCCAAGCAGCAACCTCTGGTGCTGGGAAATGAAACCAATGTCGACGTACTAAAACCTGTAATCCCTTGAGTGGCCACTAGATAGTCAATCTCCGTAAGCAGCCATATTAAAATGCCCAATTTCACAGTAGAAACATGTTTACAGCCTAGTTCAGGCATTTGTTTTAATCTCCATAGCTAATTTCCCCATTTATGACAACTGTGAGTGGGGTGACATTACAGATGGCGTATTCAAGCACCCAGGCGTCATTCGGTCCGCCTAAGGTCTGTCAATGATCCACGTCTCTGCTGATATTTAGATTAGCCGGGTGCTGAAAGAAGCAGTACATTTAACATGGCAATGTCCAGCATCACAAATTTTCAACCCACCCCCCCTTCAAAAAATTTGCATTTCACCCTGCTGATCTGAAACAACCAGCCAGAGGAAGATGCAAATTTTGAGTGATGCATGAACTGCCAGTTTGTGATGGGGTTCACGCCTGAGCTGACGGACTTCAGACCTACAACAGGTACATAATGCTTTATATCACTCAAAAAGCTATAATAGGTGTGCAGTAATTTGAATAGCTAGTTATTTATGGTTATTTTACTGCAAACTGTTAATTGTTGTTTGAGTCAAAGGTTACTTATGAAAGGGATTGCAGTTGGTCATAACCCATTTACATTGCAAAAATCCCCAAGTCAATTAAAACTTGTTTTATAGACTGATGTAATTGAACAACAAAGGGTGCGCTTTACGATGCACAAAATGAATTATTTGATGCAGACCTCAGTGGTGTTTAATGATTTACGTTAGCCTTTTTAGACTGACATTTAATACATCATCATTTTCATTATTTAGCAATTTACAGTGTTCACATATTTTTGAAATTGATTTACCTTTTTGAAGTTTATTATATTTCTTAATGATTAACCATGTCTTAAATCTCCATGTAGTTCTTTCACTTGTGGGTTTTGTCCTTCTCTCAGCAACCTGTTTTGAAGGTAACTTACTGTACACACAAACATATCAGTCTAACATGTGATGGTAATGTCTAGGGTGTTATACATATTGTAACAAAATGACAAATAATATATTGTAATATCATGTGAGAAAATAAGTCATTGATTTAACATCAATTTTGTCTAGAAAGCACAGGCAACCAGTTATCTGAGTTATCTAAATTTACATGCAAATATTGTCTCAGTCTTCTTTGTGTACATTTGCCAGCACTTTGTATTATTATCCAAGACCTTTCATTCACTGCTACAGCCTAACATCACAATGGCTCCAAGGCCTGTGAAGAATGCAAAAAGCTGCATTTTTTTTTTTCTGTGGCATTTGAAACGGATCTGTTTCTTCCTCAGGTCGGCATCAGATAGTCGGTCCATCTCAGCCTGTGGTTGCACTAGTTGGTGATGACGTCATTTTACTATGCAACCTCAAACCTGCCATGAATGTTTTAGACATGACTGTCGAGTGGACAAGACCTGACCTGGACCCCAGATTTATTTATGTATGGCGTGATGGTGTGGAGCTAGAGAGTAAAAAACATCCATCCTACAGAGGAAGAACATCTTTGTTCATTGGCAAACTAAAGTTTGGTGATATTTCACTGAAACTCTCCAAAGTGAAGATCACGGATCAGGGGAGATACAGATGCTTCATTCCAGATTTCAAGGTTGAGTTTGTTATTGACCTTGTTGTTGGTAAGTTGATGTAATATGTTTTACATATATCCGTCATCAAAGTAGACATTTAAGTGTCATGAATATGTAAAATGTCTGTAGTTAAAGGTTAGGTACTGCATTAAATGTACTGAGCTTACAAGATGCGTAAGAAAAAAAGTGCTGTTCCACATTAGCCTGCATCAGATAATAGGGAAATGATTTTAAAATGTCTCAATAGCTTTGTGTTCTTTCTGAATATGCAGCACTAATTCATACATTAGGTGTGTTTCTCAATACTTTTTTTCTTATTCTATATGCAGGTGCTGTTTCCTCACCTGTCATAGGTAATATAGACAGAACCACCAGTGGAGTTGTTTTAGAGTGTGAATCTAAAGGCTGGCATCCAGAGCCTGAGGTGTTCTGGCTGGACGGTGATGGAAACTTCCTCTCTGCTGGACCTACAGACACAGTCCAAGGTGCTGATGATCTCTATACTGTCAGCAGTAGAGTGACTGTGGAGAAAAGACACAGCAACAACTTTACCTGTAAAGTCCAACAGAAAAACATCAACCAGACCAGAGAGACAAATATTCATATTTCAGGTAAAAAGACTGACATCCCACCAGCAGCTCATCCACACTGTAGACTACAAACATTGTATTCTTACATCTTTAACAATATGGTCATTCATCACAATGTAAGTTGCTCACATATTACTGAAATGTAGTGTGATATTAAGGATGCTTTGTTCTGTTTTCTCATTTCAGCCAGTTTGTTCACTGTCCAACCAAGTTCAGCTGTTTGCATCTTTTTTGTCATTTTTTTGGTTATTGTCCTTTTGTGTAGTTCTGCAGTTGCCTTTGCATGGTGGAAATGGAGAAAAGGAAGAAAAAACAGTAAGTCGTGTATTACTGTGTAGAGAATAAAAATGTCATGGTGTTCCAGGTCGAATAAAAGGGCATGTAAGGTACTATTCAAACTTTTTTTTTTTTTAAATCCTGTCTGCACACAGATACAAAACCTGCAACTCGAGTCTCTGAAATGAAAAGACGAAGAGCAGCATGGAAAAGAGAAACTGGAGGATCAGAACAGTTAGCACTACGCTGAGGTAGTTTGCCTTTTAACTGTAAGTGTGAATTGTAATCACTACAAAAAAGCCATCATTCTGCATATGCTTTGTTGTTGTTCAATATAGACACATTGTTAGAAGGTATGTTGAGACAACAAGCTCAAATATAAACCACCCCTTACTGTAACATTAAAAACGACAACAAAAAAAACCCTATTGTCTTTATTTTCTGAGAAACCACAAATCTTAAAGACTTCACACCAGGAGCTAACGTTTCCTGGTATTTGTTAATAAGTGAGGCACACTTAAAATGCACTTCTTTCCACTTTTTTCTTTTTTAAAGAAATGTGCCAACCATCTTTACAAAGGTATGACTATTGGGTGGTAAACCATACACTGTACAATCAAACCAAACTTTTTTTTTATTTTTACACTTGCTTAATTTTGTACAAGTTCTGGGCATGCAACTACAATATAATCTTTATTTCGTAACACTGTCTCACCTCTGACAGCCAGCCGGCTTCGTGGTGATGCTCCAACATCAGAGATGCTGCATTTGTAGATGCCTTCGTCAAACTTGGAAACATTCTTAATGGTCAATTCTTCTGCATGATTTTTTGCCATCTTTGTAGAATTAAGTGAGGTTGATGGAAGTTGCCTTCTTTCTGCAGCATAGTCAGTGTCTCCCTCCATCACAGGAAGAGCAGGACTTTCCAAGATTACAGAATCAGTTAAATGTTGAATGTAAAATTGAATGTTATGTACAATCCTTAAGTTACTCACAATACAAAATAATATATTTACTCATGGTAAAAAATGGTCTAGTTAAAAATACAGATGCAGGAATATATGTAGTAACATGCACAAATTCAGCAATAAACACACATAAATCAGAAATAAAATAGTATGTAGTGCATATTGATGAATATTAATCAAATGGTCCTTAACATTTATGTGGCAGCAATAATTGCTAAACATATATATGACAACATCTAAATATTATGAATTTTAACCCATCTACCAAACAAATTTAACAATTTTGGGACAATTTTATTTGAACATGAATTGTATACATTTTGTATTATATTGGAATCTTATATCAATTATATAACACTGCAGACATAAACGTTTGAATGGTTTATATTAATTAACTTAAGTTCAGTTTGTAGATGTAAAGAAGTGATGCATGAAAAAAGTGTAAATTGAAAAAAAAGTGTATTAAGTCTTTGCTACATACCATCTTTTTGAGTATAGCTCCTTTGAATATATGCATCCAACAGAATGACTGCAAGGAAAAAAATAAAGAAATCTCTAAATCAGAAAAAGCAATATATATTTAGTAATATGTAAAACCAAAAAGAAAACATGCAGAAACTCAGTACTCAGTCTGTTGCATAGAGCTGGAACTTCAATGCTGTCTTGCTGACTGCTTGTGTAAGACTAGATTAGACTAAAAGGACGTACAATATGTGAGAACTTTATCTTCCTGTGCAGTTTATTTCTGATGTTAAAGAATGTTAGGGCACCGTCACAAACACCACTAGGAGAAATGCAGACATGTTGTTCAATGCTGCCCCCTGCAGTAAGGCAACAGGCCTGTAACTGTCAACTGATTGCATTGAAATATTTTATAACTCTTCATCTAGCAACTGAGCTCAAAGTTCAGATATCAACAATGAGACACAAAAGCGAAACTCGAAAATACAGGTACACAATACAACATTGCCTATTTTAATTAAACATTAACTAACTTTGATATGAGCTATAGCCTGTTGTTAGGAAGTATTGTTTTGTTAAATTTACTGCAATAAACCATTTTTTTTATGAATCTCTTAATCAGAAGGCTTGTATACAGTAAATGTGGTTTAGATGGTAAGTTTGTTTCTGATGCTCAGCAATAAATGTGTTGTGTCTTGTTGCAGAGACATTTACACTTATAAATGAATAGACTGCACGGAATACAAAAAGTAAAGGTCAAGCCTATCAATGATTTACAGTGCCACTGAGGTAGACCGGGGACTGTGACACAGAACTTTCAAAGGTATGTGATCTGTCTTTAAACAAAAATAAATCATTAGAAAAATGTTATCTTTCTTAAACAGATGTTTCATAGTTTTTGTGTCAGATTAGTCCAGATGTATTTCAGTGTTAAAACCAAATTCTTACAGTGAGTCTCTGTTGTGAAAGTAATGCTCTAAGGGTATTTGAGAATAAGGAAAAACTAAAGGGGTTCTTACGTGTCTGGTTTGTGTGAATCAAACAGAGGATATAATTATGATGGATGAAACTTGTAACTTTGGAGTACAGTGCAGTACAGCAGTAGATAATTATTGAAGCATGTGATACTCAGTAGATACGCGTTCTGAAAAAATAGCTGAAAGTCAATGGCACCAGGTCAGGAGGGAAGAAAGTGTTCAGAGCCTCTGATGTTCTTACTGTAATATTTGACGCGTGATCAAGGAGACACTCTCACATATAATAGTCGGTCTCTGTTCTGCCCAACTCGTGCTGGTGGTCAAATAGTCAAAGAGAATGTGTTTACCCATGCTAGTAATCACCTTCAGCACAAAATTTTATAACAATAGAGATACTGTAGGTGTTTTAGATAAGGTATCAACTGTTAAGATGAACTAGGTATAAATATATAACCAATGATATAACTATTGTTTTAGGCCTGCTTAGAATGATTCAAAAGCCATTTTTCCTTAAAGTGTTTTCACTGGTATCACTGGTTTCTATTAATTTTCAGAGCTCCAGGATGCTTTTCTACAGAAACAGAAAGCTCACTAAGTGTCATCTCATAATTCTGTATCTTCTCCTGACACAGTGCTGTAAAGGTAACTTATTACAATCTTAGGTGACAATTATGTCACTAATGTAACTGCTATGGGGTGACCATTAGGTCTACCATTTTCCTGACTTCTGATATTCTTGGCTGTCCAAATGTAACAACCAAGTAAAGGTAATAATTATGTTTTGTACTAAGACAGTTACAAAGAAACTTTGCTGCAGTACAGATATGATTGCATAAGCATGATGGTAATTTGTGTATGTCATACATTAGAAAATAAGTATAAAAACATGAACAGAAATCGGAAGTCTGAAAACGTATAATAATCTGTTTTACTGAAAGAGATAAAGCCATATATGGTTTTAAAAAATGTACTCCCTTAGCAATACTTAAACAGATGTTTCCTTTTCTAGGTGAGTCTCAGCTGATTAACTCACCTCAGACAATAATAGCAACACTTGGTCATGACATAATTTTGCCATGTCATCTGGTACCTGGGGAAGATGCTTCTGACTTGACATTGGAGTGGACGAGACCTGACCTGAACCCTAGATTTGTCCATGTGTATCGTTCTGGTCACGAACTTGTGGATAAAAAACATGAATTATTCAAGAAAAGAACTTCAATGTTCACCGATGAGCTGAAGTTGGGAAACATTTCATTGAAACTTTCCAAAGTGAAAATCCATGATGAGGGAACCTTCAGGTGTTTTATTCCAGAAAAGCAAAAGCAATCTTTTGTTCAACTAGTTGTTGGTGAGTGCTTACACAATAAATGTCTTTAAGGTTTCACTCAGTCTTCATTTTTTTTTTTTGACACAAATATGTTTAATACTAAAAGTTAATACACATAGTACCTTTCTCACACAGACACCATTTAAGATAAGAATTGAAGATTTATTTTTGGTAATGTGTAAGCCTTTACTTTCACAAACTGCTCTGTTTTTAAATATTTCCTTTTGGTCAGGATCAGATGCTGTCACCTCACCAATCATAACTTTGGCTGGGATTGATAAAGCCACCAATGGAGTGAATTTACAGTGTAACTCTGAAGGCTGGTATCCAGAGCCTGTGGTGTTCTGGCTGGACGGCAAAGGAAATGTCCTCTCAGCTGGACCTACAGAGACAGTCAGAGGTCCTGATGACCTCTATACTGTCAGCAGCAGAGTGACCGTGGAGAAGAAACACAGCAACACCTTTACCTGTAGAGTCCAACAGAAGATAATGAACCAGACAAGAGAGGCACGCATCCATGTTTCGGGTAAAATTTGACATTTTAATGATGTCATCACTGTTTTGATAATAAATTAATAATTATTAACAAATAATATCATAAATAATTTCTATAAATATCATTATTTTATCATTTCAGATGTTTTCTACAACTTCCAGTCAAGTTCTTCTTCAATCATAACTTATTTGACTGTTAGTTTGGCTGTTTGCTTATTTCTTTCTATTACTATTCTGTTACTTCTCTTTTTTGTGTGGAAATGGAGACAAAACACAATAAGTAAGTCACAGATTAATCACCATTCTTTGTAAATGTGTGTTTTTTATTTTAAATAAATAAATAAATCCTCTCAAAATGAAAGTATTTAAAAATTATGGTGTTGCAAAAAATATGTTAATTTGTCTACTTTTATTTCCAATCAGTTAAGTTGTCAGATGTCTGATTTTTATAGCCCATTTCATGTCTGGTTTTAGACTCAAATGTCTCATAGGCTGTGATGCCTTCTCAAAATGTATTGTACACTTTCATTTTACTGCTTTTGTTTTCAGATAAAGAAGAAAATTCTAACTCTAAAAGTACCAAAACTGAAAGTGGAGAGATGGAGCAGCTCATGACAGATGAAACGGTGCAAAAGGAGGTTTTCAACAAGGGAAAAGGGCAAAAGGAGAAAAAACACGTAAGTAAACAGGACCTTTTATTTTTAGGAAGAAAAAGAAGGTGGACAATTTGAAGTGTATTTTAGGAAAGAAAGATGGAATTTCTACATCAAGAATAATTAAGAAGACAACAAGATCAGCTTTTACAGAGAGCTAGCTTTAATTTACGTTCATTTATTTAACCCGAGGTTAAGAAGAATAGACAATTCAAGTAGGGAATGAGGATAAAAACAAACATCAGTGGTGTTTAAAATAACAGATTTTGAAATTTTCAGTTTTTATGACATTGACCAACATTTGGTGTTGATAGTCTACTAGCAGAAGAATATTCATAGCAAGATCATGTTCAATAGGGTACAGACCAAAATCAAACAGAAATCTAAAGCTGTACAAAAATGCTTATCTTGTTGTTTTACATGTTTTTTCTCCTCACAGTCTCAAGACAAGCAGCAGGAGCTACAGGAGAAGCAAAGGCCCAGGAAAAAGGAGGTTTATCATTTTACTTTAACCATTAGTCAGCAGCACATTTATTTTTAGCTTTTGTTAACACTGTCAGAGAGGTATTCATTTAACTTTTGTTTACTATTGAGGTTGAAGTATGGAGTAATAAATTGGACCACATTATATTGAGAGACATTTTTAATATTTAGCCACACCATTCACATACATGATAGGGCCATAATATTTATTAATAATAGTTAAGGATGTAGTTCATCACTACACGATTGCCCAGCTCCCTTAGTTACTCTGCTTCCTTTTAGCATTCCCCTTGTCTTAGGTAGTGCAAACATTAACACTGAGCTCAGAGCAGCCTGGCTAACAAACTGAGTTAACATTAGCTAACAGCAGATAAAGTTGGCAGCATTTTACTTTGTACTTTCCAATTACATGGGATGTATTGCTCATTGTTAAATAGATTACTAATGTGCAATAAGTTATTTTTTAAAAAGAAGACTGAGCTAATCTCAGTTGCTCTGAGAGGCTTCCAGCATTAGGGACAGTGCAGCTGAATGCAGCTTTGATTTGAATAAACTGTCAGTGCAACAAGAATATTACAACCAGATGTTGTCTGACTGGTTCATAGCTTTGAAGGCAAAGTTGTGTTATGTCACACATTCTAAGATCTGAATCCTGAAAGATTGAGCCAAACTATGTGCAAATCATACAATTTTAATCTCCAGAAGTCAGCAATGAGTTTACATTCTGAGCATGGGATTTAAGAAATAAACCAGTGCTTTTAAATAAAATATAAAACAAACAATGTATCCAAACAACGTTCAAATGTTTCTTTTAGAGGTAAAATATGTAAGATTGTGGAGAATACTGATATCTAGTGGTTCAAAATGGACACTGCAGCCCTATTTCAAACCACTAGAGAATCATATATCCCCCAGCAGCTTCTGAGTATGATTTCAGTTTGTGCTGCAAAATACAATAAGACAATACGACAATAAGAAGCTTAATTTGCTTTGTGTCCATTTCTTTGAGAAAGAGAGATAAATACAAAGTTACTGTTACTGCTGGTTTCGATTAATTGTTACCGATGAGTGCCGCTGCTGCTGTTCGTAAAACAAATAAGCTTTTTAACTATCGTCCATCATATCGTCATTAGCTGAAGCTAAACTACTGGTTCTCAAACTATAGTATGTGCACGACTGGTAGTACCTCTTTTTCAATTCAGTTTAATTAATTTTTATTTATATAGCCCCAATTCACAAGAAAAGTTATTTTATGGCACTTTGCAGGTCTAGACCTTACTGTTTGGAGGGAGGAACCTTTCTTTTAGTCAACAGCTTCACAGACCATATTGTTTGTGTGTGATGTCTTTATTTCAGTCCGAGACTTACAAATCTAAAGTACTTGATCGTCAGAGTTCTCAGAAAGTCTCTCACACCACCATGATCGGTCCGGTATCAGCCACGGGAGAATCTAAAGTATTCGATGGTCAGAGTTCTCAGAAAGTCTCTCACACCACCATGACCGGTCCGGTATCAGCCACAGGAGACATCATTGTGGACAAAGTGGACCCAGAGGGCAAACATGGTCATCTCAGAAACATGTCCAAGAAGGTAAAGTTGTAGATGTGTAGATAGCCCCAATTCATAACAAAAGTTATCTTATGACACTTTGTAAATAGAGCAGGTCTAGACCTTACTGTTTGGAGGGAGGAACCTTTCTTTTAGTCAACAGCTTCACAGACCATAATGTTTATGTGTGTGTTGTTTTTCTTTTAGCCCGAGATTCACAAATCTAAAGTATTTGATCGTCAGAATTCTCAGAAAGTCTCTCTCACCACCACGACCGGTCAGGTATCTACCACGGGAGAATCTAAAGTATTTGATGGTCATAATTCTCAGAAAGCCTCTCACACCACCATGACCGGTCAGGTATCAGCCACAGGAGAATCTAAAGTATTTGATGGTCAAAATTCTCAGAAAGTCTCTCACACCACCATGACCGGTCCGGTATCAGCCACAGGAGACATCATTGTGGACAAAGTCGACCCAGAGGGCAAATATGTTCGTCTCAAAAACATATCCACAAAGGTAAAGTTGTTGATGTGTGGATGGACACTGTGTGTACTATATGATGTACAGTAAGTTTTATAATTTCACATGAACAAAGTTTATTCAGAATTGGCAGGATTCACATACTGAAGCTAAAATGACTCAAAAATTGATGACTAAAAATTACATAGACTACTGTATGTTACACTTTTTTGTAAAAATGGCTCAAATAAAATGTGAATTTCATTTGTTCATCTCATCCTCACTCTCTCCTACAGTACCAGTTAATGAAAGACTGGGAATTACATATCCAGATTAACAACAGAAAACCCATTATGCACACATTTAACTCTGAATTTGGGCTACGTCGTGGAAACACTGTCACTGTGAGTTTTTTTTTCTTCTCGTCTTTTTTGTTTATTCAAATCTCTCTCTCTCTCTCTCTCTCTCTCTCTCTCTCTCTCTCTCTCTCTTTCCCCCCTTGTGTGAAGACAGTGTGTGAGGTAAATCTATGAACTTTGATCATTTCAGATCTGGTCCAAAAAATCTGGTGTCACTGAATCACCCACTGACCTGGTGACCTTAAAAAGCTGGGGCATTGGAGAGCGACTGCTGGTCACCCTCTACAGAGACACTGGAAAGGTCTGACATCGCCTTACATCACACACGTAGACAAATACACTATATGACCAAAACCTTGTGGATACACATGTACATTGTGCACATACAGTACTTGCTTTTTCTCATTTGGTTTAGAAGGTGATGAGAAAGATGAAGAGATGAAGGAAAATATTAAGGCCATGACATACAAGGATATTTTAGGCAATAGTGTTGTTCCAACTTCAGAGTGCAGTTTGAGGAAGACCTTTGAAACAAAGGTGCTATAAATAAAGTCTGAGTTACCTTTCACAGCAGATCTGAAAATGTTTGTCATTTTCAACATTGTGTCAGTCTAAATGCCATGCTGCTGGATTAATCATAAAGCTGCAGCAGCACAAAGTGAAACGTAAAAGGGACATGGAAAAAAGTGACCTCCTTTTAGTGGATCTCTGAAATATATATATTTAAAAAAAATTCTTAAATTATATTTTACAAAACACTACACAATTTGAAATTATAATAAACTATAAATTGATAAAACATAATTAAAAAAGTTTTGCATTTCCAGTAACATTTTTTATGTTCATGTACGTAATGTACAATCATAAGACAATAAGAGGAGGGAAAATGAATGACTCAAAAACACTTTGATCAAAAGGGAAAGGGATTAGGAATTGAAGTGTTGATTAGGAGTACCCCTTTTTCAGGATTCACTAACAGTCAACATAAAAATTCTTCCCATATGACATGAATCTGCCTCCTGCATAAACTGTGTGCTGAACAGGGTCAGCCATATTTTAAAATCTGTCATATCATAACATCAGTACGGGAGAGCCTAATATTTACTGAGAGTACCCAGTGTAAAAAGTCTGATACACTAAGCAAAGAACGTGTGTGTGTGTGTGTGTGTGTGTGTGTGTGTGTGTGTGTGTGTGTGTGTGTTGTCTTTCTCTCAGTCTGTCATATCTGAAGCACAAAATCTTGTGAATTGTGGCACCAGCTTGGCCAGTCAGGACTCAGTCACAGGACACATCATTGTAGACAAGATCGACCCAGAGGGCAAATATGTCCGTCTCAAAAACATGTCTGATAAGGTAAAGTTGTTTATGTGGATGAACACTGTGTGTACTATATGAGCATGCACCGTAAGTTTTATAACTTCAAAGTTTATTCAGGATTTTTCCATGTGGGCCATTCAAACGGAGATACTGAAGCTAACATGACTCAATAAAACCACAAAGACTGCTGTATGTTACAGTGAAGATGTTTGTGAAAATGGTTCATATAAAATCAGAATTTTATTAGTGTCTGTTTGTCTCATCCTCACTCTTCTGCCCAACTCTCTTGCAGAAACAACAAATGAAAGACTGGGAATTACACATCCAGGTCGACAACAGAAAACCCATCATAATAAGCACATTTGATTGCAGAGTCCACCTAAATCCTGAACAAACCGTGACTGTGAGTTTGTCTTGTATTTCTTGATTTATTTTTGTTGTTTTGTTTTATTTATTTTTTATTTGTTCAAATTTCCCTGTAATCCTTCCTGAAGACAGCGTGACTCAAAGTCATTGCAGGCACTCAAAGCTTCAACTGAGGCTGCATTTGAGTGAAATAGGATGCTGATTTTCTATGCTGTATTTTGGCACTGCAATAAGCTAATTATAGTTAATCCTGAAACCAAATTACTTTTTTATTATTTAAGTTAAGAGATTTTGACTTGCTGACTAACTTCTATAGTAAATCAATGAAGTTTGGTCTCTTCAGATCTGGGCCAAAAATTTTGCTTGGGCACGTGAACCTGGTGACCTGCCCAGCTTGGAGTCCTGGGACACTGGAAAACAACTGCTGGTTACCCTCTACAGCGACACTGGAGAGGTCTGACAACACCTCACATGACACAAGTTGACAAATACACTTCATGACCAAAGGTATGGGGACACACACGCCTGCCCACATAAAACTCTTTGTGGTAACAATGGGCTTGATCTTTTCTTGTTCAAACCCATCACCCGAAACAGCTTGCGGATGAACTTAAGAGCTGACTAGAGCTCTCGTTGAACAGTTAGACCTGGGCTGAAGAGCACAGTGACAAGCACAATTGTTGGAGCAGCACATTAAAGTCAATTTAATGTTTTAGTGTCCACAGACTTTGATTGGTTGTCCACATACATTTTGTCATACAGTGTAATTATTAATACAGCATATTTGTGTGTGTGTGTGTGTGTGTGTGTGTATATGTATGTGTATATATATATATATATATATATATATATATATATATATATATATATATATATATATATATATATATATATATATGATTGAACTTACAGTAGCTTCAGCACAAAAATAACTTTCAAGTTTTGTTTTCTCTGTCACCAACAGAAAGTGTCCACAAAGCACGTTTGATTCAAAGATGGATTCTGACATGGTGAACTGTACTTTGATCCAGCAAACCTGAAAACAAAAGTCATATACATCCAGAGCAGCAGAACTTTTCTCCCTGAAGAAACCAAAACAAATTAATTTCAAATCAACAAAGTAAACCAGACTACAAACTGTTTTAAAAGTATCACTATATTTCACTGTACAAAATGTGTTCAAGAAAACATTTTTGTTTTTATTCACTACTTTCATCTTTTTATATTCTTAGTCTTAATTATTGAACTGTTAATGAAAACAAGTAAATAAAATCAAAGTCAAAATCAGTAATAAGTCTGTACATAGTTATAAGTCGAATAAATCCTGTCCGTTAAGAAAAAAAACAAACTTGGAGAAACACAAAAAGCTCCTCCTTCCTGTTAACCTTATGACCCCTTGTTTCAATCCCCAGGTGGGGAACCATTGGTCCACCACCATGCTAGCAGCTCAGGATGCAGTATTTTGGGACAGACAAAACGTCATGTGTTTCAGTAACAGAACAGATAGCTTAATGTAAATATTTCGACAGACAGACTTGACATTCTGTGATAACATTTCTTAATATATATAGTTCAAGACACAATTTACCCTGTAAGCTACTCTATCAAACCATGAATGTTTTGTGGTTACTGCAGAGCCTCCTGAACGCCTCTTCTACATATAAACATATACTGCATTTCCTCATGCGGGTTGTGTCTGAGAAATTGTCACCAGCACCTGTAGAGATTAAAATAAAATATATGATGACACAAACTGTCACAGCTCGCCTTTTTAAAATAGTTCTCGCATCAGTCAGAACCTCTGTGGTTTTCAACCTTTTCTGAGTGTGAGAAAGTTTAATAGCCACTGCAAACATGAACATTTAACACAGGTTTGACACCCAACCTGGATAAAAGTAAAAACAGATGAAGATAAAATGGGAAAAAAATGTTGATTGGCTGTGTCCAGGGTGTGATGCATCTGCAATAATCTTGATTTATTGTATTTTATACCTAATAAATTGGCAACTGAGTGAATCAATGTCTGATGTGAATGTTGGATACTATTCTAATAATTTTACACAACTTTTTACAGCAATTAAAGAGCTTGTTATTTGACAATAAATGCAATGTAATATTCCACAAATTCACAGGACAGGTGACACAGGAAGCTCAAAATGCTTTAAAAAGAGAAATTAATCAAATTAAGAGAAAGTTTCTGCCGGAGTACAGAAATACTATTAGCTTTACCTTCTAGATGGGAGAATAGAAAATCTCAGTTTCTGGCAAATTTGGGTCTGTGACTGGGGTGGAATCCAGGGTCACTGTGGAGCTGGATAATCCTGATTCTGTTTCAGAAACAAGATAATTTCATGTTAAATTTTAGGGGACAAGGTAATGTCAAATTATATGAACAACACATAATTACTGCCAGGGTAATCCTTTGTGTTTTTCATCTGTACACCTTCATGTAAACTTCCATTTCTACCTGCAAAATTGATGAGCAATGATGCTGAATTTTTTTAATATTCAGCTATTTGTATATTTGTAAAATAAAAAAATCAACAACAATCAACATTAATTTCTACAAGCAAACTAGACCGGACAGCTTGTGGAGTCTCACTTATGGTCAGAGTCAACCGGTTCAAATGAGGACTCCTACAGAGAGCGAGTACGAGACTGAGAGATACAGAAGAGCTAATTATAAATACTCACTGCAGCTCCGCGGTTTGGTGCTGTGGTTTGTCTCGAGGCATGTGCCTAAATGATCAGCAGCACCTGCAGAATCTAAAACGAAACACATGCACATTTAACAGTGAAAAGATTAAAAATGAACTCAGCCACGGGTGCAGCACGTCTTAGACGAGTGACATCTCAACTACCACTTTCAACATGACTATTTTAAATTTCTTTCAGTTACATAAAATATTTTTTTCTTTTTAAATACACTTTAATACTTTGTGTAATTCTTACATCAGGTTTAAACAATAAAAATCTACATCTAAAGGCAAGTAAACCTTTGTCCTTTCTCTGTTTTATGACGACAACTGCATACGTCACACTGCTTTCCTCTTCTGTAACGCCATCTCCAGACACTGAAACATAAACAGTAGTACATGAGTACATGAGTACATGAATTTAGTACATTAATATTTCATATAGATATGTGTACTTTATGGTACAATTACTAACATCCAATAATTTCCAGATTTTCTATGGAGATGGCAAGAGAAATGACTGAACGAGGGTTCATTTTTGGAGTATGGACGTCAGGGCCTTTGGTCACAAAGACTGCTCAACTGGCAGTTGGTAACTTTGTCATACACAGGCTGGACTGAGGGTTGTTGGTGTTGAGGGTTGGAGTTGGGTCGCTATCTGTTTCATTGATATCCACAGTTGCTTTCTTGTTTTAAACGTTTCTTTGGCAATTATTTACATGCAATATGTGTGAAATAGCTACTTGCCTGTACCTCTGTGTTTCCTGATTTGAAGGAATCCCACCACCAGAGCCATTGTTAACACAGTGACAGCAACCCACAGCAGAATGAAGACATGTGGAGTGTCAGAGTTATCGGAGAGGGTCTCTTCATGAGAGGATGGAAAGATGACAGAAATGTTTTTTGCTGTAATAATACAAACAACACAATGAATGGAAATTTAATTCCATTGTACTCAACAAATATTTATGTATTCAAACAATAGTGAAATAGTTGTATATATGAAACGTATTCAACAGGAAACTGGCACTAAACAGACAATTTTCAACTCTGTCATTTGCACCTTTCCTACAGAATTGCAGCCCAAAGTACTTCACAGAGCAGAATAAAAACAGAAATAGACAAGCGAACAGTTCTTTAGGCAACAGGGCAGTTGCATAAAGACTACAAATTAGAACAAAAATAAGAAGCATAAAACTATAACGACACAAATAAAAAAAACCTAAGGTTAAAAGCACAACTTAAGAACAGTTTCATACAAATAAAAAAAAACTAAATAACAGAAAAAAACTGCAACAATACAGTAAATAAAAATATATAAATAAAACAATACAATAATTAAATAAAATGTTAAAAGTAAATACGCACCAGAGACAAAAAGTAACAGGGAATGATTAGGACCTAAAAACTCAGCAGTGAATGGCGAGGCACCTCAAGTAAAAGCCAGGCCTAAAAAGATAAGTCTTAAGTTTTTTTTGTTTTTTTTTGTTAACAGTGGTGCAGTCCCTCAGATCCACAGGGAGGCTGTTCCACAGACAAAAAGCCTTAAAAGTCTATAGCCTTTATGGATGGTGTTGTTCACATGGTGCTGGATTGTATGAATTTTGCTTGATGAGGGGCTAAGGACTGAACCGTCATAACACTGGTAGATGTCATTAAAATTTCTAAGCATCAGACAACAGGATTTTACATAAGTAGGGCCATCATCACCATGTATAATCTGCACCCATCTCTGCTATACTCTACATCTAGCAAAATATCGTCCTTATTTTGTTTCTTGACACTGTTATGACTCACCTCTCACAGCCAGCCAGCTTACTGGTGATGTTCCAAGGCCAGAAATGCTGCACTTGTAGAGGCCTTCATGAGACTTGGAAACATTTTTAATAGACATCCATTTCACAGGACTTCCCGCCATGAGAACATCATCCTTGTAGAAATTGGCTGAGTGATTGGACCAAGTTTCTGTGGTCCGGCAGTGCAGAATCACATCGTTTCCTTCCGTCACAGGGAGAATAGGACTCTCCAAGATCACCAAACCATCTAAAAAACATGTTAACAAAATAAAATATTAGTCATATGTTTTATGTACAAATCTGGAGTTACTTATGATAGAAAACTCGATAATATTAACGGGTATTTATGTTTGATGGTAACATGCACAGAATTAAAAAATAAAATAAAAGACGCACATATGAAATAAGTAGAAATAAAAATGTATAGCCTTGTATCATCTGCATAGTATAAAATAAATACTGAATAGAAATATTTGAAATTGGTCTAAAGTGGATAAATAATTACATTCTGTTTTGCTGTTGCACTGTGCGTCACCTCAGATAAAGGTCCACCTCATATGTAGGACAATTCTCAGTGAATTTGAACACAGAAGCTTTAAGAATAAACATACTCGTGACAATGATGTTGACACTGTTACTTCTCTCTTGTCCTGTAGTCTCACACCAGTATTCTCCACTGTCGTCTGGATAGGCTCTTTCAATGGTGCATGAGGACTTTGTTGGCGTCATATCTATATTACATTCATATCCATTAGAACTCCTGATCACTCTGAGTTGAGCCAAGTCATCAGACGTCCCGCAGTCAAAAGAAATAGAGTCGAATTGAAAGTGTTGCAGTCTGTTTGGAGTGATCCGAAGAAAAAACGCATCTAAAACTAGGATGATAAGAGAGAGTGATGCAGAAAAAACAAACAAAATGTTAGAGCATCTTTAGGAATTTCGTTTTGTCTCTTACCACTTTTCTGAGTGTGACTGTTCTGAGCTTGTGCACTCAGCAGAGTGAAATGGAGCATCACTGGATGAACAAAGAAGCAAATTTGAATATTAAACATAACTGGTTTGAACTACAGGATTTAAAACTCAGCAAAAAGAAGAAAACTTGAGACTCGGTACTCACACAGTCCGAAGCAGAGAGCTGTGTCGTTCATTGTGTCTTCCTGCTGTCTGTCTGAGCATCAGAGTGAAATGCAATGTGAGTACATGAGAACTTCCTCTTCCTGTTCAGGTTTTTTTTCTTCTTTTTTTCTCATGATGTTAAAGCGAGAGCCTGAGTCTCAGTGGTTTCAGCATTTGAGTTATATGTAGTTTACTTCCTACAGTTAGCCTAACCTGGGTGGCTGTGGCTGAGTAGTAATCCTAGGGTTGATGGGTTCATCCTTACAAGACACAAACCCCAAACGTTTCCAAATAGTTGCTCACAAAGTGCCCTACATGGCAGCATGCTGCCTTGTAGCATGTTGTATCAGTGTGAACTGGTGAGTGAATGTCAAATTATAAACTTTGAGTAAAAACACAGTATAAATACACTCCGTAACGTCACTTTAAATAATACCAGGGAGCAATTTTGCATCTTGGCTAAACATCTATACCTGCAGTGATGATGAAGCCTCATCCTCCCACAATCTGCAAAGCAGTGTTTGAAAATATATTCAGATCAGTTACAAATTTAAGCTGTATGAGGGGTAGGAGTAAAAGAAATACAACAGGCATCACCTGCATGTATTGTGGCACAACCCAAGTCATGATGCATCTGTGGTGAAAGCTGTGATGTATTTATCATTCAACAGTCACAGAACACGATAAGATTTAAAATGTTAAGTATATAACTATAAATGCTACACCTCTATAATAAAACTTTAACTATTTAACTATAAGGGGCCACTAGATGGCACCCTCTTGTTTTATCTACCATAGGAGTGCCATTTTATCTCACTAACTGTATTTAAAATGTTAATTAAACATGCATCGATTAACTTTGGGTAATATTTGAAAATACATTTAGGGTTAGTCCCACAGCTTATGTAAACAATATGCCATGCAATAATGATCTTACATGAATTAATGGAACTGCTGTGACGAGGTGTGGCCACATGATGTCCTCGTAGAACATGAGTAAATCAAAGAGTTAATTAGGTATGAATGCTTCCATTTGCGGACACATCTCCAATGGAAAATATGCAGTCAGCATTGCAAACATGTCATCTAAAGTCTAAACTAAAGAAAGGCCGGATATTGTAGATGTAAGAAAATTAACTAAAACATGTTCTCCACCCAGTATCAAAATACCAGGATCCATCCTTTCATCCTGGATTGATAATACAACTGCTGGTTTTGATTGCAGCTGTATAGTTTTATACTAGTGAACTAGTGAATCTGGCTCAAAGTTCAGCTGTTCGCAATTAAAGTGAACCAGAGGTGTAAACAATGTACACAACAGCAATGACAAGACAACACGTGTATTGAAATACTATATTTGGAGGTTTAGGGGTTAAATACATGAGCTTTTACTATATAATTTCAAATAAAAAAACGTGTACTGTATGAGTATTCTGCAGTTAAGTGAGAGTCAGATAAGGTCACACCCTATCAATGATTTCCAGACTTTGGCCATGCAGTTGACAATATAACCGACACATCATGCACCAGGTAGGTCGTCTTCCAACTGTATTTTTGTCTTTTCTACATGTTTCGACTAACTTATACACAGCATCACTTTAATGACAGTGAAAACGGGTCTGAGTTCAGAGTTGTGGGTTTTGTAGTAATACTCTGCAACAGAGAATGTTAGAAAACCTTTTAGGTGCAGTAACGTGTTCATCTATTTTAAAGGAGTCGCTAGATTTTGTATCATAGAGGGGGTTCTAATGAAGATTATCATATTAGACAAGTCTAGCAGTATGTAAATACTTATCAGATTCATTAAAGAATAAAATCTGTGTTGTGAAAGTGAAAGTGAAAGTATTCCCCTAATCAGATGATCTCACTGTACATAGATAAATGATAGATATATAAATGTCGCATTTGCTTGTGAGTGTAATCCCAATTGCAAAGCTATCTATATAATATATCACTCTTATTTACAGGATGCTTTCCCAGAGGAATGGATTTCTGCTCAGATCTCTGCGTGTTCTGATTTTCCAGCTTCTCCTAACACAGTTTTGTCGAGGTAATTTACGCGCAAATACAGTCTCAAAGTTGCAGTTAGACCTTAAATCAAAGTACAAAATTATATCAATACAGACTGCTGTAGTTCTGGAGCATTGTTGTCATTATTTTGCAGCACAGACTGAAATCAGACTCAGACGTAGAAGCTGCTTCATGAAATGAATCTTGCTGCCTACTACTTGCTGACTAAAATTTGTGCTGTGGTGTCCATTTTTAACCAATGTATATTCGTATTCTGCAAGAATCTTACATATTGTACCTTTAACCGTTTAATGCAAACAGTCCTGTGTAAAGGTGACCTTTGGTGACCTTTCAGCAAAGTGAAAACAGCTGAAGTAAAGGCTGTTTGCACAGTACCAGATTTTCAGGAGTTCAGTTCAGATCACATGAATGAATAATCATATGTATTTCTCTCCAGGTCAGTCTCAGTTAATTGGGCCACTTGAGCCAATTGTGGCAAAGATTGGTGATGACATCATTTTGCCATGTTACCTGAAACCTGCACAGGATGTTTTTGCCATGGCGCTGGAGTGGACAAGATCTGACCTGAATTCTATGTTTGTCTATGTGAGCCGTGATGGTCAAGACCTCATACATACTAAACATCCATATTACAAGGATCGAACATCACTGTCCACTGATGAGCTGAAACATGGAAACGTTTCACTGAAACTCTCCAAAGTGAAACTGACAGATCAAGGGAAATACAAATGTTACATCCCAAAACTTGAAACAACATCTTTTGTTGATCTGGTTGTTGGTAAGTGGACACACACTGTATCTACGTAGTACTGTTTGGTGCAGTTTTGTGAATCATTTTATCAACAGTGTGTTCTAAAATGACTACAACTGTCGTCATCAATACTAGTTATGGGGGGAAAATTTCTATGTTCTCCTAATATAATCTCACAAAACTATAATATATAAATAGGATTAACCATCACTAATTTAAAAGTGACTTGTAATAAGATCACACCCTGTGATAAAGAGTCACATTTATTTACGATTTGGTCATTACTTTAGTTTTTTAAAGCTGAGGCCTAGTTTTGTGTAAATGTTATAATGTTTGCTTTTATCATTTCAGATGATTTCACTGAGGTCCAGTTCAGTTATTTTGCTGCCACAGTTGGTTTGGCTGTGAGTTTGGCTATTTGCGTTCTGCTTATAGTGGTACTTCTCTTCTTCTTCTTATGGAAAAGGAGACAAAACCGTAAGTCACAGAGTAATCACTGCACTTTATAAATGTTGAGTCATGTTAAATTCCCTTAGATGAAAATCTCAGTATTTTACAGGTTTTGGGATTGATACAAATGTGGTGGTTTGCCTAATTTTTGGTAGAGATTATTAGTGCTTAACTCAAAAATATCATATGCTGTGATACCTTCTTAAAGTACAAGTAAATATCTATACTTTTTTGTTTTGTAATGTTTACGCAGAGACCGAAAGAGTCAGGGATAAAACTGAAAATGGAGAAAAGAAGAATGACTCTAAAAGTAACAAAACTGAGGATGCCAGCGAGAGAGACAATAAAATGGAGCATTTGAACAAGGGAAAAAAGAAAGAGAAGATAAAACGTGTAAGTAGAAAAACAGGACAGAATCAGCTTTGACAGAAAACTAACTTATACAATTGTATTTAATCAGAAGAAAGACACTTCAGGCATAGAGATGAAAATGGATTTGAAGTGTAAAGTTTGATTTACTAACATCAGTATAAACTGCTACTACTACTTACTAAACTGAAACCCAACTTCAGAATAATTCTGATAAATATTTGTTACAGGACAAGCTTATTTTTTAAAATTGCACTTCTTTCCTTTCATGTCCAAAACAAATAAGCTACAAAAGACTAAACTCAATATTTTATCTTTTACATGTATCATTGTATCTTTGTGGTATCTTCACTAACCTGCCTGAATAAAATCAACTGAAGAAGGAGAAACCTGAGCAGCTCGAGGAGAAGAAGCAGCTCCTGGAAGAGCAGCACAGCAGGAAGGAAGCTGAGAATAAAGTGAAGGTCCTAAAAGAGGAGCTGGAGACCAAGAAGAAGGAGGTTCATCTTAACTTTTATATAAAACACTGATTTCAGTTTGAAATCACACTCTTTATGTAATACAGTGACTACAAGGTCAAACTATAGTAACAGTAGTTTGTGCGGGCCAGTTAAAGTCTTTCAACAGCAGGTCCAATGAAGTACAGTTAGTAGTTTAAAATGGTAATAGATGAACTTCTCTTAAACTTCTCTCTCTCCTTCCAGTTGGAAATCAAACAAACTGAACTGCAGCAGCTCCGTGAAGAGAAGCAGAGGAACGAGGACGAGCTGCAGACCCTGAAGGAAAAACTGGACAGCAAGAACAAAGAGGTTCATGTGTTCATCATCTCTGCTGTTTGAGAATACAAGTACACCATGTTTACATCACTTCACATGGAGAACATAAATTCCACATGACTGTTCATTAAGCTAATTATTGTGCTAAGTTTAACTGTGTTATTGGGTTCTGTAATTATTCACAAGCTTTAATGTGGAACTCTTTTCTTTATTTATCTCTTTCCAGCTGGAGACAATCCGAGCTACACTAGCCCAGTCTAAGTCGCTTTTTGTAAGTGCTAAGTGATATAAAAGTTAATTAGTTATTGCAATATATGTTATTCTTACATGTGAATATATCAAACTTTTTATCACTAGAATGTGACTGAAAGCAAAGCTGAGACAGACAGACGAGTTTCCCTCCTTGTCATTAATTCAGTTCCTCTTTTAAGTTAAATGTTAAATTGTGCAGTTCTGGGCTACTTAATAAAAGAAGAAGAGCAGCAACTAAAATCTAAATTTGTGCAGTGGAAGAAGAAGAAAGCTGAGCAGGAAGCTGAGCAGGAAGCTGAGCAGGAAGTGGAGACACTGACGAACAAGCTGGAAACTCAGAGGATGACATTACTCAACAAAACTAAAGAGGTTTCTATTTGTATCTTTTCCTAAAAACATGTTTCTTTGTATGTTTGTTTGTTTTCAGTGTAGCTTCTCTGTCTGAGTCCAAGTAACTTTGAGAACCAAATTAAGGAGAAATGCTTTAAAATGCAACAGTTATGATTACACAGTGTCAAACCAGCAGATGCGTAATATGCTGTGCACAGCACAATCGGACTTAGGCACACATTAAGTTCTACAAGTGAGACAATGTAGTGTGAAGGGAAAAGTCTGTCTGAGGACTCATAACAGACTGAGCAGTTATACCTCACTGTTTTGCCTGTTCAACTTGCTGGAACTGGATTACTGGCATTCATTTATCCTCTTTTCTTTTCTACCAGTTTGAAGACAAACAAGCTGAAGTCCAGCAGCTCCAGGCTGAGTATCAAAGGATGGAGACCAACATGCAGAACAAGATGTTGGAGCTGGAGTCCGTCAAGGAGGTTAATCTCTTGACAATTATTTTTTTACATTTCTAATGTAGTAATGAGAGTTATAGATGTGAACGTGCAATGTGGGTTGTAAACCTTTCTCTCTTCTATGTCTTTAAAAAGAAGCAGGATTCATTATCATTGTCAAACTCTTTGCATTTATTGTTTATAGATTTGTATATATACTAAACACACAAAGTACTGTACATTGTCTGTATAAACATCAACACTTAATAATCCCACTCTGGTCATTATAGACAATTGTACTCAAGTATTGGTTCTGATTGGAGCCTATTTCAGCATGTAGGTCCAGAAAAGCTGAAGGCATCTTCTCTTGACTTTGGACTCTCAGTACACCAAGAATATTACAGCCAGATGATGTCTAACTGGTTCATAACCTTTAGGCAGATCCAACTTCTATTATGAAGCAAAGTCTTGAGGATAAGTGCAATGTTTTCTTAAACTTCTTTCAGACCTCTGAAAGCGATTTGACATGTTGACACTTCTGAATGAGCACCCAGTTATTTTAGAGGTCAGGTCTTGAAACATTTGTTTCTTCTTAGACTTTCTTAGGACTGAATCCTCACCACAAAATTGAGCCACACTATGTGCACATTAAAAAACTAAACAAAGAACCTGTCTATTAGTCCGAACTCCAGAACACTCTGGAAGTCTCTCAGGCACAGGGCAGCACCAGCTCAGCCTGTCTGGACTCAGCCACAGTCTTCATTGTGGATAAGGTGGACCCAGACGGCGAATATGTCGAGCTCAGAAACACGTCCCATGAGGTAAAGTAGTTTATGTGTGGGTGAACAGTACGTGTTTTAAATTAGCATGTACAGTAATTTTGGAGGTATGCATTAACGTTTATTTAGCCATTTCCATGTGGGCCAGAATTTTTAAATAATAATTGTTATAATCATAATAATAATAATAATAATAATAATAATAATAAATCATTCATTCATTTACAGTGTTTTTAACATACACTGAGCAGTCCAGTAGCTTTGCCATTACTATGAGTCCAAATAAATGCCCTCTGAGGTAACGTCTGGATAGGAAATGTGAAGTTTAGGGCAAGGCTGTCATGGTTCAAGGAAACCACCACTGAAGAAAACACATCATTCTTTTCATCCCCGTTCCTCTCACACAGGATCAACAAGTAGGAATGGGCTGGGAATTACATGTACGAGTCAACAACAGAAAACCAGTCATAATGACATTTAAGGCTTCCTTTGTAATTAGGGCTGAAGTTAGTGCACAGGTGAGTTTTTTTCGGATTGTTTTCATCTTTCTGTATTTCTGTCTTGAAACTGAACTTGAACATTGAACATTTGTAAATTTAGCTCTCTTAGATTTGATCTTCACATAATAATGTCAGACACAATTCCCTCACTGACCAGATAAGCATGAAACAAAAATCCTGGAACACTGGAGACCGACTGCTGATCGACCTCTACAGCGACACTGGAGAGGTCTGACATCACCTCACATCAAACACCTGACAAACAGTTGACCTCAATGCAATCCAACATCTTTGGGGTGAACTGGAACACTGTGTGTGTGTGTGTGTGTGTGTGTGTGTGTGTGTGTGTGTGTGTGTGTGTGTGTGTTTGTGTTTGTGTGTTTTTTAGATGAGGCTGAGACAAATGGTGGAGATTGGGAACTCTCAGATAAAGTTCCTGGAGCTGGACACTAACTCAGCCGGTCATGATTCAGTCACAGGACACATCATTGTGGACGAGGTCGACCCAGACAGAAAATATGTCCGTGTCAGAAACATATCTGATAAGGTAAAGTTGTTGATGTGTGGATGAACACTGTGTGTACTATATGAGCATGTTCATTAAGTTTATTTAACTTTAAAGTTTATTCAGGTTTTTCCATGTAGGACTTTCAAACTGAGATACTGAAGCTGACATGACTCAATAAAACTTAATAAAAGACTGCTGTATGTTACAATGAAGATGTTTGTGAAAATGGCTAAAATATGAATTTTATGTTTGTCTGTATGTCTGATCCTCACTCTTCTGCTCAACTCTCTCCTGAAGAAAAAACAAATGGGACTCTGGGATTTACATATCCAGGTCGACAACAGAAAACCCATCATCATCTACACCTTTGACTCAAAATTCAAACTAAATCCTCGAGACACTGTCACTGTGAGTTTGTCTTTATTGTTCAGTTTGTTTTTGTTTTTTGTTTTTTTGTTCAAATCTCTCTAACCTTACATGAAGAAGTGTGTGAGGTTAAACTCTGAAGTTTGATCTTTTCAGATCTGGTCCAAAGACTCCAGTTTCACACCCAATCCCCCCACTGACCTTGTGAGCTCTGAATCCTGGAGCAGTGGAGATCAACTGCTGGTCACCCTCTACAGCGACAGTAGAGAGGTCTGACATCCCATCACATCACACACGTTGACAGATACACTACTACAACTATGTGGACACACACACCTGTCTACATACAGTACTTGCTTTTCCTCTTTTGGTTTAGACTACACCATACAATAACATGACAGTAATGTTCTATAAACATTGTGGTAAAGTCTGAGGAAGACCCTTTGCCGTTTCAACATGACAATTCTAGTGTCCACAAACTTTGATTGGTTGTCCACATACATTTGGTCATACAGTGTAATTATTAACACAGCTGTCGTAGACAGCTATTTTAGCTTCAGCACAAAAACAATTTCACAGTTTTGTTTTTCTGTCACCAACAGGAAGTGTCCATGAAGAAAGTTGATAATACCACTGTGTGACAGCTCCTCTGCTTTCACTCTGCTGTCCTTGATTGTCTTCAGGGACGTAGGTCTTCTCATCCTGCACACCTTTTACTTTGTGACATTTGTTTTTACAACACAACATCAATACGGTACAAATCCACTCATTCACTCCAGACATTAACAATAATGGGATTTTTATTTATTTATTATTAATTTGTTAAAAATATACAACTTTGTTATTTAGTTGTTGTTTTTTCCCAAAAATTGTAAATTTTTATGCTACCATGTTTTACAGAGACAACGCTGCATTTACTAAGGTTCAAATAAATAAAACAAACTCAAAACATGAGTTAAAGCAAATCAGTAACATTTTATAATAAATATACTGTTTTTATATTTGTAACATTTTTATCTTTACAAAGTTCATAACTTCTTTCTTGTCCTTTACATGTGGAGTACAAATAGTTTTCTGAGTGTGCTTTAAAAAGAGTTGTATACATTTTCTTTATTCTACATTTTGTATTGTCTATAATTCTTTACCCCATGTTTCTGTAATAAAGAGATTAAAAATGTCATAAATCCATATATATTCTAGAGTTCAGATGTTTTTTTTTTATTATTTTAATTATCAACTTCCAAATATGTTTATTTTGTCCTGTGAGATAAAACTTTACAGTGTGTGGAAGGCAGAAAATTCCATGTTCTTCATTCTCTGACATCTTTATTTTATTATTGCCAGCTGCAAGTTTGTTCTTATATAAACAAAAAGGTCATGGGATGCAGTAACACAACAGCTGGTTTAATGTGAATATTTAGACAGATGATTGGTGGTATGGTCCCCAGCACCTCTAGTCTGCATGTCAAAGTCTCCTTGGGCAAGATAATGACTAAACGTAAATATACATGACACAATTTAACATTTAAGCTTCTGTATCAGTCCGTTAATGTTTTGTGATTCTGCAGAGCAAGTCCTGTTCTGCCCTCTGCAGTCAGATAAGAAACCCAAGAACAACCTCATGAATGTTCCCCTTTTCATGGTGATCGTTCATTATGGTTTTGATTGCAGCTGTAATATTTTATTGCAGTGATCAGTTGCCTGGCAACAGGGTCAAAGTTCAGCTGTAAATACGCTCAACATGAGAGTAGACGTTGAAAGCAGGTCCAATCCTCATACTGTGTCAGAGGTTTAACTGATTAAATTAATAATTAACAAATAATAATTCTGTTGCAAACTGCATTTGATGACTCGAAGTTAGTTGAGAGAGACCTGGATCATAAACTTGATGAACTGACACACCACGCAGCAGGTACCGTCGTCTACTTAATTTCTTTTTGTCTATTCAGTGTTTCCACTTCTATTTCCAAAGCATTTAGACCAAACAGTTGTAAAACTATCTGACATTTTACATGGCAGCAAGTATTTCACTGCGCATAGATGTGTGTACCATGTTCACAAACAAACAATTTGTCTGATTTAATATATATGGATCAAAATCAAATGTGAGTATTTTAAGTTTTTTTGTCTATTTGTTCTGACATACAATTGCAGGAATGTTTTGCATGGACTACATTGTCTGACAAAGTGAATCCACTGATAGAACAACTGATTATTATGCACTGAATATTATAAAGACTACAAATATATACTAAGATTCAGATCATTCCTTTTGATTGATTTTAAAATTGCATTTTCAAATCAGCCATGTCAAACCTTTTATGTCGACCCTATCTCGAGTTGGACCCATCGTGCTGTATTAGTCAGAATTTAAGGATATGTCGGTCTTTGCTGTTTTGATTTCAACCTTGTGAATTTGTGTCTCACAAGTTGCACAACTTTTACTAAATTAATGTAGTGCCCTGTTAAGCCTGCTCAGGAAAAACAACAAATAACAAATCAAAAGTTTTTATTTCATACATTTTATCTCTGGTCTGTTTTCAGAGCTGCAGGATGCTTCACCACACAGACGGGCCATCCCTTCGATCTCCACTCGGGGCCCTCAGCGTTTTACTTTTCTATCTTCTCCTAACGCACTCTTGTACAGGTAGGTATCTTTATTTTTACACAATAACAGAGTTACAGATCTATGAGACTTAGGTAGTCTGATCAGCTCAGCGTGTGCTTCATGAATACAAATGGTGAGCCATACAGTTCTGCTGGAGAAACCTCTTCTTTGTATATGCAATGGTTTTCCAGTCCAGGATATGCTTAGTCCTTGCACTGCACAGGAGATATGAATAGGTGGTAAACTTGACGATGAGCTTACAGGGTGTCGTGTGGTCACATTCCGGCAAAAGAAACAAAATGGCCAAAATTCAGGACTTATGCATTTCAATTACATAGACAAATTCCATCCATTTGAATTACATAGGTTTAATGTAAATTAACTAACAAAAATGTGAAGCAAGTAATAAAATGTATGTAATAGTAATAAACTCAAAAGTAGTAACCAGGTTTATGCATTCAATATTGATGAAGACAGTTTGTTTGTCCAAACACAACAGAAAAAATGAATGCAGTCATTTTGAGTTTATTAGTACTATTACAGAAATCTGATTACTTGCTTCACAATTTGTGTATTAGATAATTTACATTAAAACAGTGCCATTCGAATTTTCTAGAGAGGGAACCACAAGAATTAAGCGGTGTAGTTACACTTTAATAAATAGATTTGTTTCTTTTCAGGTCAGTTTCAGTTAATTGGTCCTTCTCAGTCGATAGTGGCAGGAGTTGGCGATGATGTCATTTTGCCATGTCACCTGAAACCTGCAATGGATGTAACTGCAGAGACGGTGCAGTGGACGAGAGCTGACCTAAACCCAAGATTCATCTATGTGTGGCGTAGTGGTCAGGCCCTCGTGAATGTAAAAAATCCAGCGTACAAAGAGAGAACATCAATGTTTGTCAGTGAACTGAAACATGGAAACCTTTCACTGAAACTGTTCAAAGTGAAACCTTCTGATCAGGGAACATATGAATGTAACATTCCAACACGGAATAAAGTAACTTCTGTTCAGCTTGTTGTTGGTAAGTGGATATAACTGTATGTGAATTAGAAATCTCAAAATTGAGGAATTCATTAGTCTGCCAACATGCAGCAGCTTGCTCAGTGCTAATCCACAGATGTATGAAGAGAACTAGATGTAGCATCACAGGCAGGGCTCTGTTTATTCTTATGGAAGCTTCTCAAAGTCAAAAAACTTTGATTTACAGCCAAAAAAATGTTCAGCTCTTCTGTATACGCTTTTGCAGTATGTGGGCCAAAGAGCCGCTAACTTCTGGTTTGGTTCTGGTCTAATATAAATAGGGATGCAAGATATTTTATTAAATATAGATATATGAATTAACAATTAACATTTTCCTTCCAGTGATACCACCAGTATTTCTTTTCTTCTTTTGCTCAGCATTAGGTGCTACCTCTTCACCTGCCATCATTTTACTTGGGATTGACAGAAACGTAGGAGGAGTGATTTTAAACTGCGAGTCTAAAGGCTGGTATCCAGAGCCTGAGGTGTCCTGGCTGGACGCTGAGGGAAACCTCCTCTCTGCTGGACCTACAGAGACAGTCAGAGGTCCTGATGACCTCTATACTGTCAGCAGCAGAGTGACTGTGGAGAAGAGACACTACAACAACTTCACCTGTAGAGTCCAACAGAAGAACATCAACCAGATCAGAGAGACATATATTTATATTCCAGGTGGACAATGCTTTGTTGTATGATTTGATCACTGTGTAAGTTTTAAATAGCTGATGTCTAAGTGTCATGTTGTTCTGTGTTTTCTCTTTTCAGATGACTTCTTTGAGACCCAGTGCACTTCTGCTGTTCCCGTCATTATTGCTTTGGCTGTTGGCTGCGTCATGTTAATCCTGTTACTTCTCTTTTTTGTATGGAAATGGAGACAAAACATGACCAGTAAGTCTCAGTAGAATCACAGTTCTTTGTAAATGTTTAATCATTCTCACAGGTTTAATGGGGAATAGTGACATAAATTTGTTGGATTGGTCTGATTATGTAAAATAGATTTGCATTGAATTTCTAATAAAAATCTCAGTATTTTACAGGTCCTGGTGTTAATGAAAATATGTTGGTTTTTGTATTTTCATTTTGCTGAGTAAAATTGTCAGGTATCTTCATCATATATCATCATAATTAATTTTTTTTTCTGCCTTAATGTTCACACAGAGATCAACGGAGGCGAAAAGAACAACTCTAAAAGTAACAAAACTGAGGATCAGTTTGTCACTGAGGATGATAGGGAGAGAGAGAAGCTCTTGAGTGATAAAACAGTACAAATGGAGAATTTGAACAAGGGAAAAGAGAAAAAGAAGAAAAAACATGTAAGTACAGAAACAGGACACTATTTTTTGGGGGGGTAAGGACAGAAAACCATTGCATTACTGTAAGAAACATAGTCTCAGTTTCCAAAAGAACACAGAAGACAAGATCAGCTATTAAAAAGAGCTAACTTTAACTTGTCTTAGTTTAATTAATCAAGACAATTCAGGCCAGACAGATGAGGATGACAGGAATAATTAATGTAGATTAAAATAACTGAATTTAAAATTATTTAAAGTTTTTGTTTGACATTGACTTTTAGTCAGAATGAACTGTTGACTTTACCAAACTGAAACTCAATTTCTGTTGCATTATTAGTTGACTCTTCAAAATTGCACTTAAATCCAAATGCTACAAAAGACTTGAGGTACAATCAACGTTTGTTTTTCACTTGTGTCATTCACTAACCTGCCTGAATAATATCGACTGAAGAACGAGAAATCTGAGAAGCTTGTGGAGGAGCAGCAGAGGAGGGAGGAAGCTGAGAATACAGTGAAGATCCTAAAAGAAGATCTGGAGACCAAGAAGAAGGAGGTCCATCTTCAATAATACTTCAGTACTAATATAGCACAATGGTCCATTCATTCATTCATTCAATGTAAAGACACATCTATATGACATACACTGTAGACAAAGTCAAACTTATAGTAGTTTGTGCAGGTAAGTTACAGAGTGATGCCCTTCAAACTTAAGGTCCATCTGTCACAATGTCAATTTAATTATAGGGTGAATTATAAAATGTTAATAGATGAACTTTGCCTCTCTTAAACTTCTCTCTGTCCTTCCAGTTGGAAATCAAACAAACTGAACTGCAGCAGCTCCGTGAAGAGAAGCAGAGGAACGAGGACGAGCTGCAGACCCTGAAGGAAAAACTGGACAGCAAGAACAAAGAGGTTCATGTGTTCATCATCTCTGCTGTTTGAGAATACAAGTACACCATGTTTACATCACTTCTACTCAGTAACATGGGGAACATAAATTCCACATGACTGTTCATTAAGCTAATTATTGTGCTAAGTTTAACTGTGTTATTGGGTTGTGTAATTATTCACAAGCTTTAATGTGAAACTCTTTTCTTTATTTATCTCTTTCTGTCAGCTGGAGACAATCCAATCCAAATACGTATGTATTTACATATGAGTATCTAACTTTTTATCACTAGATTGTGAATCAAAGCAAAGCTGAGACAGACAGATGGGTTTCCCTCCTGCTCATTAATTCAGTTCCTCTCTTAACTGTTATATTGCACATTTCTGAACAATTTTATCAAAGCAGAAGAGCAGCAGAGAAAATCTGAATTTATATAGTGGATTTTCTTCTATATGGAGAGCTGAGCTTTTTACCTTTTTACTCTTTATTTAAGCAGAAGAAACCCAACAGGAAGAAGAACAAAGCTGAGCAGGAAGTGGAGACACTGAAGAACGAGCTGGAGACGAAATTAGACACCAAAATCCAAGAGGTTTGATATTTGTATCTTTTCCTCAGATGATGTTTTTCTATTTGTTTGTTTTTAGTGTCACTTCTCTGTCTGAGTCCAAGTCACTTTTAAAAAACCAAGACCAGATTGAGACCAATTGTAGGGAAATGCTTTAAATTCAGTGGTCATGATGAGACACTGTGTACACTGTATGAGCATATAGTACTCTCCATCAGACCTGCAGCATAATTCGCCATGGATGGTACAGTCAGGCTTAGAACACCTAAGTTCATCGGTTGAGACAATGTAGTACGAAGGGAAAATGCTGCCTGACTATTCATAACAGATAACATTACTGGCATTCATTTATTCTATATCATGGTTTGTCATCTTCTCATTCCTACCAGTTTGAAGACAAACAAGCTGAAGTCCAGCAGCTCCAGGCTGAGTATCAGAGGATGGAGACCAACATGCAGAACAAGATGTTGGAGCTGGAGTCCGTCAAGGAGGTTAATGTCTTCATTATTTTGCTGTAGTTAGTGAGCCAATGACTTGTTTGTCTCCATTTAACTATTCTAAAGATATTTCCTTTGTCTCTATTTTTACATACGCAAAAAACTGTTAAATCGCCTTTAAACATACTTTTGACTTTTGACCAAAGAGAGTCAAACCAAACATGAGGTTACAGACACTGCTCACAGGTGTCACTGCTACTAGTTCATATATACTGTACAGACTACGTGCAGGAAATTATTTATATAAATATGAAAATTTAGAAAAAATGTAGTATTGTCATTATTATTATTATTATTATTATTATTATTATTATTATTATTATTATTATTATTATCTTTCTGAAAAGAGTGTGTGTGTGTGTGTGTGTGTATTGTTGTACTTCATAATTCTCTGAGGCGCAGGCATCAAGCACCACATCAGTCGGTCAGGACTCAGACACAGGACACATCATTGTGGACGAGGTTGACCTAGAGGGCAAATATGTCCGTCTCAAAAACATATCTGATAAGGTAAAGTGGTTGATGTGTGGATGAACACTGTGTGTACTATATGAGCATGTACATTAAGTATTATAACTTCACACTAACAGAGTTTATTCAGGTGTATTTCATGTGAGTCTTGTCACAGAGAGTCCAAATAAAATGACTCTGGTTAAAGTCTGGATAGGTTTATGTTATGTTTTTTTGTTGTTGTTGTTTTACCTACTCATAAAATCCACGATCTGATAAAAGCACCACAGTGTTTAATGTTATAACACACGGTTCACTAGATGTTTGTGTATCATTCATGATAATTTATCAGTGTCTCTTTGCCTCATCCCTCTTCTCTCAAACAATTTTCCTCCTTCAGGACCAACCAATGAGAGGCTGGGAATTACATATACGTGTCAACAAAAGAAAACCCATCATACACCCATTAGGGCATCTAGGGCATCTTGAGACTAAAGAGACTGTCTGTGTGAGTTTGTCTAAATTTCTCGATTTTTTTTTTTTGCCACATTTGTTTAATTTTCTGAAACTGAAGTTCAACTGCCTCTCTGATCTTACTCGAAGACATTTGTAAATTTGTTTGCAGATCTGATTTTCACATAATAATGTCACACACAATTCCCTCACTGACCAGGTGGAGTTGACAGAGTCCTGGAGCACTGGAGACCGACTGCTGATCGACCTCTGCAGCGACACTGGAAAGGTCTGACATCACCTCACATCACACATCTCACAAACTGTTGACCTCAACACAATCCAACATCTTTGGGGTGAACTGGAACACAGAATGTGAGCCAGATCTGAACGCCCAACATCAGTGTTTGAGCTCACTGCTGGTCTTTGTCTGAATGGGATCAAACCTCTGCAGCAGGAGAGTGGAGGCTGTTACAGCACCACTGTTTTAGACTACTAAAATTGGGGGTTGATCCACTGTGTGTGTAGTTCAAAGTCTTCTTGACCTTGACTGTCTGATAATGATGTCATGTCGTTATCGGCTCGGTTATCGGCAAAGTCAGTGTCAGTGAGTGAATTTTATTGAAATAGAACAACAAATAAATAAATATAAATTTATATATATATATAAATTTAACTTACAGTATCTTCAGCACAAAAACAATAACTTACAAGTTTTGTTCTCTCTGTCACCAACAGAAAGTGTCCACAAAGCACGTTTGATTCAAAGATGGATTCTGACATGGTGAACTGATCCAGCAAACCTGAAAACACCAAGTCATATACATCCAGAACAGCAGAACTTTTCTCTCTGAAGAAACCAAAACAAATTCATTTCAAATCAACAAATTAAACCAGACTACATAAGATATAGAAAGTTGACAATACCAATGTGTGACAGCTCCTCTGCTTTCACTCCGCTGTGTACATGTACATTTGCAATAGTAATGTCACAGCTGTCGTCTGGAAATATATTTTTTTATTATTCTATGTTTTGTATTGTTTGTAATTGAGTGCATCTTGTAAATGTATAATTCTTTACAATTTATAATACTTCAATGTTTTTGTAATAAAGAGATTCAAAATGCCAAGTTTCATTTCAACTGATGATGTATATTTTTCAGAATATTTGCTTTGAGGGATATCAATTTCCAAATATTTTGATTTGTCTTGCTGCTGACTGAGGGTGCCAAACTGAAGATGAGCTAAATACAGCATAGCATAGTGAGACCGTCGTGTTCCTGTGATGTGCATTATCTCTGGCGATGAGTTTTTAATCTTAGATTTGGGTAAAGGAACAAATTAAACCACAGCAGCACTTGTTGACGTAAAAATCAGACTGGTTTCATTCCAACTGCTTATCAGCTCAGTTCTGCTGCTGCAGTACAGTAACGATGATGTGATTATGTATCTGGACCAGTGTAAAGCTGTTAGCATTTAGCTCAAAGCAGCAGTAGACGCTTATTTGTTGTATTATCGTTCTGTCTTTCAGTTACCTTGTGTATCCCCTGATCAGGTTTTCAGTAGATGCAGTAAAAGTATCGGTTCTTTCCGCAGCAGAAACAGACACACTTAATGACATGCTGGAGTGGTGGAGATCTGACCAGGAGCCTCATTTAGAACTGTTTCATATGCACCAAACTGGCCCTTGAAGAGTTGCACACCACGTCACCACAGTAGAGGGGGTGTTACTCATAAAAATAGACACTGATGCTCTGAGTTGTGTCTGAACTCAAACCTGTACTTTCTCACCAGATCATCTGGTTAAAATAATTTAATTTTAAAAAGTTTACTCAAGATAAATCACAGAATTTTTTCAATTCAATGTAATTTAAGTGTATATTCATACAATCCATATGCATCATTATTCTCATCACACACAAAATACAAATGCAACATTTTAATAATTGTAATAATATTTTCAAATGTGTTTTTTGCCTCCCAAAAATATAAAAATAATAATAATTCTATTTGTACATACTACACAAAACACACAAATACAATTTCAACACAAATATACAATCCAGTATAATTGAATAATACTTATTATGGGTCACTTCTCGTGTGCACATAATAGCATAACAAAACAAGTCTCTTCAGTCAGTTGTCTTTGCTCTTTGTGGCCTGTAAGACAGAATACAGGATTATCTGTAGTAATATATTCTATTAGCTACAATTATCTGACTCTGCTTTGAAACGGGAGCTCGGAGCAGCAGAGTAGTGTTGGTGTTTACGTCTCTGCACCAGAAGCTTTGACTGTTTGGACTCCATGTGCCTTCAGCGCCCAGTGCTTAAACATTTATCAATTAGCAACTAAAGTAGCTAACTACTTTAAACTACATATCTATCAGTAAGCAGAGAAGAAGAATTCAATAAAATACGTAACTCTACTTCATAACCAAAAAAGCTTTTCTGTAACACATGCAAAAACTTAAAGAGCATACTGCAAATGACCAAAGAACGAAAGCACTGAAAACATTTTATTTAGAGCCGTCAGAGGCCTGAGCATTTTTGCTCAAAGATTACTTTTACATAAATTGAACTCATCACTTTACACTTTCTTATTCAATATCACATCTGACATTGTAACACACAGTGTATGACAAACTAAAAAAACACAACAGTTCCCCTTCATGTACAGAATTAATGATAAGATGACATCTTAAAAAAAAATTCCCTTCACTGAAGAAGGCCACTGAACATACCAGAAGTACCATCAGTCTTACCGTCTGGGTAGAAGAATAGAGACTCTCCAGCTCTGGCAAATTTGGATCTGTGGCTGCTGTGGGATCCAGGGTCACTGTGGAGCTGGATGATCCCGGTTCTGCTTTAGTGACAAGAGGATTTTATGTTAAATTTTAAGAGATAAACAAGCAGATTCAAATTAAATTATATGAACACATAAATTACTGCTGTGTTTTTGTGACAGTCATCAAAGAATTCAATGAATATAATATTTTACATTTAGCTTTTTGTTAATCCGTTTGTTTCTCATTTCCATTCAAGATGTTCTGAGACGTAATGCTATTTAAAGCCTCTAAAACCTTTTACCTAAAAAGTTATGTGTCCGATTTATTTATTACATTGTGAACTACTTGAATTAATTTTACATCCCACATGACAATAACTGACTTGACTGACACCCCCTCCTTTCCCTGCCCTCTTTTTCTTTAACTCAAGTAGTTACGGATGACCATCCACCAATGAGCTCAGCTTTGCCCGCAGTGTCTGCCTGTTAAAAGGGAGTTTTTTTGCCACCGTCGCCAAGTCCTTGCACCTTTTAGATTTGTTAAATTGTTAATATTTTAAAGAGTACAAAATAGGCCTGCTCTGTCTGGAAAGTGTCATGAAATAACTTTTATTATGATTTGGCACTAAATAAAATTAAAAAAAAAAAGTTAAACTAAGTAAGCGTAGTCTTTAGTACGCAATTTCTTCTCTCCTCTAAAATGCCCAGTTGATACTCTTTTATATTTAAGTATTTTATTGGTTTCTGATTCATTTAACACAATGTGATGAAGTTGAAACATCTCAAGCTGTGTTAAATGAAGACTTTGTGAGCTTCACGCAACTTTTTAGAAAATTTGTGAAATGTAACAAATGAATTTTAATGAGATACAAACCAGACTGGAGAGCTTGTGGAGTTTCACTTATGGCCAAAGCAGAGTAAACTGGTTCAAATGAAACCTCATTCTCACCTGCAGTGGGGAAACCAACGGTAAGCAAGAAACCGTGAGACAGATGAACTGAAAAGAGCTAATTATATTGACTGACAGACGAAAGGCATCAAGGTTTACTCTACCTCTTTCTGTCTGTGGCTGTGCGCTCTGGTTTCTCTCGAGGCTCAAATTATCAGCAGTATCTGCAGTGTCTAAAAGAAAACACGACGTGTGACGCACTGAGAGGAAGTAAAAATATTTCAGCCCTGCTGTTCAGCACGTTTCTTTTTTTTGATGGTAACAACACGTCAACTGCCACTCTCAACATAAAGAGCAGTGAGAAACGTGTTGCTTTGTAAGGAGTACACAGTAATGAAGACAGAAGTTTACCACAAGAAAGAAAGGAAATAAAATAAACCTGTGTCCTTTCTCTGTTTGGTGACAACCACTGCATACGTCACACCATTTTGATCATTAACATCTTCAGAGACTGAAACATAAAAAAAAAATGTTGTACATGAATACAGTGCATTAACACCATTTAAGATAATATTTAGTCTTTGGTCTTTAATACAGTTATTTTATAAGGTACAGTCATAATAACTACAATGACATGTTTGAACTCACCTATTTGATCGTCTTCACTTGGGCATGATGTTGGTGCCTTTGACAGAACTGGTGGAGAAAAGCAGAAACATTGAGATCAACAAAGACAGAAAAGGTTTGCAGTCTCAAGAACTCAACAAAAAAAAAGTAATGTAACTGCATGTCTGTACCTCTGTGTTTCCTTAGATAAAGGAGTCCCACCATCACCACCACCAGAGCCATCATTAAACCTGCGACCACGATCCACAGCAGAATGGCGACATGAGGGTTGCTGGAGCGATTGGAGACGGTGTCTTCATGAGGGGATGGAAAGATGACAGAAGCAGAATGTCACGTCAATGAAGTGAGTTCAAGTGACGGACAGTGAGCACAATTTACTTTACAACTCTGTGAAGTCACGTTTCAGCCTCTCCTCTTTGCATGCTGTCATGTCTTTCCCTCGGTGTGTTTGTTTGCTGCTCCTGTGTTAAATCTGTGCTTGCCTCTGATGTGTTTGTGTTGTTTCTCCGTCCAGGTTTCCATGGTGGAGGGGAGGTCATGAGGCTCAGGATCTACCTGGTTTGGGACATGCAACGCTGCTGCAAGTATTTGGGTTAGAGGGTTATTGGGGTCGGGGGGGTCTAACCACAGTCTTACCATCTACCGTATACTGTACAGACTGTAAAGCCGCTCTAAGGAATTTGTAATTCTGGGCTATTTAAGTAAAAAGAAATTGACTTGACATCACCTGTCACAGTCAACCAGCTCTCTGGTGATTCTCCAACATCAGATATGTTACACTTGTAGAGTCCTTCATCAGACTTGGAGACATTGTGTATGGTCATCTGTCCTGTAGAGCTGTTTCCAAGGAAGATGCCGTCTCTATAGAAATCAGCTTCACAGTTGGAGGAAGTCGTCTTCTCTCTGCAGCTCAGAGTCACATTCTCTCCCTCCAAAACAGGAAGAAGAGGACTGTCCAAGATCACTGAACCAGCTGAAGAACATGTTGACAAAATTAAATGTTTCATGTTCATACCTGGAGTTACTCGCTATAGGAAATCGGTGGCAATTCAGGTTAGTACAAGATTATATCATTTGAGCGTCATACCGGACAAAATGAGAAACAGACGTAATTGATTAAGTAATAGAATAAACCTACTAGTGATAGTGACGTTGAGCCTGTTGCTTCTTTCTCCTCCTTCAGTCTCACACCAGTATTCTCCGCCGTCTGCTGAATAGACTCTATCAATGGTGCAGGACGACCCCGTTGGTGTCCTCTTAGGTTCACATTCTAGTTTAATTTCCTCAGTGTCCCTGGTCCCTCTCAACCTAGTGGAGCCATCAGACCCTTCACAATGAAAAGTGATGCGCTCATATTCAAAGTGCTGCTGTCTGTTTGGAGCAATACGAAGAAAAACTGCATCTGAAACAGAGAAAAACATCGTAGTGTCCCAAAAGAAACATTCACAGCTAGAAAGATGTGATGTCTGTCTGTTAACGTTAAACCTGGGTGCTTTAGATGGAGACAATGATGCAAAACAAAATGTTAGAGCATCTTTAGGAGTTTCTTTTTGTCTCTTACCACTTGTCTGAGCGTCGCTGTTCTGAACTTGTGCACTCAGAGTGAAATGGAGCATCACTGGATAAACAAAGGAACAAAGTTTAAATATTAAACATAACCGGTTTGAACTAGAGGATTTAAAACTTAAAAAAAAGAAAACTCGAGACTCACACAGACTGAAGCAGAGAGCTGTGACCTTCATCGTGTCTTCCTGCTGTCTGAGCATCAGAGTGAAATACAACTCAAGTATATACACAAGAACTTCCTCTTCCTGTTCAGTTTTTTTCTCGTCTTGATGCTAAAGTGAGAGACGGAGACACTGTGACCTCATCGCAGTCTGTTAGTCTTTGAAGGTATGAGCACTCGCACAAGTGAGGCGACCATCTCTTGGCTCAAATATTCCTACAGTTGTCTTAACCTGGAGTGGTTAATTGATAAGTTGATTGTTAGCTCTTTGTATTCGAGGGTCCTCGGGCAAGGACCTAAAGAACAAATTGCCTTGCGTTAATGAAACTTAATGGAATTAATGGAACTGCTGGTATAAGTTTTGGCCACAAGGTGTCAACGTAGAACCAACTGAAACGGATGTCCATAAATGACTTTTTTACTGTATGATAATTTTTCACTTGCTCACTTTGCACACATCCACATAGTGTGTGTGTGTGTGTGTGTGCTTTGTGCCTATATATGTAGAACCATGAGTTTAAAAAATCTTATTGTATTAATAGGTGCATTACAAGGACAATCTGATACTGACCACAGTGCTGCTGCAGATGCACTACAATGACACAAAGTGAACACACCCTGACTGCAGTAAGTATTATAATGTAAGCTTACACCTGTCTATTATCAAAGCTTCTGTGGATGGCACTTTTTAAATGAGTCAGTTTCTGCATCATTCACTCACTCTACAGAAAAGCCAGAAACCAAACTGACTACATCGTGTTCTGTAGTAAAATGTGAGACCTCCGAACACTGATCTGTTCACAAACTGCCAATACGACCACTAGTTTTGATTGCTGCTGTATAATTTCATACTCGGGATCAGTTACCTGGCAACAGGTTTAAAGGTTAGCAGTTCACACTCAAAGTGAAACTGAAAAGCAGACTCATGCTGGCATTAAAGTTTAATTTATAAACGGTCATGTCTGGCCTATAATTAAATAGTAAATGGTAAATCTGGGGTTAAAGTCTTTGCACTTGCATTTTAATTCTAATCAGTTGTCTTCTATTAACTCATTAGTCTGCCAATCCTTTCTTTGTGGTTTTGACAGAGACTTTGTTGTTTTATTCCACAGCAAAGACGATTCATGTGTAACACTAAATGACTATACCTGGAGGTTTAGAGCGATAAATACATGAGCTGTTACTATATCATTTGCAATACAGACTACATGTAGTGTATGAGTACTTGGCAGTTGATGCATCAGAGTGAGATAAGGTCAGACCCTATCATTGATTTACAGACTTTGTTCATGCAGTCGACAGGACAACCGACACAGCACGCACCAGGTACGTAGTCTTCCAAATTTATTTTTGCTTTTTCTAAATGTTTCAACTTCTACTAACAGTGGAAACCGGTCATGTTAGGGAATGTTAAAACCTTTTAGGTGAACAAGATTGAAAGTATAAAATGTATTTTTAAGTGTTTAGTTAAATAATGATTTTCATGTGATTAGCATTTTTAATTATGTTTTTTCAGCCCTTTATGAGGAATCGCTAAAATAAATCAAGACATCTGGTAAAATGTATTAAAGAACCGACCAGACCATGTCACGTTGGCAAGAAAAATGAAATTACACCTGTAATCTTATTATATGCCTTACATAAAGATGCATTACAAAGATATCTGTCATTTGTAAGTAGGAAATTATTACGTATATGATATGAGGTTTAAAGTTAGAACACAAGAGTACGTATAACATAATATATTTTTATATACTGTATCACTGGTTTCAGGTTTCCAGGATGTTTCCCCAGAGGAATGGACTTCAGTCTCTGGCCAGAACTCTCTGTGTTTTGATTTTCCAGCTTCTCCTCACACACTTTTGTCAAGGTAACATACACACAGAGGAATTCTGAAGGTCACATTCAGACCTCAGTCAACCACATTTTTACATGAAATTAAATGATGGGTTAAAAAATGCTGTGAATATTTTGAAAACACTGTTTTAGTTATACATACACTGTTCGTCTGAAGACAAAGAAGCTTGAAACCTCAAGTGCAGAGTGGACTTGTCAGTACAGTTGTCAGGGTCTGTAATGCGTCAGTTTCCTGTTTTATTTTGATAGTCTTATCTCTGTGTTCCCTGTGTGATTACCTGTCCCCATCGCTATGTGTTTCACCTGTGTCTCGTTAGCCCTTTCCCTCCTGTGTGTATTTTACCAATGCTCCCCTGTGTGTCAGTGCCAGATTGTCTTGTCTCCTCGAGCAGCATTCCAACATTTCGTACAAGAGAGTATCTCTGTGTCTGACCGTTTCATTCCTAGTTTCCGAGTCTTTGTCTCCTGATTTTGTACTGCTGCCCATTTCATCTCCTTTCTGGATTTGACCCTTGGACTGAATGAAAGACCTCGATAACTGATTACCGTCTGCCTGCCTGCATCTGTGTCCGCCAGTCTCTTTAATCGTGACAACAGTGAGCAGTGGCAGGTGGTCTCCAGAATGCATCATAACAAAAACAAAAATAATTTTAAAAAATATAGATATATATTAATTAACCTCTCACACATGAAATTTTGAGATTTGTTTTTTAAATTTCACCAATGCACATCAGCGTATCTGTGTAGATGTCTGATGGGGAACTTATTTTTTAAAACTAAAAAAATTTCTAAAGAAATTGTGAGTGTGCCTGACTTTGGCCCTGTCACACCCATACATTATTACTGACACTGCTCAGAATATTCAGTATTAATACAACAAGCTGTCTCATCATTGCCTTTTTTGGGGCTCTTATTTTGAAGGGACTCTTATTTTGAAAAACTTGTCGTGTCTGTATGTGTGTCTGCGAGAGACAAGGATAAATTGGCCGACATTAAAAATGTAGTCTTAATAGTCTGACATCATACACAGACTTCAATAAAGTTAGTCAAAGGCATGCTTGAGGTTGCCAAGCAACCAGGGTGAGCTGCAGGTCAGAGTAATTAGTCGCAGGTCTGTCCCACTGAGATGCACAGTATATGTCTGAATGAGCCCCTTCGAAGGTGGCAAAAAACAACCTATAAGGTATGCCTCAAACCAAAATCTGAAATGACCAGAAGAATGCTCGTCTCGTGGAGCATGTCTGTGCCAAGTTTCAGGCAATAATTGTATAAACTTTGGCCTCAAGAGTCAGAGCAAGCACACGTGGTGCCTCCTCCTTCCGGAAAATTCTCTGCTCCGAATAACATGGGAGTCTATGAAGCTGTGGGGGGGAGTAGTCGATCAATTAGCGTGTAGAGAGCCAAAACTATAACAGAGACAGCTTCAACAGTGTTATCACTGCGACCGCCTCGAATTTTCCTACGTTTGAGGATATAATCATGCCTGTAGCTGTGCATTTGCGGCCACAATCGCAGTTTACAAATTTATTTTTCTAAGACTTTTTCTCTCCCTGTCCACTCTAGCGATGACATCACTCACTCTAGCTCTGGAAAGTTCTCGCAATACACACCCATTCATTTTTTGGTGCAGTTTTTGGCGATTTTTGGCAAAACCGTTTGCCGAAACTCTTAGAAAAGTCACAGCACACATGTCCCGGCTGAGCCGCACGTTTTGATACCCGTTTTCTGTGTGTGCGACAAAAACTCCGGGAGGAGATGCGATGAATAATAATAAGCAAAAGAATAGGCGCGGTGGATAACAACTCAATAAGATAATGTAATGGAAAAGGATAATATAAAGGGTGTGCCGCTGTTAGTACTGAGTTGAACAAATTTAACTTGTTACAGCTGAAATGACTAAACATATGTTCCTTTACCAGGTCAGCCTCGGTTAATTGGTCCACCTCAGCCAATCATCGCAAACATTGGTCATGACATCATTTTGCCATGTCATCTGGAACCCGGACAGGATCTTGTTGCCGTGACGTTGGAGTGGAAAAGATCTGACCTGAATCCTATATTTGTCCACGCACGGCGTGCACGCCAGAACCTTCTACGTGTTCAACATCCAGCTTACAAAGGAAGAACATCTATACCCACTGATGAACTGGAGCGAGGAAACATTTCACTGAAACTCTCTGATGTGAAACCTTCTGATCAGGGGAGATACGAATGTTTCATTCCAAGTCTGAATGTAAACTCATTTGTTGAGCTTGTTGTTGGTAAGTCGACCTATATAGCACATCCAATAGAATTTGGTAGGAGAATTAAATCAGCCACAGTCATCAAACTGTGTAAATGAGAGTTAAGTGCTTTTTAGAAGAAAAGCTGAGTTGTATATGTCATGGAAAGAAATATATCTTTAGTTGGTTAATGCGGTGTATATAACAAAATACATGAACTGATATGCAACAATCCAGGGCCAACTTTACCATGTGTGTTGACCCTTTACAAAAAGCTGTTGTAAAATATACAGACCATGGACTAGAACAGATGCATATTCAATTATTAGCAGTTATACATTTAAATGTATGCATTTGTTTTACTATTTTGGTTTTTTTTACTAATGTTGATTGTATTGCTGATCAGTTTTAAATCTTTCCTTTTGTTCAGTATCAGGTGCTGTTTCTTCACCTACAATCGAATTAGGAGGGATTGACCGAAACATAGGAGGGGTGGTTCTACGGTGTGAGTCTAAAGGCTGGTATCCAGAGCCTGAGGTGATCTGGCTGGACGCTGAGGGAAACCTCCTCTCTGCTGGACCTACAGAGACAGTCAGAGGTCCTGATGACCTCTATACTGTCAGCAGAAGATTGACTGTGAGGAAGAGCGACAGCTTCACCTGTAGAGTCCAACAGAAGAACATCAACCAGACCAGAGAGACACACTTCTATGTTCCAGGTAGACGAGTTCATTTTTATGATCTGATCTCTGTTTTAGTGTAAAATAGCTGTGGTCTAGTTTTATGTGAATGTTCTTCTGTCTTTTGTCATTGCAGATGATTTCTTTGAGCTACAGTCCAGTTCTTCTGCTGTCACAGCTGTTCTGGCTGTTAGTCTGGCTGTTTGCATCATATTCATTTTTTCAGTCATCTTTCTTTTGTGGAAATGGAGACAAAAGATAATCAGTGAGTCACAGTTTAATTTCAGTGCTTTGTTAATTCTTATGTTATGCAAAAGGTTTTGTAGATAATCATGATATGAATGTTGAAATTGTGTAATATGAATTTTCTTTGGTCAGTATTTTACAGGGTATTGTGTTGATAGAAAAAACAATACTTGTTGACTATTATTTCCCATCAGTCAAGATGCTTCTTGTCTTTGTAACCCATTCGAGACTGAAATATCTTTTATACTTTACCGCCTCTGATTTTACACAGAGATCAAGACGAGCCGCAGAGATGAAACTGATCAAGGAGGGAAAAAGAAAAGCTCTAAAACTGGTGATGAAGGTGATGAAGAACAAGCACAGCCACTGAAGACACGTGGAAATGTAGAAGTGAACAAACATGTAAGAAACAGGAATTTGATTTCAAGATGTATGTTGTAGTATTGATTACTGACTAGTCCAGCAGCAGCTGATATCAGAGACTAGTCCAGCAGCGGCTGATATCAGAGACTAGTCCAGCAGCGGCTGATATCAGAGACTAGTCCAGCAGCGGCTGATATCAGAGACTAGTCCAGCAGCGGCTGATATCAGAGACTAGTCCAGCAGCGGCTGATATCAGAGACTAGTCCAGCAGCGGCTGATATCAGAGACTAGTCCAGCAGCGGCTGATATCAGAGACTAGTCCAGCAGCGGCTGATATCAGAGACTAGTCCAGCAGCGGCTGATATCAGAGACTAGTCCAGCAGCGGCTGATATCAGAGACTAGTCCAGCAGCGGCTGATATCAGAGACTAGTCCAGCAGCGGCTGATATCAGAGACTAGTCCAGCAGCGGCTGATATCAGAGACTAGTCCAGCAGCGGCTGATATCAGAGACTAGTCCAGCAGCGGCTGATATCAGAGACTAGTCCAGCAGCGGCTGATATCAGAGACTAGTCCAGCAGCGGCTGATATCAGCGACTAGTCCAGCAGCGGCTGATATCAGAGACTAGTCCAGCAGCGGCTGATATCAGAGACTAGTCCAGCAGCGGCTGATATCAGAGACTAGTCCAGCAGCGGCTGATATCAGAGACTAGTCCATCAGCGGCTGATATCAGAGACTAGTCCAGCAGCGGCTGATATCAGAGACTAGTCCAGCAGCGGCTGATATCAGAGACTAGTCCAGCAGCGGCTGATATCAGAGACTAGTCCAGCAGCGGCTGATATCAGAGACTAGTCCAGCAGCGGCTGATATCAGCGACTAGTCCAGCAGCGGCTGATATCAGAGACTAGTCCAGCAGCGGCTGATATCAGCGACTAGTCCAGCAGCGGCTGATATCAGAGACTAGTCCAGCAGCGGCTGATATCAGAGACTAGTCCAGCAGCGGCTGATATCAGAGACTAGTCCAGCAGCGGCTGATATCAGAGACTAGTCCAGCAGCGGCTGATATCAGAGACTAGTCCAGCAGCGGCTGATATCAGAGACTAGTCCAGCAGCGGCTGATATCAGCGACTAGTCCAGCAGCGGCTGATATCAGAGACTAGTCCAGCAGCGGCTGATATCAGAGACTAGTCCAGCAGCGGCTGATATCAGAGACTAGTCCAGCAGCGGCTGATATCAGAGACTAGTCCAGCAGCGGCTGATATCAGAGACTAGTCCAGCAGCTGCTGATATCAGCGACTAGTCCAGCAGCGGCTGATATCAGCGACTAGTCCAGCAGCGGCTGATATCAGAGACTAGTCCAGCAGCGGCTGATATCAGCGACTAGTCCAGCAGCGGCTGATATCAGAGACTAGTCCAGCAGCGGCTGATATCAGAGACTAGTCCAGCAGCAGTCAGTCCAGCTCGGCGTCTGTCTTTCAGCCTTTTTTTCACCAACCACTAAAAGTCAGTCCCACATTTACTCTTGTCCGGCGGCTTCTTGCTCGCTCACTCTCTCCTTTTCTCTTCTTAGCTTAAATTTAGAACTATGTGAACTTAAATCCTGAGATACATTGTTGATAATAACAAACATATTCAGATCCTGACATCCCAAAAAATGTGTTCCTCATTCTATACCTAATCTGTCTCCATCTCTATTTCCACTCAGGTCTCGTGGAATCCCTACAAGTGGTTCAAGGATGAGCAACAGGAAAGATTAAAACAGGTTCATCTTTGTATTTTCTTCATATGAGACTTTTTTTCAGCTTATCTTATGTTGAACATGAATAGTTCACTCTCTGTTATACTTGAACTAAAATGCTGCACCAGTCAGACCATGGAATATCTTCATCATATCATGTCTTACTGTTCATTTTAACTCACACACTTTAATAATAGAAAAGGTCTCTCATCTTCTGTCTTTATGTTTTCTCTCATCAGGTCAAGAAGCTCACAGAGGAGAAGAAGAGGCTGAACAAGGAGCTGGAAGACACGAGAAGAGAGGTTCATGTTTTATTGATATTGGGTTTTTTTGCAGGTCAGTTATAAAGTACAGATCAGGTCCAATGGGGTACAGACAGAGCAGACAGATTTCTGTGTCACAGATGTCAGTTTGTTGAACATGTCTCTGTTTGCCTCTCTGAACCTCCTCTCTGTCTGTTTATATCACTTGTAATCAGTAACGAGGCAGCTTGAGCTAATTATTCAGCTCATCAGCTCAGCATTCAGAGTTACAGTGTAAGACACAGAAAATCAAGACATCTAATACAATTAAAACATTGAGTGATATAAATAAAATACATCAAAATAGAATACAAATACATTTATTATACACTGTATTAAATTTGAAAGGGTTGTCATGTATCACTGTATAAAAGATATAAACTACTAATAGATGAACTTTGTCTCTCTGAACCTTCTCTCTCTCCTTCCAGTTGGAAACCGAACAAACTGAACTGCAGCAGCTCCGTGAAGAGAAGAAGAGGAACGAGGACGAACAGCAGCAGCAGCAAAACCAGCTGCAGACCCTGAAGGAAAAACTGGAAAAGAAGAACACAGAGGTTCATGTCTTCATCTTCATCCTTCTGGATTCATTCAGATGTCTCATCATCATGTTTATCTCAGTTGTACTCAGTAACATGTTATGAACATGTGATCTGTTATATGTTAAGTTATAGACTTCAGTCAGAGAAAAGGTCTCTCATCTTCTGTCTTTATGTTTCTCTCATCATGTCGAGAAGCTCACAGAGGAGAAGCAGAGGCATGAAAAGGAGATGCGAAACATGCTGCAGACTCACAAGGACGACCTGGAGAAGAAGAACAAAGAGGTTGATGAGTTCATCATCTCTGCTGTCAGAGAAACCATGCAGACCATGTTTACATCACTTCTACTCAGTAACATGAATCCATATGACTGCACATTAGTTATTGTGCTGTGTCATTGTTGACATATTTAAGGTGGAACTCTTTCTTTATGTCTCCGTCTGGGTCTGTTTAATCTGTTTCTGTGTGAATCTATTGACCATACTTGGACAAAGATGTTAATGTTACTGATACTTCTGTTACAGAGCTCATCTCTCATCTTTTTTTCTGTGTATGGTTTCTCTCCTCACAGTTTCAGAACGAACTATCTGAAGTACGACAGGAGCTGCAGAAGGAGAAGGAAGAGAGGGCAGAATCTGAGGAAGAGCTGAAGGCCAAGATAAAGGAGGTCTATGACTTTACTTTAAACATGATGAGTGTATATAAAACACCAACAGCATATTTATTTGCTCAAGCCAACGACTTGTTTGTCTCCCCAACTCTGAGCTGTCAGTATATAGAAACACATGTTCCAGTTGTTTAGTTGTATTTGTCACATGTAGGTAACAGCAGGTCAACAGTACAATGAAACGTGTTGGAGAAGAAAAACAGGTCAGCATTCAGAGTTGCAGTAAGTCCACAATCATGGGTTCAGTTCTGCTGACGTTCAGAGAGAGGTTGTTGTTCTGACCCCAGCTGGTTAGTGTCCTCGCCTCATGTCTGTCACTGCCTCATCATCTGTGATGAAGCTGAGGGTGGTCGTGTTGTTATTAAAGATGATGTCAGAGCTGAAGTCAAAGTTTTCTAAGCTTCTAAAATCCTGATTATAAAGTATCCTGCTGCATAAAGTGCAGATAGAGCATGATGTTCTACACTGTGACTTCACTGATGTTCAGGGTCACTTCTCCTTGTTAGACGTCTTTCACAAACTGTTTCAAGTGAAAAGCTGATTCTGTGTTCACAGCTTGTTCTTCTGCACTCTGCTCACTTCTGTGTAAAGCTCACAACAGTTCAGTTTGAGGTCGATCTAAAACTGTTTGTCACTGTAACACAGTCTGAGTCTAAATCTCATGCCGACTCATGAAAAAGCTGCAGCAGCACAAAGTGAAATGTAGAGAGACGTTAAGTTCACGTTCTGCAACTCGCATGCTGATTAAAATGCTGCACAGGTTAAACCATGGAGTGTCTTCACATCACGTCTTACTGTTTATTTTAACTCACACACTTTAATAATAGAAAAGGTCTCTCATCTTCTGTCTTTATCTTTTCTCTCATCAGGTCGAGAAGCTCACAGAGGAGAAGAAGACGAATGAGAACAAGCTGCAGCAGCAGCAAAACGAGCTGCAGACCCTGAATGACAAACTGGAGAGGAAGAACACAGAGGTTCATGTCTTCATCTTCATCCTTCTGGATTCATTCAGATGTCTCATCATCATGTTTATCTCAGTTGTACTCAGTAACATGTTATGAACATGTGATCTGTTATATGTTAAGTTATAGACTTCAATCAGAGAAAAGGTCTCTCATCTTCTGTCTTTATGTTTTCTCTCATCATGTCGAGAAGCTCACAGAGGAGAAGAAGAGGCATGAAAAGGAGATGGAAGACACGAGAACAGAGGTTCATGTTTTATTGATATTGAGTCAAAGTATTCTAAGATTATTAGGGATGCAGGGAGGACAGCTGTGTTGAGGGTCAGTAAGGATGAGGTGGAACTGCCAATTTCCACGACTTGGGGCGTCTTTAGGTGACTCTACTTCACCTGAAGGTCAAACTAGAGAAACTATTTAAATTGAAATGCTGCATACATCACATGTCATATGAGCTACAAGTTCTCCACCACTAATTGTGTTTATTTCAAAACCATCTGACTTTTTTCTTCTCACAGTTTCTCCTTAAATTAATCCTATATTCACATCAACATTAACCACACAAAGAACCCAAATATTTTAAGATTAGATATGAAAATCAAAGGTGGCTCACAGCTTGTGGTAAACTCTGTCATTCAGAGTTATCATAATAATGTGATGGAGTGATACAGTGGTAACTCTTTGACATAAACACAAACTCATGAACTGCACATTTGGTGAAGGTGTTTAGTCAGATACTTCACTTAGAGTGCTCATCTCACATCTTCTCTCTTCTCACACTGAGTCTCTTTTCTTTTGTCTTTCATGTTACAGTTACAAGACATAAAAACTAAGTCCAGTCCATCAGGAGCTCCAGGAGAGCCAGAGTATGTCTGAAGCAGAGAAAAGGAGAATCAAAAGACAGTGCTGAAGGCCAAGATGAAGGAGCTCAATAAATAACTTTATTTACTTTACTCCAACTTTCCATTTTTGTTCTTGTTTTGCATTTAACAAAATGTGGAAAAATGCAGCTGAAGATCTAATGCACTTATTTTTAATTCATCTACTCGTGGTCAGCTAGCTTGAAAAAAAAGTACAGTGATTGTACATAGTCTTAGTTTTTTTATTCTCCTGTGTTTTGTATTGTTTGTAATTCAATGCATCCTGTCAATTTATAATTCTTTACTCCATGTTTTCCATAATAATGAGATTAAAGAGCCATAAATAAAGTTTCATTTCAACTCCATTTTTTACTGTTCAGAGTTTTTTTAATTGTTTTCTTTAAGTAACATGAATTTCCAAATACATTTACTTTGTCTGTGAGATACAACTTTACAGTTTGTAGAATGTTCTTCATTCTATGACATCGCTATTATATTACTGCCGACTGTGAGTTTGTTCTTATGTAAATGAAAAGTCATGGGATGCAGCAACACAACAGATGGTTAAATGTGAATATTTAGTCAGGCTGACATGATATTCTGTGTTTACGTGTCTAATATACATGACTCGCTTTAAGCTTCTATCAAACGTGAATGTTTTGTGATTTCTGCAGAGCCTAGTAGATGATTTGTGGTTATGCTCTATAGAATCCATTGACACAATAAAAACTGAGCTGTCATTAGAGGTTATATCTTTGTCATCTTTAACACTTAGAAATAAAAGTTTCTCAATGAGAGTAAGACTGATTTCAGATTTTCTATCCTCAGGATCAATTCTGGTCAGATTGCAATACACAGAGCATTCCATGTACAAAAGATCATAGGCCTAGTCTGAAACGGGCTCATCCTCACATGAACCAAGAAACGAATCTTAAACCAAAACCACACGTGTCGTCAGTCAACTTAACACACAAAATCATAGCTGGTTCCTCGTCTTCTAGCAAATTCACATGGATTGCTGAGAATAGCTACAATATTGTTGCTGTTTAGGCTAAACAAACAGACCAAAATAAACACTAAATAATTTATTTAATAAGAATAGAATGAAAAATCATTTGTGTTTTTGTATGAACCCTACGGAGCCCCCCGTGACATGAGAATAAAAAAGCGAGATCTCGGGTTTAAAAGTTGAGATCTCGAGATGCCGCTTTGTGGGAGGATGACAAAGGTTTTTCTGACGCTGAGTGACTTTTAGGCGACTGATGCCTTTTCGTTTGAGTCTGAGATCGTCCTAAAATGAACACCGTACTGTTGCCCCCCCCTCACAGTCACAACCTCGGAGTCATCTTTGACAGTAACCTCTCCTTTGAACAACACATAAATCAAATCAACAGAACTGTGTGTTTTCACCTCAGAAACTTAGTATGCCCATCAGAATCAGAATCAGAAAAAGCTTTAGTGCCAAATATCTTTTTTACACAAACAAGGAATTTGTTTTGGTGTTGGTGCATGACAAACATTCTCTAAATATAAGAAGGATAAGAAAATCAAGTATTAAAAATATAAACAATATAAATACGTACATATACACAGTATGTTTTAAAAATAGAAGAGCAGTACATCTGAGTAAGTATCACTCTCCTTCTCTGCTGCAGAAAACCTCATCCACGCCTTTATCACCTCCAGAACTGACTGGACTTTGAATGAACATCCGAAACTCTGCTGCTCCGTTTATTCTTTGTATGTCCTTATGTGTCTGTACACTAGGAGAAATGCAGACATGTCGTTCAATGCTGCCCCCTGCAGTAAGGCAACAGGCCTGTAACTGATTGCATTGAAATATTTTATAACTAGCAACTGAGCTCAAAGTTCAGATTTTAACGATGAGACACAAAAGCGAAACTCCTGAATACAGGTACACAACAATATTGCCTATTTTAATTAAACATTAACTAACTTAGATATGAGCTATAGCCTGTTGTTAGGAAGTATTGTTTTATGAATTTTACTGCAATAATATATATTTTTCTTTATGAATGAGTTTGTCTCTTAATCAGAAGGCTTGTATACAGTAAATTGGAATAGAATAGAATGCCTTTATTGTCATTATACAAGTATAATGAGATTACAAGCTTCCCCATAGTGTGCACACATAAATAAACAAGTAGAGATATGTACTGTACAATAAAGCTACTATCACAACTACTACTATACTACTATATATATATACTATTATAGCAAAAAAAACTACTAAGTACAAGAATTAACATAGACTGTACAATTACTAATATGAGCTACTGTCTGTAAAAAGTTGCATAGACGTGTTTTAAATGGTGAGTTTGTTTATGATGCTCAGCAATAAATGTGTTGTGTCTTGTTGCAGAGACATTTACACTTATAAATGAATAGACTGCACGGAATACAAAAAGCAAAGGTCAAGTCTGTCAATGATTTACAGTGCCACTGATGTAGACCGGGGACTGTGACACGGAACTTTCAAAGGTATGTGATCTGTCTTTTTAAACAAAAATAAATCATTAGAAAAATGTTATCTTTCTCAAACAGATGTTTCATAGTTTTTGTGTCAGATTAGTCCAGATGTATTTCAGTGTTAAAACCAAATTCCTACAGTGAGTCTCTGTTGTGAAAGTAATGCTCCAAAGGTACAGTATTGGGCTTTGTAACATGGAAAGAGTTGCTGCCGTGCACAAAATGTCAAACTAATATGGCAATGTTAAACACATTCCAAATTTACAGGGAGGTGTTTGAAAGGCTTAAGCCACAAATGTGTCAATACAATGTGATAAAAAGACTTATGAAGTAAACAGTCGGACATGCTGTAAGTGAAAGGTGTCACTGCAGACGTAAGAATGAGGAAAAACTAAAGGGGTTCTTACGTGTCTGGTTTGTGTGAATCAAACAGAGGATATAATTATGATGGATGAAACCTGTAACTTTGGAGTACAGTGCAGTACAGCAGTAGATAATTGTTGAAACATGATTTTCAGTAGATACATGTTCTGGAGAAATAGCTGAAAGTCAATGGCACCAGGTCAGGAGGGAAGAAAGTGTTCAGAGCCTCTGATGTCTTATGCTTTAATATTTACTGATGCTTGATAAAGGAGAATTAAAGATACTCTCACATACAATAGTCAGTCTCTATTCTGCCCAACTCGTGCTGGTGGTCAAATCTGAAATACTTACACATGACGCCACAAACAGTATACTCCAAAAAATAGTCAAGGAGAATGCATATACCCATGTTAGTGATCACATTCAGCACATTTTAGTCTGGAGCCACTGTTTTCTGTTTATGTTAATGGAATGTCCAACAGTTAGCTATCTATGTCTAGGAGGCACACATTCAGTTTCTTCGACTCTGGTCACCACAACATCACGATAGGTTGGCACCTACAGAAATCCAAACAGCGGCCTTAAATACCAAACAGAGAGAGTCTTGGTTTAGTGCCGTCACTGTCTATGACCTCAAGGCCCATGCGTGATGTAAGGATAGAAAATTCCATAACAATACAGAGATACTGTAGGTGTTTTAGACAAGCTATCAACTGTTGAGATGAACTAGGTATAAATATATAACCAATGATATAACTGTTGTATTTTAAGCCTGTTTAGGAATGTTTTTTTTCACTGGTATCACTGGTTTCTGTTAATTTTCAGAGCTCCAGGATGCTTTTCTACAGAAACAGAAAGCTCACTAAGTGTCATCTCATAATTCTGTATCTTCTCCTGACACAGTGCTGTAAAGGTAACTTATTACAATCTTAGGTGACAATTATGTCACTAATGTAACTGCTATGGGGTGACCATTAGGTCTACCATTTTCCTGACTTCTGATATTCTTGGCTGTCCAAATGTAACAACCAAGTAAAGGTAATAATTATGTTTTGTAATAAGACAGTTACAAAGAAACTTTGCTGCAGTACAGATATGATTGCATAAGCATGATGGTAATTTGTGTATTTTATACACACAAAATATGCATTAAAAACAAACTGACGTCATGCTTCACTCTCAGAAAACATGTGACATGTGTGACATATATATAACAGTTACTGCTGCAAACTTATGATGAAGGAAAATAATCTGTCTTACTGGAAGAGATGAAGCCATATATGGTTTTAAAAAATGTACTCCCTTAGCAATACTCAAACAGATGTTTCCTTTTCTAGGTGAGTCTCAGCTGATTAACTCACCTCAGACAATAATAGCAACACTTGGTCATGACATAATTTTGCCATGTCATCTGGTACCTGGGGAAGATGCTTCTGACTTGACATTGGAGTGGACGAGACCTGACCTGAACCCTAGATTTGTCCATGTGTATCGTTTTGGTGAAGAACTTGTGGATATAACACACAAATTATTCAAGAAAAGAACATCACTGTTCACCGATGAGCTGAAGTTGGGAAACATTTCATTGAAACTTTCCAAAGTGAAAATCCATGATGAGGGAACCTTCAGGTGTTTTATTCCAGAAAAGCAAAAGCAATCTTTTGTTCAACTAGTTGTTGGTGAGTGCTTACACAATGAATGTCTTAAATGTACATGTTTCACCCTAGTCTTCATGCTTTATGATTAAGAGTTAGAAGAATGATACTGGCATGATCAGAGAGCCACCTTTCAGGATATTTGATTAATTTTGATAATTTGGTTATGTATAAACTTTCACTTCTACAAACAGCTCTGCCTTAAACATTTGCTTTTGCTCAGGATCAGATGCTGTCACCTCACCAGTCATAACTTTAGCTGATACTAATAAAGCCAATGGACTGGTTCTCCAGTGTGAGTCTAAAGGCTGGTATCCAGAGCCTGAGGTGTTCTGGCTGGACGCTGAGGGAAACCTCCTCTCTGCTGGACCTACAGAGACAGTCAGAGGTCCTGATGACCTCTATACTGTCAGCAGCAGAGTGACTGTGAGGAAGAGCGACAGCTTCACCTGTAGAGTCCAACAGAAGAACATCACCCAGACCAGAGAGACACACTTCTATGTTCCAGGTGGACGAGTTCATTTATGATCTGATCTCTGTTTTAGTGTAAAATAGCTGTGGTCTAGTTTTATTTGAATGTTCTTCTGTCTTTTGTCATTGCAGATGATTTCTTTGAGCTACAGTCCAGTTCTTCTGCTGTCACAGCTGTTCTGGCTGTTAGTCTGGCAGTTTGCATCACATTCATTTTTTCAGTCATCTTTCTTTTGTGGAAATGGAGACAAAAGATAATCAGTGAGTCACAGTTTAATTTCAGTGCTTTGTTAATTCTGAGTTATTGCAACAGGTTTTTTAGATAATCATGATATGAATGTTGAAATTGTGTAATATGAATTTTCTTTGCTCAGTATTTCAGGTTATAGTGTTGATAGAAAAAACAATACTTGTTGACTATTATTTCCCATCAGTCAAGATGTTTCTTGTCTTTGTAACTGATTCGATACTGAAATATCTTTTATACTTTACCGCCTCTGATTTTACACAGAGATCAAGACGAGCCGCAGAGATGAAACTGATGGTGATGAAGAAGAAGCACAGTCACTGAACACACGTGAAAATGGAGACATGAACAAACATGTAAGAAACAGGAATTTGATTTCCAGTGCAGGCCATCAAAATACAACATGTATGTTGTAGTAATGATTACTGACTAGTCCAGCAGCGGCTGATATCAGAGACTAGTCCAGCAGCAGTTGATATCAGAGACTAGTCCAGCAGCGGCTGATATCAGAGACTAGTCCAGCAGCGGCTGATATCAGAGACTAGTCCAGCAGCTGATATCAGAGACTAGTCCAGCAGCGGCTGATATCAGAGACTAGTCCAGCAGCGGCTGATATCAGAGACTAGTCCAGCAGCGGCTGATATCAGAGACTAGTCCAGCAGCTGATATCAGAGACTAGTCCAGCAGCAGCTGATATCAGAGACTAGTCCAGCAGCTGATATCAGAGACTAGTCCAGCAGCTGATATCAGAGACTAGTCCAGCAGCGGCTGATATCAGAGACTAGTCCAGCAGCGGCTGATATCAGCGACTAGTCCAGCAGCGGCTGATATCAGGGACTAGTCCAGCAGCGGCTGATATCAGGGACTAGTCCAGCAGCGGCTGATATCAGAGACTAGTCCTGCAGCGGCTGATATCAGAGACTAGTCCAGCAGCGGCTGATATCAGAGACTAGTCCAGCAGCGGCTGATATCAGAGACTAGTCCAGCAGCGGCTGATATCAGCGACTAGTCCAGCAGCGGCTGATATCAGCGACTAGTCCTGCAGCGGCTGATATCAGAGACTAGTCCAGCAGCGGCTGATATCAGAGACTAGTCCAGCAGCTGATATCAGCGACTAGTCCAGCAGCGGCTGATATCAGAGACTAGTCCAGCAGCGGCTGATATCAGAGACTAGTCCAGCAGCGGCTGATATCAGAGACTAGTCCAGCGGCGGCTGATATCAGAGACTAGTCCAGCGGCGGCTGATATCAGAGACTAGTCCAGCGGCGGCTGATATCAGGGACTAGTCCAGCGGCGGCTGATATCAGTGACTAGTCCAGCGGCGGCTGATATCAGAGACTAGTCCAGCGGCGGCTGATATCAGGGACTAGTCCAGCAGCGGCTGATATCAGGGACTAGTCCAGCAGCGGCTGATATCAGAGACTAGTCCAGCAGCGGCTGATATCAGAGACTAGTCCAGCAGCGGCTGATATCAGAGACTAGTCCAGCAGCGGCTGATATCAGCTACTAGTCCAGCAGCGGCTGATATCAGCTACTAGTCCAGCAGCGGCTGATATCAGCTACTAGTCCAGCAGCGGCTGATATCAGAGACTAGTCCAGCAGCTGATATCAGAGACTAGTCCAGCAGCTGATATCAGCGACTAGTCCAGCAGCAGCTGATATCAGAGATAGTCCAGCAGCTGATATCAGCGACTAGTCCAGCAGCGGCTGATATCAGAGACTAGTCCAGCAGCGGCTGATATCAGAGACTAGTCCAGCAGCGGCTAATATCAGCGACTAGTCCAGCAGCGGCTGATATCAGAGACTAGTCCAGCGGCTGATACCAGAGACTAGTCCAGCAGCGGCTGATATCAGAGACTAGTCCAGCAGCGGCTGATATCAGAGACTAGTCCAGCAGCGGCTGATATCAGAGACTAGTCCAGCAGCTGATATCAGCGACTAGTCCAGCAGCGGCTGATATCAGAGACTAGTCCAGCAGCGGCTGATATCAGAGACTAGTCCAGCAGCGGCTGATATCAGAGACTAGTCCAGCAGCGGCTGATATCAGAGACTAGTCCAGCAGCGGCTGATATCAGAGACTAGTCCAGCAGCGGCTGATATCAGGACTAGTCCAGCAGCGGCTGATATCAGAGACTAGTCCAGCAGCGGCTGATATCAGAGACTAGTCCAGCAGCGGCTGATATCAGAGACTAGTCCAGCAGCAGCTGATATCAGAGACTAGTCCAGCAGCGGCTGATATCAGCTACTAGTCCAGCAGCGGCTGATATCAGCTACTAGTCCAGCAGCGGCTGATATCAGAGACTAGTCCAGCAGATGATATCAGCGACTAGTCCAGCAGCGGCTGATATCAGCGACTAGTCCAGCAGCGGCTGATATCAGAGACTAGTCCAGCAGCTGATATCAGAGACTAGTCCAGCAGCGGCTGATATCAGAGACTAGTCCAGCAGCTGATATCAGAGACTAGTCCAGCAGCTGATATCAGAGACTAGTCCAGCAGCAGCTGATATCAGAGACTAGTCCAGCAGCTGATATCAGAGACTAGTCCAGCAGCTGATATCAGCGACTAGTCCAGCAGCGGCTGATATCAGGACTAGTCCAGCAGCAGCTGATATCAGAGACTAGTAGCAGCAGCTGATATCAGAGACTAGTCCAGCAGCTGATATCAGAGACTAGTCCAGCAGCGGCTGATATCAGAGACTAGTCCAGCAGCGGCTGATATCAGAGACTAGTCCAGCGCGGCTGATATCAGAGAGTCCAGCAGAGCGGCTGATATCAGAGACTAGTCCAGCAGCTGATATCAGCGACTAGTCCAGCAGCAGCTGATATCAGAGACTAGTCCAGCAGCGGCTGATATCAGCGACTAGTCCAGCAGCAGCTGATATCAGAGACTAGTCCAGCAGCAGTCAGTCCAGCTCGGCGTCTGTCTTTCAGCCTTTTATTTCACCAAGCTCTCACCAACCACTAAAAGTCAGTCCCACATTTACTCTTGTCCGGCGGCTTCTTGCTCGCTCACTCTCTCCTTTTCTCTTCTTAGCTTAAATTTAGAACTATGTGAACCTAAATCCTGGGATACATTGTTGATAATAACAAACATGTTCATTCTCGTGGAATCCCTACAAGTGGTTCAAGGATGAGCAACAGGAAAGATTAAAACAGGTTCATCTTTGTATTTTCTTCATATGAGACTTCTTTTCAGCTTATCTTATGTTGAACATGAATAGTTCACTCTCTGTTATACTTGAATTAAAATGCTGCACCAGTCAGACCATGGAGTATCTTCATCATATCATGTCTTACTGTTCATTTTAACTCACACACTTTAATAATAGAAAAGGTCTCTCATCTTCTGTCTTTATGTTTTCTCTCATCAGGTCAAGACGCTCACAGAGGAGAAGCAGAAGCTGAACAAGGAGCTGGAAGACACGAGAAGAGAGGTTCATGTTTTATTGATTTTGATTTGTTTGTGGAGGTCAGTAGTACAGATCAGGTCCAATGGGGTACAGACAGAGCAGACAGATTTCTGTGTTACAGATGTCAGTTTGTTGAACATGTCTCTGTTTGCCTCTCTGAACCTTCTCTATGTCTGTTTATATCACTTGTAATCAGTAACGAGGCAGCTTGAGCTAATTATTCAGCTCATCAGCTCAGCATTCAGAGTTACAGTGTAAGACACAGAAAATCAAGACATCTAATACAATTAAAACATTGAGGGATATAAATAAAATACATCAAAATAGAATAAAAATATGTTTATTATACACTGTATTAAATTTAAAAGGGTTGTCATGTATCACTGTATAAAAGATATAAACTACTAATAGATGAACTTTGTCTCTCTGAACCTTCTCTCTCTCCTTCCAGTTGGAAACCAAACAAACTGGACTGCAGCAGCTCCGTGAAGAGAAGCAGAGGAACGAGAAGAAGCTGAATGACGACTTGGAGAAGAAGAACACAGAGGTTCATGTCTTCATCTTCATCCTTCTGGATTCATTCAGATGTCTCATCATCATGTTTATCTCAGTTGTACTCAGTAACATGTTATGAACATGTGATCTGTTATATGTTAAGTTATAGACTTCAATCAGAGAAAAGGTCTCTCATCTTCTGTCTTTATGTTTCTCTCATCATGTCGAGAAGCTCATGGAGGAGAAGCAGAAGCTGAACAAGCAGCTGGAAGACACGAGAAGAGAGGTTCATGTTTTATTGATATTGAGTCAAAGTATTATAAGCTTCTAAAATCCTGATTATAAAGTATCCTGCTGCATAAAGTGCAGATAGAGCATGATGTTCTACACTGTGACTTCACTGATGTTCAGGGTCACTTCTCCTTGTTAGACGTCTTTCACAAACTGTTGTAGTTTTTCAGATTTATTTTGGATGAAGGAGGCAGAGCTGCTCAAAAAGTTGATACATTCATAAATATCAAGTGAAAAGCTGATTCTGTGTTCACAGCTTGTTCTTCTGCACTCTGCTCACTTCTGTGTAAAGCTCACAACAGTTCAGTTTGAGGTCGATCTAAAACTGTTTGTCACTGTAACACAGTCTGAGTCTAAATCTCATGCCGACTCATGAAAAAGCTGCAGCAGCACAAAGTGAAATGTAGAGAGACGTTAAGTTCACGTTCTGCAACTCGCATGATTTAATGAGAGAAAAGGTCTCTCATCTTTTGACTATTTTTTTATCATCAGATTGAGAAGCTCAAAGAGGAGAAGAAGACAAAAGAAGACAAGCTGCAAAACGAGCTGCAGACCCTGAAGGACGACCTGAAGAAGAAGAACACAGAGGTTCATGTCTTCATCTTCATCCTTCTGGATTCATTCATGTCTCATCATGTTTATTCCAGTTGTACTCAGTAACATGTGGCACATCAACAGTGTCAGTGTGAACATGTGATCTGTTATATGTTAAGTTATAGACTTCAGTCAGAGAAAAGGTCTCTCATCTTCTGTCTTTATGTTTCTCTCATCATGTCGAGAAGCTCACAGAGGAGAAGCAGAAGCATGTAAAGGAGATGCGAAACGTGCTGCAGACTCACAAGGACGACCTGGAGAAGAAGAACAAAGAGGTTGATGAGTTCATCATCTCTGCTGTCAGAGAAACCATGCAGACCATGTTTACATCACTTCTACTCAGTAACATAAATCCACATGACTGCACATTAGTTATTGTGCTGTGTCATTGTTGACATATTTAAGGTGGAACTCTTTCTTTATGTCTCCGTCTGGGTCTGTTTAATCTGTTTCTGTGTGAATCTATTGACCATACCTGGACAAAGATGTTAATGTTACTGATACTTCTGTTACAGAGCTCATCTCTCATCTTTTTTTATTTTCATGGTTTCTCTCCTCACAGTTTGAGAACAAACTATCTAAAGTAGAACAGGAGAAGAAGAAAGAGAAGAAAGAGAAGGAAGAGAGGACAAAAGCTGAGGAAGATCTGAAGGCCAAGATAAAGGAGGTCTATGACTTTACTTTAAACATTATGAGTGTATATGAAACACCAACAGCATATTTATTTGCTCAAGCCAACGACTTGTTTGTCTCCCCAACTCTGAGCTGTCAGTATATAGAAACACATGTTCCAGTTGAGTGTTTAGTTGTATTTGTCACATGTAGGTAACAGCAGGTCAACAGTACAATGAAACGTGTTGGAGAGGAAAAACAGCTCAGCATTCAGAGTTGCAGTAAGTCCACAATCATGGGTTCAGTTCTGCTGACGTTCAGAGAGGTTGTTGTTCTGACCCCAGCTGGTTAGTGTCCTCACCTCATGTCTGTCACTGCCTCATCATCTGTGATGAAGCTGAGGGTGGTCGTGTTGTTATTAAAGATGATGTCAGAGCTGAAGTCAAAGTATTCTAAGCTTCTAAAATCCTGATTATAAAGTATCCTGCTGCATAAAGTGCAGATAGAGCATGATATTCTACACTGTGACTTCACTGATGTTCAGGGTCACTTCTCTTTGTTAGACGTCTTTCACAAACTGTTTCAAGTGAAAAGCTGATTCTGTGTTCACAGCTTGTTCTTCTGCACTCTGCTCACTTCTGTGTAAAGCTCACAACAGTTCAGTTTGAGGTCGATCTAAAACTGTTTGTCACTGTAACACAGTCTGAGTCTAAATCTCATGCCGACTCATGAAAAAGCTGCAGCAGCACAAAGTGAAATGTAGAGAGACGTTAAGTTCACGTTCTGCAACTCGCATGCTGATTAAAATGCTGCACAGGTTAAACCATGGAGTGTCTTCACATCACGTCTTACTGTTTATTTTAACTAACACACTTTAATAATAGAAAAGGTCTCTCATCTTCTGTCTTTATGTTTCTCTCATCAGGTCAAGAAGCTCACAGAGGAGAAGAAGACGAATGAGAACAAGCTGCAGCAGCAGCAAAACGAGCTGCAGACCCTGAATGACAAACTGGAGAGGAAGAACACAGAGGTTCATGTCTTCATCTTCATCCTTCTGGATTCATTCATGTCTCATCATGTTTATTCCAGTTGTACTCAGTAACATGTTATGAACATGTGATCTGTTATATGTTAAGTTATAGACTTCAGTCAGAGAAAAGGTCTCTCATCTTCTGTCTTTATGTTTCTCTCATCAGGTCGAGAAGCTCACAGAGGAGAAGCAGAAGCTGAACAAGGAGCTGGAAGACACGAGAAGAGAGGTTCATGTTTTATTGATATTGGGTTTTTTTGCAGGTCAGTTATAAAGTACAGATCAGGTCCAATGGGGTACAGACAGAGCAGACAGATTTCTGTGTCACAGATGTCAGTTTGTTGAACATGTCTCTGTTTGCCTCTCTGAACCTCCTCTCTGTCTGTTTATATCACTTGTAATCAGTAACGAGGCAGCTTGAGCTAATTATTCAGCTCATCAGCTCAGCATTCAGAGTTACAGTAAGACTGTAAGACACAGAAAATAAAGACATCTAATACAATTAAAACATTGAGTGATATAAATAAAATACATCAGAATAGAATAAAAATACATTTATTATACACTGTATTAAATTTGAAAGGGTTGTCATGTATCACTGTATAAAAGATATAAACTACTAATAGATGAACTTTGTCTCTCTGAACCTTCTCTCTCTCCTTCTAGTTGGAAACTGAACTGCAGCAGCTCTGTGAGGAGGAGACCAACGAGAAGAAGCTGAATGACGAACTGGAGAAGAAGAACACAGAGGTTCATGTTTTATTGATATTGAGTCAAAGTATTCTAAGATTCTAAAATCCTGATTATAAAGTATCCTGCTGCATAAAGTGCAGATAGAGCATGATATTCTACACTGTGACTTCACTGATGTTCAGGGTCACTTCTCCTTGTTAATGTTACTGATACTTCTGTTACAGAGCTCACCTCTCATCTTTTTTTCTTTGCATGGTTTCTCTCTTCACAGTTTGAGAACAAACTATCTGAAGTACGACAGGAGAAGAAAGGGAGGGCAGAAGCTGAGAAAAAGCTGGAGGCCAAGAGAAAAGAGGTCTGTGACTTTACTTTAAACATGATGAGTGTATATAAAACATCAACAGCATATTTATTTGCTCAAGCCAACGACTTGTTTGTCTCCCCAACTCTGAGCTGTCAGTATATAGAAACACATGTTCCAGTTGAGTGTTTAGTTGGATTTGTCACATGTAGGTAACAGCAGGTCAACAGTACAATGAAATGTGTTGGAGAAGAAAAACAGCTCAGCATTCAGAGTTGCAGTAAGTCCACAATCATGGGTTCAGTTCTGCTGACGTTCAGAGAGGTTGTTGTTCTGACCCCAGCTGGTTAGTGTCCTCGCCTCATGTCTGTCACTGCCTCATCATCTGGGATGAAGCTGAGGGTGGTCGTGTTGTTATTAAAGATGATGTCAGAGCTGAAGTCAAAGTATTCTCGGATTCTAAAATCCTGATTATAAAGTATCCTGCTGCATAAAGTGCAGATAGAGCATGATATTCTACACTGTGACTTCACTGATGTTCAGGGTCACTTCTCCTTGTTAGAGGTCTTTCACAAACCTGTGCAGCATTTTAATCAGCATGCGAGTTGCAAAACGTGAACTTAACGTCTCTCTACATTTCACTTTGTGCTGCTGCAGCTTTTTCATGAGTCGGCATGAGATTTAGACTCAGACTCTGTTACAGCTTGTTCTTCTGCACTCTGCTCACTTCTGTGTAAAGCTCACAACAGTTCAGTTTGAGGTCGATCTAAAACTGTTTGTCACTGTAACACAGTCTGAGTCTAAATCTCATGCCGACTCATGAAAAAGCTGCAGCAGCACAAAGTGAAATGTAGAGAGACGTTAAGTTCACGTTTTGCAACTCGCATGCTGATTAAAATGCTGCACAGGTTAAACCATGGAGTGTCTTCACATCACGTCTTACTGTTTATTTTAACTCACACACTTTAATAATAGAAAAGGTCTCTCATCTTCTGTCTTTATGTTTCTCTCATCATGTCGAGAAGCTCACAGAGGAGAAGAAGAAGCTGATCAAGAAGCTGGAAGACACGAGAAGAGAGGTTCATGTTTTATTGATATTGATTTGTTTGTGGAGGTCAGTACAGATCAGGTCCAATGGGGTACAGAACAAAAGCAGACAGATTTCTGTGTCACAGATGTCAGTTTGTTGAACATGTCTCTGTTTGCCTCTCTGAACCTCCTCTCTGTCTGTTTATATCATTTGTAATCAGTAACGAGGCAGCTTGAGCTAATTATTCAGCTCATCAGCTCAGCATTCAGAGTTACAGTAAGACTGTAAGACACAGAAAATAAAGACATCTAATACAATTAAAACATTGAGTGATATAAATAAAATACATCAAAATAGAAGATTAAAGAGGTTCATGTCTTCATCTTCATCCTTCTGGATTCATTCAGATGTCTCATCATCATGTTTATCTCAGTTGTACTCAGTAACATGTTATGAACATGTGATCTGTTATATGTTAAGTTATAGACTTCAATCAGAGAAAAGGTCTCTCATCTTCTGTCTTTATGTTTCTTTCATCATGTCGAGAAGCTCACAGAGGAGAAGCAGAAGCTGAACAAGCAGCTGGAAGACACGAGAAGAGAGGTTCATGTTTTATTAATATTGAGTCAAAGTATTATAAGCTTCTAAAATCCTGATTATAAAGTATCCTGCTGCATAAAGTGCAGATAGAGCATGATATTCTACACTGTGACTTTACTGATGTTCAGGGTCACTTCTCCTTGTTAGACGTCTTTCACAAACTGTTGTAGTTTTTCAGATTTATTTTGGATGAAGGAGGCAGAGCTGCTCAAAAAGTTGATACGTTCATAAATATCAAGTGAAAAGCTGATTCTGTGTTCACAGCTTGTTCTTCTGCACTCTGCTCACTTCTGTGTAAAGCTCACAACAGTTCAGTTTGAGGTCGATCTAAAACTGTTTGTCACTGTAACACAGTCTGAGTCTAAATCTCATGCCGACTCATGAAAAAGCTGCAGCAGCACAAAGTGAAATGTAGAGAGACGTTAAGTTCACGTTCTGCAACTCGCATGATTTAATGAGAGAAAAGGTCTCTCATCTTTTGACTATTTTTTTATCATCAGATTGAGAAGCTCAAAGAGGAGAAGAAGACAAAAGAAGACAAGCTGCAGAACGAGCTGCAGACCCTGAAGGACGACCTGGAGAGGAAGAACACAGAGGTTCCTGTCTTCATCTTCATCCTTCTGGATTCATTCAGATGTCTCATCATCATGTTTATCTCAGTTGGTACTTCTGTTACAGAGCTCATCTCTCATCTTTTTTTTTCATGTTTTCTCTCTTCACAGTTTGAGAACAAACTATCTGAAGTACAACAGGAGCTGCAGAAGGAGAAGAAAGAGAGGACATATCTAGAGGCCAAGATAAAGGAGGTCTGATTTTACTTAAACCGTTCTGACTGTATATAAAACATGAACAACATATTTCATTCTTGTTGTGGTGTAAATATAAGAATACACTCTGAGCTGTCAGTATATAGAAAAACATGTTCCAGTTGAGTGTTGAGTTGTATTTGTCATATTATTATTTATTATTATTATTATTGAGGTGGAACTGCCAATTTCCACACTTGAGGCGTCTTTAGGTGACTCTACTTCACCTGAAGGTCAAACTAGAGAAACTATTTAAATTGAAATGCTGCATACATCACATGTCATATGAGCTACAATTTCTCCACCACTAATTGTGTTCATTTTCAAACCATCTGACTTTTTTATTCTCACAGTTTCTCCTTAAATTAATCCTATATTCATACGAATAAATATATATATGTCAACATTAACCACACAAAGAACCCAAATATTTAAGATAAATTCAAAGATGGCTCACAGCTTGTGGTAAACTCTGTCATTCAGAGTTATCATAATAATGTGATGGAGTGATACAGAGGTAACTCTTTGACATAAACACAAACACATGAACTGCACATTTGGTGAAGGTGTTTAGTCAGATACTTCACTTAGAGTGCTCATCTCACATCTTCTCTCACGTTGAGTCTCTTTTCTTTTGTCTTTCATGTTACAGTTACAAGACAAAAAAACTAACTTCCGTACATGAGGAGCTCCAAAAGAAAAGGCTGAGGATGACTGAAGCAGAGAAAGAAATGGAGAATCAAAAGACAGCGCTGAAGGCCAAGATGAAGGAGGTCAATAAATAACTTTATTTACTTTACTCCAACTTTCCATTTTTGTTCTTGTTTTGCATTTAACAAAATGTGGAAAAATGCAGCTGAAGATCTAATGCACTTATTAAGTACGGTGATTGTACATAGTCCTATTTTTATTTTTTATTCTCCTGTGTTTTGTATTGTTTGTAATTCAATGCATCCTGTCAATTTATAATTCTTTACTCCATGTTTTCCATAATAATGAGATTAAAGAGCCATAAATAAAGTTTCATTTCAACTCCATTTTTTACTGTTCAGAGTTTTCTTCAAGTAACATGAACTTCCAAATATATTTACTTTGTCTGTGAGATACAACTTTACAGTTTGTAGAATGTTCTTCATTCTATGACATCGCTATTATATTACTGCCGACTGTGAGTTTGTTCTTATGTAAATGAAAAGTCATGGGATGCAGCAACACAACAGATGGTTAAAAGTGAATATTTAGTCAGGCTGACATGATATTCTGTGTTTACGTGTCTAATATACATGACTCGCTTTAAGCTTCTATCAAACGTGAATGTTTTGTGATTTCTGCAGAGCCTCCTGAGGTCTCTTCTCATGAAATTATCATCAGCATCTGTGAAGTTTAAAATAAAACACTTTTCGAAATAACTCGGCATCAGTCAGAACCTCTGTGGTTTTTAACCTGTGTGAGAAAGTAGATGATCTGCAGTTATATGCTCTATAGAATCCATTGACGCAATAAAAACTGAGCTGTGATAAGAGGTTATATCTTTGTCATCTTTAGCACTTAGAAATAAAAGTTTCTCAATGAGAGTAAGACTGATTTCAGATTTTCTATCCTCAGGATCAAGTCCAGTTTGGAAAAACCCTCCAGGTTTTTTTTAAACTGACAAAAACCACTAGCAGAAGTTATGTGACTGGTTTTGGGGCAATGGAGGGGTCGACAAAGTGTCAAGAAGCCACAATTCACTTCCCGTTTCTGACAGTATTGTTTTTATCAACCATGATCACAACTGTTTCCTGAATGGTTCATGATGAGGAAGTCTGTCTAACATGAACCGAAAGCATGATCTTTCCCCGACCCCACCATGTAGTTTTTGTTACTGATCAAACCATATGTTAGGAAAAAAAATGCCCTGCTGCTGCTATTGGTCAGATCAGAAAACTATTCATTGGTCATTTAGTTTGTATGACTTGTATTGTCAGTAAGGCCGACAAAATACATTTGTATATAAAATACTATATATAAGAAAACAGCTGCTGCAGCTTTTGGCACTCACTGTGGTCAACAACCAACATGATGCTTTACAGCACATTGATCTGAGTTTAGAGACATTGATAATAAGTTAAATCATTTATAGCCAAACATCAACTCTTGATTTTACCCTGAGCTGAATATCAGTTTGTGGTCAGACCATTCATTTCTCTCTCTCTCTGTTTGTTGGGGAGTTCCAATGTGTTTGAAGTCTAAACTCATATTATAGAATTATATTTTTGATATCTGTAATAATGTTTTGAATAAATTGAATTAACATCATGTGCAATAATAATATTTTAATAATATGCTTTATTTATTTTGTTTACGTACTTATTCAAGAAATATGCACACTTATAGCTTCATAAGAGCAGCTGCAGCCAAGCTGTTTGAATTGAATTTAAAAAAAAGTTTAAACTGTTGTGCGATAAAAATGAAGAGCATTGATTATGAGCAAAACAATATAAACAGTGTTTTATGCAGAAGACAATTCAGAGAGTTCAACATGTTTAAAACTTCAACTGGCACAAAAGAAAAAACAGAGCTGTTATTTAACAAGAAGCCTTCCATAGGTCATATTAATGTCATAAAGTAAAAGTGTATAGAACATGCTATGACTATGGTGATGAACTCAACATTGTTCTTTGTTCTTCTTTCATGCGGTTCTCTTCTTCTTCTTCCTTCTTCTTTGTATTCTGTGTAGTCGCTAATAGTTTTTCTGTTTCCAGTACTAGTTTGTCGAGTACCTGCTCTGTTTCAGTCAACTCATTTTTGAACTCATGTGCGATTTGTTTCAGCTCATTGCATTGATGCTTGATTGATTTTTCATCATCTTTTGTTTCCATCAACAATGAATTAAACTTATCCTCCTTGTTTTCCACCTGTTCCTTCACCTTCTTCTTTAGCTCATTCAGTTGAACTTTCTGATCATTTAGATTTTTAACTATGTCTTCTTCAGTTTTCTTCAGCTGCTGTTTTTCTGTTGAAAGAAAACAAAAAACGTGTTTCTTCTTTAACATCATTCATCGTCTTCATCACTGTATGCCGAACATAGAAACCAGACTGGCAGTCGACCATCGAGGTGGTTTTCTTTCCAGGTTTGGCTCCTGGAGTCAATTCAGTAAGCGACACAGCTGACCGAGCCAACGCTAGCAGTTCACTAATTATGTATCAAAACTGATCCAGTTTCACTAAAATAACTGAAAAGAGTTATGAAGCTTTCAGACTTTAAAGCTTAACGATCTGGAGGTCAGCGTCAAGGCTGCCATTAGTGAGTCATGACTTCTCCTATACAACACGATTTAGAAACAATTTAATTCAAAACATTTTAAACATGGGTTTGCATTTTTTTGTTTTCTGCAAAAACTTTAAATTTTACATTTCAAAACATTAAAATTCTTGAATCTTGCTGCAGTTCACGGAGAGCCCTCACCTAACATTTCGTACTACTCTGTCAACAAACGGCTAGATCTCAAAAACAGATTCATTTTAACGGGACATATTCAAAATATATATATTTGTTTTTGATTTTAAAATTACGGGTGCGATGAGGTCTGAAGAGTTAAAATTATTTAATTTGTCACTTACTGATTTTGTTTTGCCTCCATTTCCACACAGCAAAGACAACTGCAAGAGTACCTATGAGGCAAACAATCAAGCTGATGCTGATATAAGGAGCTGAACTAGGTGGTGCCATGAAGAAATCATCTGAAATAATAAAGCAAAAAGTGTAACTAAATTTAAATAAAATTATACATCAGCTGTTTAAGCTGAAACTGTGATCACATCATCATTGTACATTTAGAAAAGATATTTACCTGGAATATAGATGTGTGTCTCTCTGGTCTGGGTGATGTTCTTCTGTTGGACTCTACAGGTGAAGCTGTCGCTCTTCTCCACAGTCAATCTTCTGCTGACAGTATAGAGGTCATCAGGACCTCTGACTGTCTCTGTAGGTCCAGCAGAGAGGAGGTTTCCCTCAGCGTCCAGCCAGAACACCTCAGGCTCTGGATACCAGCCTTTAGACTCACACCGTAGAACCACCTCACCAGAGGATTTGTCAATCCCTGCTAAATTGATGACCAGCGAGGAAGCAATGCCTGATGAGCAGAGTGAGAAGTTTCAGTAGCTAAAGGATATGGGGTGCTGTTTGTAAAGCGTCTCGCTCTGAAAATAACAGCAACATTTTGTCACATTTAGCTAAAAACAATGTTTAAAAAACTGGTTTGAATTTTTGAGAGTCACTTTTTTGCACATTTAGAACAATATTTGTGAACTTAGAGATATTTTAAATATTTAAATCCAAATGTTAAATGTAAAATCTAAATGCTAAATCTAAATGTTAAATATAAATCTAAATGTTAAATATAAACCTAAATATAAATGTTAAATCTAAATCTAAATGTTGAAGCTAAATGTTAAATCTAAATATAAATGTTGAAGCTAAATGTTAAATATATATCTAAAAGTTAAATATAAATATAAATGTTGACGCTAAATGTTAAATTTAAATGTTAAATCTAAATATAAATGTTGAAGCTAAATGTTAAATATATATCTAAAAGTTAAATATAAATATAAATGTTGAAGCTAAATGTTAAATATAAATGTTAAATATAAATCTAAATGTTGAAGATAAATGTTTCGGGTGAAACTAAACATTTAGCTAAAATTCAAATTCAAATGACTGTATCCGGAAAATACCAAAATAAAAGCTCAAGGAGGTCAGAGCGTGTTTATATGTTACAGTATTTATTTTTGAAAACTTCCCCAGAAACATTCTCTGTGTTAATATATATAGTAGTATAGCATTATTTCTCACAATGGGATGTAGGGTCAGGCTGGTGTATAAATACTAATGCCAGGGCACTTATCGACAACAATAATAAATAAATAATAATACACACATTACTTACTTACCAACAACAAGCTGAACAGTAGAGTCTTTCTTCCCATCCGGTAAGTAACATCTGTACAATCCATTATCAGAGATTTTGACTTTGGTGAGTGTCAGTGAGATGTCTCCCTGCTGCAGTCTGTTGATGGACATTGATGTTCTTCCTTTGTAGGAGGGATGCTGGTTAACGTTAAGGTCTTTACGTTGGTGCCACACATGGACAAATCTGGGGCTCAAGTCAAGTCTCGCCCACTCAATCGTCATACCAACAGCATCCACAGCCGGCTTGAGATGACACGGCAAAATAATGTCCTCACCAATCGTTACAATTACTGGCTGAGGCGGACCAACTACCTGAAACTGACCTGGAAATAAACATCCTGAAGTCAGACTGTCATTCAAACAATTTTATATCTGTGAATATTCAATGTCACCAATATGAAGGATAATGGGAATCCTAAACAACATTTGTCAGTAACACTGTAGTACAGACATCTCTAAGTAGAGTAAATGTTTGTGATGTGTAGGTGTGTGAGTTACCTGCACAGCAGCATGTTAGCAGAATTAGCACAGCAGTGTGACAAAACAGTGAAACACTGAAAACACTGAGCCCAGATTTAGACAGCGTCTTCTTCAGGTAAAGCATCGTGGAATTCTGTAAAATCAATAGATCAAGAAAAAAGAAAATTAATGCATCGCATGAAACAGTTTTCTTGCATTCCTGTCACTCTTCATCTGTCTCTATCAAAACTAAAAAGCTAAAATATATATCACTTGTTTTGTCTGTTTTAGTTATATTAAAAACGACGAACGATTTTTAATGTTTTGGAGAACATTGATTCGGTTCAGGTTTTAACTCGTTTTATTGCATGTTGTGTTTTATCACCTGTGTGTAGCCACCTTAAATTGTGTTCAATTGTATGTACACTTTTGTCAAGTTATCTTTTAAACCTGTTAATATAATTTATCAATACATTTTGTCAAACTGGTCAATAAATTTTATATTTATTTTTCATAAGCACGTAGCTGATTTTGATTTGTGTGGGCTTGCCTAAGTAGGGTCTCATTGTTAGATCCTCTATTGGCCTGGTTACATTATCTTCTATGTCACTTTTTTCTCTTTTTCTTTTGTCATGCTACACCACTAATGAAAAAACAAACAAAAAGTCTTGAATATATAAAAATAGTACAGCAAAGTAATAGTAGTCCAGGGTTTGATAAAAAAAAAAGGCAAAAAAGGGCATTGCATTTAAGAAGCCAAAAGAACATTAGAGTGTAATGACGTTAAGTGTAAAATAAAACTGATAAATTTGAGGTCTATATAATGTTATATGTCATATTAAGACATTATGGATAACAAATATTGTAAAATATACTGTAAGGACTCGCAGGAAGCAAGCTCAAGTAAATCATAAGTAGCCAGTCATAAGTCATATCATAAACGATATAATAAATCCCCGGGTGTCCATTTTGTGTGGTCTACTGCAAATATCTGTGTCAGTGTCTCTCCCTTAACATGGCTGCCTGAAACTGTTGTAACTATTGTCAAGCCCACACAATAAAGACAGCAATACATTAACAAGCTGCAGAGAAAGCTTGTTACGTGTTTATCCACCAAAAAGATACCAAATATTGTTTGAGTAGCTCTCGTACTTTACATGAACATGAAGCAGCCACATACTGGAATCGTAAAGTCTTTTCTAATTTATGATTTACGTCTTTAAAAACACTCGCTGCACTGTTCAAAGATATTACTAACATGTCAAACACTACAATTATATAAAATGTAAAAACATCTGTAATACATGGCAAAATACAGTGACAGCAGACCTTAACATGAAAAGTCACTAATGCTAGAAATTAAAAGAAAATAACAGAATTTTAAAAAAAAAGTTACCTGTTGTGTGATCGCCTCACAGCCAAGCGAGCTGCACGGTCAAAGTCCTTAAATAAAGTACTTTGACAATGGCAATGTGTAACGAGGTAAGGTGTGTTCACCTCGTGATCACTCCCTCTGTCTAACGTCTGTCTAACAGCTGTGTTCATCTTTATTTGCTCCTGAGATCTCGGTATATCAAAGGAAGGTTTAAAATACAGTGGCAGCCTTTACCTGAGAGTGTCTGGCCACATTTCAAAATTGAAGCTGAAGGAAAATTAAGTTTTCCATTTATTCAGCATCACTGGATAAACACTGGACATGTTCGGTTTACGACTGAATTACTGATCACTTTGAATCTTGTTTTATACTGTGTATACACCATCAGTAGAAAGTTTAAACACACCTTCTCATTCAGGTTTTTTTATTATTATCTTATACATTGTAGATTAATACAAAAAACATTACATTTATGAAAAAAAATAATATCACACTTAATATAGGTTTTGATATAGGTTTCAAATATATGCGACATACATAAAATTGTCCATTTTCACATATTATATGTACATATAGGTACCTATATACACATTCAGACAGCATCGGGGCTGTGGCGTATAGCCGCAGGGTTGTGCGGCAGTGTATGGGGATGAGGGAATGTTGGGTGTGTGTCTATTTGTGCTAAACAAAACCACTGTAAAACAATTAGGAACCATTTTATTTAGCTGATTAACCAGCTTTATAGATATCAGCAGTTGCTAGACCTAAGCTTGCTTTCTACCTTTCTCTCTCAGTCTCAAACCAGTGGACAAAAACCAATATAAACTTCTTTGTGTCACTATTTTGGAGTGAAAACTGACAGACATAGATTTAGGAGCTGGGTACATGAAATAACCGAAGCCAGAACACAACAGGTAGAGTATCAGGGTGACTGTGGAGGTTTGACCAGTCCGATTGTCTGGTTGGTAGATGTAGTGCGATGTACAACTTAACTTCTCTGCTACAGGTCACTGAATTTTTTCTGCTGGGGTATAATCAGATCAAAACACATTACCCCGACTCAAATGATGGGTAAACCTGCATTTACGCCCTGTTCTGGATCCTATTTGAATGTACCTTTATACTGGATAGTATAAAGGACAACTTATATTGGTCCCCATAAACACTCTATCGGCAGCTTAAGCTTAAATACAATATATATATATATATATATATATATATATATATATATATATATATATATATATATATATATATATATATATATATAAATATATTATATATAAATATATAAATATATATATATATATTTTTTTTTTTAACTATTCAAAATTACCTGTACATTTTACCTTCACATCCTAAACAATGACATGAAAGTAAGTTTTGAAATTACCATTTGGTTAAACTAAACCAACAATATTTCAAACTAGACAATGAAACTCTCCTGATCTCTCTGATCTATTGATTCTATTGATATTTACTTACATGCAGAAAAAGACTGTAACAAGTCTATTGTGATGGTTTGTCAATCAAATGTGACATTTACACAGTGAATTCAACACCATGTTTAGTCAGTAACTCAAAATACATTGGTGCATTTTAAACTTATTCAGCCAGCAACTTCTTCTAAGTAACAGTGCTTGTGAATATGTGTTAACATTTGGAACCCACTAAAAAAAATACAAGACCTACATTCACTAATTATTTTCAGATATCTGTCCACAGCACGCTGACTGTTTCCTATAATGATTTGCTCTCAGTTAGAAACCACAGTCTGAGCCAAAGGGCCCCTCGCTAGGTTTAATTTAATCTGTGACAGTACAAGAGGTTGTAAGGGTTTATGAGTCACTGTGAGATGGAAAGTTTCAAAATATCTTTTTAACATGAACACACTTTCTATAACATTCCTTTCTTTCAAAGGATACAGAGTCCTTCACGACCTAAATAAACAGTATCAAATCTAAAAAATGATGCACAAAACATTGTATAATTCAAATGTAACATAATATATATAAATAAACATAGTAAATTTTGAATATTGTGAACTTTAGAGATAAAAGTGTCTTTGTTTCCCCAAACAGGGCGACGTGTGTCCAGAGCAGGTGCCAAGCCACATGTACCTGAAGAGAGTGTCATCTACTCTACTCTTTCACCAGTCCACCAAATGTAAGACTGATATAGATTCATGCGTTTCCTCTAATATTACAGTCCATATACTCTTGTAATTAAGTCAAATTAAATATACTCAACTCAAACAGTTATTTGGAGCTTTATGCATATCAACAGCTATTACCAGATAAACCATGACACAACTGTCTTTGACACTGTAGTTTGTCTTTAGGTTGACCCGATGACGAAGTATATTCATTTATGCTGCTGTTTTATTTACAGTGACGTCCTCTATTGTCCAGACAAAAAATATCTCCACCAGATGGATTGCCATAAAATTTGTGTATACATTTTGTAATTTGTTGAACAGTCATTGTGTCCAGACAAAGAAACCAATGACTTTTCCTTTAGCGCCGACATGACGTTGCCAATTTGTTTTTTTCAGTAAACTTTAAAATTGTATGCCTCGCAGTCTGCCGCTGAACATTTGAAGTGATGCAATGCATTCTGGGGCATTGAGTATGTGCAATAAGCTCAGTGCACATTCACAGAAATTCTTTCCAATCAAGTGCAATATTCAAGAGTTTCTCTTGTGCACAGAATTCACATACTATGCAGATTAAACGCACTTCTTATTGAATTTGAATTTAAACATTTTAGCATTGTCACTATGAGCATGTTAGCATGCTGATGTTAGTAGCTGGGCCCACATACAGACAGTTCTAGCATGTCTGGACTCTCAGTCTTGTGACTTTTTCTGAAAGACTTTGTCTTGTTTTTCTAAAACAATTTTAACATGTGTGTTTTACAGGCCATTTGCATCTGACTGACGGACGGAGGAGATACTCTATTCTTTAGTTTTCTTTGAGTTAGAAATAAAGTAAGTTGCACTGTGTTGTCAAAGTTAATTTCTTGATTATTTTTTACCTTTGCAAATGTGAAAATCAAATAAATATCTGTAAAAATGTACAAATGTGTTATTTTGTGACATTTGCAAAGCAAGTGTCATCATCTACATTATTAGAATTGTTAACCTTAAAGAGACTAGTGATATAAATCTCTATAAAACCAGAAAGTCATTCCAAGAAAGAAATCTATGCATCATCTACTCTAAAGTTTTAACTTCACCCTGGAAAATTCTCATCTGGTACAACCTGGAGGTACAGAGTGAGACAGGAATGCAGAAAAAAAAGCACAGGAGTCTGTTGCATTTATCTTGAAACTGCAGTCACCTGAGAGCTCTGTGTGACAGATGTCTGTGGTTAAGTATGTTGAAGGGAACTGTGAGTTCAGCGTGTCAGCTTAAGGTCAACTGCTCTAACAGCATCATGTTGTTGTTGACCACAGAGACTAAAATTAAAAGCTGCAGCAGTTCCATTCTTACAACCAGCGTGTGTGAGCAGAGAGCAGATAGAAAACTGTGGTTTAACTGTTAGACTCTAATAAACTGCTCGCTCTGTAAAATATACACTGATGACGTGACACAAGTAAAGACACCAGATGAACAATGAACCACACGACCCATTTCGAACCCCACCATCAGTGAGTGTTTCCATTCACACTCTTCTGTTTGCACATTAGAGAGGGAGGGAGGGGGTAGATGACCATACAGCTCACTTACTTTATCTTTTTATTTGTAAGACTATAAAACTCGGTCAGTGCCCTGAATAATCTACACTTCCTCAACTCATCACAAAGATTTGCCATTGCTGTACATTACTGAAAGGTAACAGTATGTAACAGTATGCCCCCACAGTGACACATTTAAACCTGAGCATGACTGAGTCCTGAACGTCCAGCTTTCCTTTTCTACTTCTTCTTTGCTTAAAGTCATAAAACCCCAAAACGTATTTAGTAGTTTACACACAAGGTCTAAAACAATCATCACTCAAGAACCTTTAAGAGAAACACGTGACCAAACAATGACATGGAATCATATCTGTACACACTACAACAATAACTGAGTATTCACCAAAATGCCTCCAAACTAGTTTTCTTTTTAATCTAAAGAAAATATAATTTACCTCACTGCTCTTTGGAAATACTATATTAACAAAGGGGAGATCATGGAGGCATTAATAATGCACAGACACGTTTTTAAGTCAAAACATCTTACAACAGTGTGAGAAAACAGGAATGGACTCTGTCTTAGTAACTTCACTGAACGTGACCACGAGCCGTCTTCCTCTTTCAGTCAGTCAGGTGTCTCTGTTCTCAGTGGACACGTTTCCTGTAAGGACATACAAACACTATGAAGAAAGCATGTGGTGCAAAAGATGATCCTGCTGACACATTTTGACCTCTTATCTTTATATTTGGTATAATCTGCATTGATTAGTCTAAAAATATCATAATATATAAATATAATAAGAGGCTAAACTAACTTGAATGTACTTTTGATGTTAAACTTTGACGGCATGTCTAAAGTTTCTCACTCCTCGCTATTCCTGTGCTAGACTTGTCATCAGGTTGTCTATAGTGACAGAGGTAATGACCTACCGGTTGTAATTATGCAGAAATTAATGTGATTATTAATTAGATGTAAGAGGAAACAGACGCTACATCAACCTCGGTCTTACCTGCTGCAAAGGTCAGTGTAGAGTAGACAGCACTCCCCTCTGGGCGATATTGCTTGGCACTTGCTTTAGACACTCTTGGTTCTATTTTAGAAACAAATAAAACTATATCAGCCTGTTATCTGGATGGTTAATTGACCTGAGGCTCCACTATAGCAGTTGGTCTTTTACTAAAAACTTTTGTTTTAGGCTGTGAATGTTTTCATGTTGAATGCTTTTTTAAAACATTTCATCTCAGAGTCAATCTCTTGCACGTAGACGGCTAAATAAACTGACCGAGGGGCCCTTCTCTTCTGTCTGTGGTTTTCTCGTGTGGTTTATAACTGCAGTGACCAAATTATATCTTGTATCTGTGAGTAGTTGCAACAACACAAAGCCCTCTCTGTCGTAGTACCAAACATATGTAGATGTAAACATATTAGCAGCTCTGTGGTTGCTAATCTAAAGAGAGTCTGTTCACCATCTTAGTTTGGTATCTTAGTATATTATGTGATATATTATGTCTGCATATATTATGTCAGTAAAAAATTCAATGTCCCCTGAACGTCTTGTCAAGTCACCCTATGTTAATTAGACAGAAAATGTTGCACCTTACCTATAATTTTCAGAGTCGAGTATGTTACATCTTGTTGATCAACAAAATCTCTTGTGTCTGAAAAAAAACAGAATCAAAGTCATTTGGTGTTAATGCTGCAGAACAGGGTTAGAATTGCCTGATTGTTTCGTCATGATGTTTTGCTGGTGTGATTAGAAACATTAGATATAACGACACATTTACTGATGGCAGTTTCTTACATACTCTAATTTAACTGTGTATATGCGGCTAGAAAAGGTTGCACACAGTTTACGGTACTGCTGAATTATTTTGCATTCGACTGGTGGCATTTGAGAGGTGTTTCTATTATTTAGTCCACCCCCATCAATCAGGGTTGGCTAGGAACTCTCTTCATAACAAAATACAGTTGAACTGTGCTACAAACTATATCTTTAAAAATGCTCATACATTTGTAGTAAAAATGACTAGATATTAAATCATGTACTTTTTTTTATCTCTTGATTTTCTGACAGTGGCGTATGTCATGTCCTGCGGATCAACCACGTTGTCACCATCTTGAAAATTAGAGCACAAAAACAAAACAGCCATTTGCTGTGGAAGCTGCAGTTTCATTTCCTTTCTCATTTTCTGGCTGGTTTACATATACACACATAATACTTATAACAACATTTCTCCAGTAATCAAACACTACAGTGTAGTAACGGTGAAGTACCTTCCCCTCTTCTTTTTTTGACGACAGCATATGTTGCATTCTGTGGACCAAGCTGGTCAGCTGACAATAAAACAAAGACAAGCAGGCATGAAAGTGGCATGTACATAGCCACATACACAAAGTTGAAGCAGATGTTTCACATTTAAAAAAATATACCTGTGGTGGTGTTTTGTTTAGTTGTGCCCTGTGAACCTTTGTGTTTCCTGTACAGTGCCACTCCTGACAGCAGCAGGGACAGAAGTAAAAAAGTGACAACAATCCACAGCGGGGTGAGGAAAGTCAGGGAGCTACTACCGGAGGAAGGACTGTCCTTGCACGGTTCTGAAGGATCTAAAGAAAGTACAAACTTTACCTTTACTAAAGCGTTTTACTTCATACATTTTAGCCATTCACACCAACATTTTGCCCTGTCCTGCCACTACAAATCCATCTGAAACAGCTGAAAAAAACATTTCAAATGCAGTACATTATTGAAAAAGAACACTGATCTAGCCTAGACGTAGTATTTAAAGACTGTCTCACCTCTGACAGTCAGCCAGCTCTCCGGTGACTCTCCAGCTCCGGATATGTAACACTTGTAGAGGCCTTCATCTGATGCGGAAACATTGGAGATGACCATGTTTCCTTCATAGACCGTCTTGATGCGGAGGCCATCTTTATAGAACTCAGCGATGGGATGACCTGAATCTTTCTTCTTTTGACATTTTAGAGTCACATGGTCTCCCTCAGTCACATGGACAGGACTCTCCAAGATTACAGAACCAGCTGAACAGTGATAATAATAATAATAATAATAAATAAGCAGCTCTTTGTGAGGACTGAGAATCGATAGTAGATAGTAATAATAGTTTAACTCCATTTATTTGTATTTTTTTAAATTTTAACTAGAACATTGTATTATTGACATAACGAAAAGGAAAACCTACCAGTGACTGAGATGTTGAGAGCATTGCTTCTACGTCCGTCTCCATCTTCACACCAGTATTCTCCACTGTCTGATGAAAAGGCCGGATTGATGGTGCCAGATCCAGCTGATGTTTCCCAATTAGAAATGTTTGTTGGGGTGATTTCCCGGAGTGTCCTCATCACTCTCCATTCAGCTGAGCCACCAAACTCACAATTAAAAGAGATGAACTCGTATTCAAAAAACTGCAGTCTGTTTGGAAGAACACGAGGAAAAGCTGCACCTGAAACACAGAACACAAGAAATTAAAGATGTAGTGAACAATTTGACTGTATGGTAACTTTGACATTAACATTACAAAATTCAGTATGTACAATACTGGAAATGACGCGACGTCTAGTGAGAACTAAAAGTTCATAGATAGATAGATAGACAGATTCATTTGACTAACTTAATTTAAATTTAGCTTACCGTCTTTTTGAACACAGTAGCTTTTCTGAACTTGTGCAAGCAGCACCATCAACACATTCATCACTGTGAGACAAAGAAAGATTACATGTGAAGTCATTTCTGTTGGAATACTACATTCTCCTGCTGTGTCTATTTGCACCACATCAGTCACATACAAATGATTTAAATAACACTAACTGTACAATACGTTTTTCGCTACCAACAACAAAAAATGACACAAAGGACACAGTCACAAATGTAAGTTGCAAAATTTCGTCTATTAATAAAACTGAGTGTGATGAAACATTTGCTTAGATAGCCATCAAATAGTTATACTTTGTTTAGAAATCTCACACAGGAACGGGGAGACCAACAAAACAAAGTACTCACGCAGTCTGATGCAGAAAGCTGTGGCCTCCATGGTGTCTCGCTGCTGAGTGTCTGAACGTCAGAGTGAAATATAGACTAAGTGAAATGGCGGTGGAGAACCTCCCCTTCCTGTGAAGCCTATTTCTAGTGTTGATACAATATGAGGTTACCTCAACAGCTATAAGGTTATGTGGAGGCAGAGGCAGACGTTTGTTCAGGTTTTAACTCATAAGGGAAGTTGGGAAACCTTTAATTCACTGCACCCCTCCTGCAAGCAAGTTTGTAGAGCTACTGCTGCAAACAGTGCTTAGTTATAAAAGGTGAAAAATGTTCTTGCATGTTGAATACCTTAAAGTCCACCTTTTGTTACTCCACTGTAACGTCTCAGGCTGATTTGACATTTATCTTCTGATGGGTAAAAGTCTCTCTGCTCGTAATGTGTACACAAAACAAAGCCCTCTAGTGGCCATAGTAATTATGACTGTTGTCCATCAGGAGCAAAAGAGGAAGTAGTTGGATGGGTTAACAATATGTGACACTAGACACAGAAGGTTTGTTTCCTCTTTCCCCCTGACAGGACTCTTATTAGCATGACCACAGCTGTACTCTAACATTAATCAAATACTTGGTTAAGTACTTAAAAGTAGCACAGTTAAACATGAAATATAAAGTGTGGACTACTTAGTGTCGAAAAGGAGTGACAAGAACTTTGACTTTTTGTGGAAAACTAGGGTGACCATATTTGGGTAGTTGAAAAAGAGGACACCTTTTTTGTACCATCGCATACCCCCCCCCACCCCCCCACCCCCACCCCCACCCCCACCGGAGACGAAGATTTTCTCGTGCGCACCTGGATGCGCCGTGCGCCCCGATCAGTCTGTCCGGCGCCCCCTCTACCTCGTCAACCCCCGTGACTAATTTGAGAGCGACACAGAGAAACCTGGAATGGAGTAAAACGAAACGGAGTGGAATTCTATTGGCAATACATTGTGTTTTGAGACATTCGCACGAAATCCCGGACGATTTTGAAAATCCCCCCGGACATTTTTTTAGGTCCCAAAAGTAGGACATGTCCGGGGAAAAGAGGACGTCTGGTCACCCTAGGAAAACACTTATTTGACATAAAGTTTCTGCAGAGCCATTGTGAAGCTCTGTGGTCACAAAGACATGGCTCATGCAAAGTTTAGGCAGGCTTAATGAAGCCTGGTTGATCAAATAAACCTCAAGTGGAAACGAAGATCTGCAGTTTTTAGGACTTCTACATTGGCTTCACTTCACAGCCACAGAGGTTGCCTCTTGGTTGGGAAGTGGTCCCACTCTACCATCTGCAGTAAATCAGTCACTTTCCACGCAGCTAATAAGTACTTTTATTCACAGGTATCCATGGACAAGGACAAAGAGGTTACCTGAGGTAATTTTAAAACTGTTTATTGATGCAATAAACAACTTTTGATATAAAACATAGGGGAGGGAGATGCAGTTATTGCCAGACTCTTTATGACTGAAGTACAAAGTTCAAATGTACGACTTGTAATTTGCAGTTCATTCAAAAGCATAAAGGCGAGCCTGTCCAGGCTGTATCTTATGTACTTACATATATGTATACTGTAGACAGACTCTTAAACTCTGAAAATAGTTATTATAGGCAAAACTGGATGAATGAAATAAACCTGTACATGTTTATTGTAGTCTGAGTTGCTTGACCATAACCCATAAACCGATGCAACAATCGACAGTAAAACTAGGTGAACACGCCCTATTTGCTAACTGACCACGTACACTATATTTCATTTGAGGATTTTGTTCCTTTCTGGTTGCTGCAACCTGAACTGAGCTGGAGCTTTGATACACATAACAGGTATGTGGGCTTTTATTTGAATTGTTTTCTTATTTATACCATTTTTTGTGGAAAGTTGGAAATGGAAAAAAAGTTTAGACAGATTTAATTGAAATCCCTGACTAAAGTGAAAGTACCTCACAAACTGCTATCAGTTGCTACCTATTTTGTTTTTACTTCACGCTATGTTGGTATGTTTATGTACATTTCCATTTTCATTTGTATTTTTATTTTGGCATGGTTGATGAACCATGCCAAAATAAAAATCAGTTTTCTAATCCTACTGTAGATCAACAAAAGACAGAAACGTCCAACGGCCAACTGTTATTGAGTCTTAAACCAGGGTTCATTCGTTGTTAGTTGAACTGTGGATTTCGTACTGTGCATTGACTGTGTAATGCACTGTGGTGGACAAGTTTCTCTGTGTTGTGCTTGTTGTTTACTGCTGATACCTTGAAAATACCTGGTTCTAAGTCATTGTTAAGGTCGACATGGGCCGTTTGTAGGGTTGACTAATACATACCTGAAATGTTATTTTGGGTCCAAAGACGGATGTTGAATGTGATTTGACTTAAATATATATGATTATCTATTGTCTAACTATTTGCTTTTGCTCTTACAAACAATAATTATATCAGCTTTTAAAAATCCACTATCAGACCTCTAGACCTAAGTTGTACTTGGTTTAACAGCATCACATGTATTTACTGTTATTGTTCTATACTAGCTAAGAAAGTCTTTTTTTCATGTTGTTGTTGTTTATTTCATTTTTTTTGCAAACTAAAGTTTTTATTTTTTCAGAATCCCAGGATGTATCACCTAAAGAATGGATCATCACCCATTTCTGTGTTCAGTACCATCAGTGGATCACTCCCCCTGCACACTCTCTTCCTCTTCATCATCTTTGACCTTATCCAGATGTATGGAGGTACAAACATACACAAACACACCAGTTAGAACTTTGTGTGTTGGCTTTCAGCTTCATTAGGCGGTATTTTATTTAATACATCTAAAATTACAAATCACCCACCAACTCTCAGCGTGTTTGAAGCAATGTGTCGTGTTATTTAGATGTTTTAATTTGTGCTTATTCTGTCTTGTGCTTTTAAAGGGGCTCCCGTGAACCCTGACACAAGACAAAACGGTAAATATGTATTTACTTAATTAACTGCTAACATTGCCTTTGACCTCTCGGGCAGCATTTAAAATTGATGTGATTGTATGGAGGATATTTATGGGCTCAGGAGGTTCAGAAAACTCTTGTTGGTGAGTACAGCTCATGTCATGGAATGTTATGTCCGATGATCTCATGATTCATGTGCTGTCAATCTAATATTTGCCAATAGGACTTTGTTCTTACTGCACCTAGCGTTCTAAATGCCATGTTGTTCTTGTCTTGTCATTTCAGATTGTCCATCTACCACCAATTATCTTGTCATTATTGGTGTGATGGGTGCAGTTCTTCTGTTGTTGTTTTTTGGTTGTTGTTGGTACATATACAAAGGTAGGTCAGAATAGTTATCATTTAGGATCACAGTCATTTAGGAACCTAATCATTTAGGATGCTAACGTCCTAAGATGGAATCCCCTCAGGAAGCCTGGAACTAAAAAAATAATAGATTTAAAACAATGTCGCACACAGATTTTATTCTACTTCTGCAGTACATTTAATCAAAAGTGTTTGTCTCCAAATATTTATTAATAATTGGTCTGGGTAACATCACCATCTGTTACAGGAGGAGCTAGAGCGAGTGGACCAGCAGGAGATCCCTCTACACGTTCTTATGGAGCGACACTAGGTGAGCACAGTGTTTTCTACAAGTGGTTACATGCTGTCAATACTACAGTTTGAAAATAAATAATTATTAATCAAGTTTTTGACAGATTACCTGATAATAGTTATCATTTAGGATCACAGTCATTTAGGAACCTAATCATTTAGGATGCTAGCGTCCTACGATGGAATCCCCTCAGGAAGCCTGGAACTAAAAAATATTTCTAACAAATCAGCAAATAAGTATTTCTTAAATTTAAAACAATGTGGCACACAGATTTTATTCTACTTCTGCAGTGCATTCAATCAAAAGAGTTAGTCTCCAAATATTTAATAATAATTGGCATGGGTAACATCACCATCTGTTACAGGAGGAGCTAGAGGGAGTGGACCAGCAGGAGATCTCCCTCCACGTTCTTATGAAGCGACACTAGGTGAACTACAGTTAGAAAATAAATCATTATTAATCAAGTTTTTGACAGATGACTTGTTAATTTGTCTTAATTATTTGTCTTGTTATTATTATTAGTAGTAGTAGTAGTATTGTCATCTGTCTTCATATAAAGGTCAGACAAAAATACAGCTATAAAGAAAGTTCATTAGTGATTAGTCTCTTGTGTTTACTTGTCATAGTTTAAGTCAAAAGGTAAGGGGACCCCCATATTGACATGTGATTTAACAGACATTTCTATTATGTGTCTCTTTTTGCATTCAGTATCGCCCCGTCCAACTGATTCTGACATTGCACTAACGAAACAGAAGATTGAAACATCAGACTTAAGACAGTCACTTCTGTCAAGGCTGAAAGAAACAGAAGGAGAAATAGAAAAGTGCGATGAGGATCTTCAGTCAGTGGAGGATGAACTTGACAAAGGGGCCACAAACTGTGACGAATTAATACGTAAGAAAGAAAGACTCTTAGAGTCCAAACGGAGACTGTATGCGAGACAAACAGACATAGATGAAGTGAGGAAGCACACAGAGAGAGTTTTGCAGATAATAAATAATACTATGGAGTGAACGCTAAACAGTGCGTCTCAGTTTGACCATTAGGAACGTGGTTCATTGTTTCCACAGTTGAGAACAACCTGATAAGAAAATGAGAAGAATTAAATGACAATGCTATTTCAATGTATGTACATAGTTTATGTAATCATGTATACCTATTACTCAATGATCAAAGAAGGTTATTTTATGGATGAGCAAGTTGTGAATATTTGGAAACACTTTGAATAAAATTGCTTCTGATTGATCTCCAATTTTGTGACCTATTATTTTGGTGTTGTACAAGTTTGTTCAGCTCAGTGTATTATAATGACAAAGATCTGTGAAGCTGTGGACTGGTTACAGCACAGTTAAGTCAAGTTGGCAGTGACAACACTGACAATTACAGTGCCGATGTACAAAGTGAACAACTGCATTGCTAATCCAAGCTTCCAAGTAACTGACAAACTCCTCATAGGTAATGTGGAAGAATAAGCACTAATTGGTTCAAAGCAACATTATTGGGCACCTAAACCGGCATCATTTGACATTTGCTGGTAACATTTAACCTGTTTGAGCTGTTGTGCTGAGTATATAATTTTAGCTTTCCAACTAACAGTCTGAGATGCATGCATGCATTCAGGAAGTTGTGATAAATGAAAAATTAGCCATAGAGACCAAAACTACTTTTGTACCAGACTGTAAACATGTTTATTTCCAACCTCAGCTTTGAATAATTGCAGTTTTTGGAACTTCTGCATTGGTTTAATTTCACAGCTACTGAGTTTGCTGCTTCAACATGTTTAGTCAGGTTACAAGTTAGCAACACAAGTAACATTCAAGTAGCTGGGATGGCAAGACATTTTTAGGCCCCTTGCCCATGTAAATCTTCCCCTGAGCTACATTATATTGGGGCCACAGCAAAAATTTCAAGTTAAAAATCAAATCAAGTTAAAAAAAGTCAACTCTATTATCAACACTACCACATGTACAGGACAAAACAGAGAATTAAAATTTTGTTTCCGTCATATTGCTGGTGCAAAACAAGCAATAAACCTAAAATGTAAAATATATTGAGCGATATATGAAAAAATATGGCAAATATAAAAAGATACAAACAGTATTAATATGACAATATAAAAATATATAGACAGTGTGAATATAGCAAAAATAAAAGCAGTAGCTGGTTTACATAACGCATAAAATCTCACTGGAAAATAAGGACAAATTAACTTTAATGTTGAGATACCACTGAGGAAGCTTTACTGAAGGCACTGTTAATACACAAAATTCCCTAAAGTTTCACAATCTCATTTAATGACCAGCAGGTGGGAGTTGAGGACCTGCTATGTGTTTTAACTTTCAGTTCTGTTTAATAAGGCTGTTAAACATTAGACAGAGGCAATAATCACGAGGCGGACACACCAGATGGCCATTGTCAAAGTACTTTATTTCTGGACTTTGACTGTGCAGCTCACTTGACTGCAGTGAGGTGATCACACAACAGGTAACTGAAAATTCTATTGGGAATTCAATTGAAAATACTGTTGCAATATTTTAATTCCTAACATTAGTGATGCTTTTACTTATTTTTTTCATTTAAAGATCTCTTGTCACAACTGATTGTAATTTGCCATGTGTTATAAGCCAGAAAATTTTATTTTACTTTTAGTTTTTTGTTTGACGTTCCAGTATGTTGTCAATACTATGGAAAAAAAACAATGTTATTATGTGTAAATAGCTTTTTTTATGTATAGTATGAAATTTATTCAAACAACAGTTTAAACATTTGGCATCTTATTGTTGGATAAACACGTTCAACTTTTCTTTGCAGCTAGTTAATGTATTACTGTCTTTATGGTCGAGCGTGGGCGTGTCATTTAACAATAGTTTCGGCCATGTTAAGAGAAAGACATATTCGCAGTAGACCGACAAAATGGACACCTATATTGCTTGTGAATTACTTGTTACCCCAGAATCATAGACTGGATCAAACAGGAAGCTTTTTTTATTGATTTGTTTTAATTTTACAGAGTTCCACGATGTTTTTCCTGAAGAAGAGGCGGTCTAAATCTGGACTCAGTGTTTTTAGTGTTTCGTTTTTTACTGCTGTGCTAATTCTTCTAACACGCTCCTGTGGAGGTAACTCACATACATTTGCATATTGTACTGAGATTGGTACATTTGCTGTGGTTATAGATGGTTTTTGAACTGAGTTACAGAGAAATGTTGATCATTACTCACATGTCATTCATATTGGTGACGTTGAATATTCACTATCACAGATGACAGTCTGACTTCATGATGTTTCTTTCCAGGTCAGTTTCAGGTAGTTGGTCCGCCTCAGCCGGTAATCGTAACGATTGGTGAGGACATTATTTTGCCGTGTCATCTCAAGCCGGCTGTGGATGCTGTTGGTATGACGATTGAGTGGGCGAGACTTGACTTGAGCCCCAGATTTGTCCATGTGTGGCACCAACGTAAAGACCTTAACGTTAACCAGCATCCATCCTACAAAGGAAGAACATCAATGTCCATCAACAGACTGCAGCACGGAGACATCTCACTGACACTCACCAAAGTCAAAATCTCTGATAATGGATTGTACAGATGTTACTTACCAGACTTGGAGAAAGACTCTACTGTTCAGCTTGTTGTTGGTAAGCATGTGTGTATTATTATCATCATTTTTATTGTTGTTGTCGTGATTGTGTTGGATGTCAGACGTCCGAGTCTGGACCTCTTCAGCAATACATAATTGCAGTAAAGGTGAAGAGCTACTGGAGCTTCAAAAGGACCAAAGAACATTCAAAGAAGATTCCAAAAGCCTGGGCATGAGTCCCAGAGGGTCTTCCATACACCTTGACACCATTATCAGTGTCTCGGGGCTCTGGTTCAAGGTTTTTCATAAGCTCCTAGTCTTACTAAACTCAGGGTCAGGGCCTGATACTGTTACTTCAGCCACGGGGATCTAAAATAAGACTACATTGAATAAGAATACAATCTGGCATATACTTTGTCATACACTATATATTTTGTAACACGTACATTTTTGGGAAATTTTCTACATTAGTTGAAACCATGTATTTCCCATAGTTTTCCAAAATATCCTTGCAAATCAAATGTTACACTACCACCTTAAGGACCAAATGAACTTAATGTGACCCGAAGGATTATGGCTATATACATGAATACTGATGAAATGTCTGACTCTGCTCATCAGGGACTGCTTCCTCACTAGTCATCAATCTAGCAGGGATTGACAGATCCAGTGGAGTGGTTCTACAGTGTGAGGCTAAAGGCTGGTATCCAGAGCCTGAGGTGTTCTGGCTGGACGCTGAGGGAAACCTCCTCTCTGCTGGACCTACAGAGACAGTCAGAGGTCCTGATGACCTCTATACTGTCAGCAGAAGATTGACTGTGAGGAAGAGCGACAACTTCACCTGTAGAGTCCAACAGAAGAACATCAACCAGACCAGAGAGACACACTTCTATGTTCCAGGTAAAAATCTTCTCTAAATGTTTCACCTTCAAACTGCTGATTTATAATTTTATTTGAATGTTGTTACACTTTTTGTTTCATTATTTCAGATGATTTCTTCGTGGCACCGTGTAGCTCTGCTCCTTATGTCATCCTTGGCTTGGTTGTTTCCTCCATATGTGTTCTTGCAGTTGTCTTTGCTGTATGGAAACGGAAGCAAAACAAAATCAGTAAGTTACAAATGAAAAAACAAACAAACTTGTTATTCATTCTGAAATTTAAAATCTTACATAAAACAATAAAAATGCAAATCCACATACAAGATGTTTTTAAATTAAATTGTTTCTAAATTGTGCTCTATAAGTAAGACTGTCATGATGTTTCAGTTGTGCTCATCTGTCTTGTTCCATGCAAAAACAGCACTGCATCAAAAAAAAAGAGAAAATGACAATGTCAGCAGTTTTTTGTCTCTGTTTGCCAACAGAAACCAACAAGGCGTCACAAAGAGAACAACAGCGGCTCATGGATGCTCAAAAGAGTAAGGAAATGAAGAAAACTGAATCAGAATTAAAGAAGAAACACAAAGACATGGTTAAGACACTGAAATCACAGAAAGATCAAATGAATGCGCTAAAGAATCAGGTAAAGAAACAGGTAGAAGACAACAAGAAGAAGTTTAACTCTGTGGTGAAAGATGAAATAGTGCAAAAAGAATACCTGGATCTGAGAAATGTAACAAGTGAGTACCAAAAGGACTTGAATAGAACATTGTCGGAACTTGAGACCTTAGTACTGGACGTACAAAAACTATTACAGAGTACACAGAATACAGATGGAATAAAGGAAGCAGAGAACCACATGGATGAAGAGAAAACAATTTAATAATAGTTAATAATGTTGAGTTGAATGTCTAAATTCTTTTACTTTATCACACTAATACAAGCTATGGAAGGTTTCCTGTTAACAGTTCTGTTCTAAACATGTTGAACGCTCTGAATTTTCTTCCACATAAAACTTTTTTGGAGTCTTTTGTGTATTGTTTATATTAATTTTTTATCATGACCAATGTTTTTCTTTCTTTTATTGCATGAACAGTCGTGTAAATTTGAACGTAAATTTATGTGACATTCATAATACTAGCTAGCATTATAAGCAGCTATAGAGAGCCAGTCAGTCTAATCGTAGAGTTTCAGAGATGCTGGGTTTATTCTGCAGAGAGTTTGTAAGGAAGCAATTATAAAAATAAAGTGATTCATTCTTTTACAGATGTCAATATGTCTCTTTTTCTGCATATTTTAGGTCAGTAACCGACTTAAACATATTAAAAATGTTATTGTTCTCTGTTAATTAGCACACAGTGTGGCTCAGTGTACTGAGATGAAGACTTATGATGAATCCAAGTTTGTGCATTATAATAATAACAGTAATATTTACTGACATCTAGCAGTGCTGCCGTGTATTACAACCTGCTTGTTTTACCCCTTCCTTTCTCGTATGTAAAGCTTATTCTAAGGTAATAAATACAAATGTTCTTATTTTCAGGGAATTAGGGAAACATAGTTATAAATGTTATATTCTATAAATAGATAGAGCCACCTAAATCTGACATACTGGACCTTTAAACATTTTTACTGGTAGTAATAATAATTACACAACAGCATTCAGTGGATTTCAGTTTGGTAATGTTGACGGAAAGATGTGTGCTCTTTATTGAATGAAAAAAACAAAACAACAACATGAGATACAAAATTCAAGCAGTAATATTTGCAAATATTTTTTTTATCTAAAACATTATTGCAGATATACAAACTCTAATAATATAAGCTTACTTTGAAAGCTGAGAGTGATGGAGCCACAGAGGACTTTAAACACAGTACAACTCCCCAGCACACAAAATTGGTGGTGTTCTCCTTTCAAACAGTATATTACATATTAAACCAGATGAATGATCAGGGGAATGAACAGCAGTAATTTCTACACCACGTAAACTTAGCACACATAATATATCTATAAGAAATTAAAGGGAATAAAGCAACCATACATTCAAACACTTGCATAACACAAATATACCATCAGATGTGATACATTTGAAGGGTTAGAGCACGATACAATGAAGGAGAGAGAACTAAACAGTCCACTTGCATAAACTCAGATCAATGTGCTGTGCATCATGTTGCTTGTTGACCACATAATTTATAACCGTCTTCTTATAACCAGTTTCAGACGTGGGGACAGAAAGATCAGGTGGTTTAACTGTTAGCTGCTCGCTCTTAAAAATACACACTGATGAAACCGAAGACACCAGAAGAAAAAAATATGAACCATGTGACTCTTTACAAAAGCAGCAGCATTATTACGGATATCCATAGTCAGAATAATGCTGTTAAATGTATGACTTCTTCTTTGCCAACTTAAACACTTAAATTAAATTGAAACCGACCTCCTCAGAGCTCCTTGTTTCTTTCCGCCGTCACTGGCCTGTGAAACACACAATATGTTCAGAAAAGGAAAATTGGGTCTCGAATAAAAACATGACTGTGTTTCACTAAACTCAATGTAAACTATGATGTGCTTCTTTTCATAATTGTGAAAAGTTATAGCCGCTTTTCTCCTTGTGCTTGTAACTGTGAGTGTATAAACTGTGTTATTAGAGGAAAGAGTTTCTGGAGTCTCAGTCTTACCTATAGTACACTATAGAAAACACACTCTGGTCTGGTACACGTGGCTTGGTAGCTGATCTGGACACATCTGGCTCTGTGTGAAAGATAAAAACAAACTGTACAGAGATTCACATTCAGTGTAATATCTAGGGGGCGGTGTTGCTGTACCTCTGTGTTTGCTGTCGTGAAGCTGTCCCATAATCCACAGCAGCAGAGCCACAAGTCCAAAAATCCACAGCAGGGAGAAGAGATTAGAGGAGACGCTGTGAGACGGAGGCTCTTCGTAGGCTGATTTACTTTGTGTTAGAACTGTCAGCCGACTCTCCGGTGATTCTCCAGCTCCAGAGATTCTGCACTTGTAGAGTCCTTCATCAGACTTGGAAACATTTTGGATGATTATGTTGTTTTCATACGAGGTCATAAGATGCGAATCATCTTTGTAGAAATCTGCAATGTGTTTAGACTGACTTTCCTCTTTTCTACAATGAAGAATCACATCAGATCCCTCGATCACAGGACGGGCAGGAAAGTCCAGGATCACAGAACCAGCTGTGATTAAAAACAAAAAAAGATATCTAACATTAGACTTCTTCTTCTATATATTTGATTGGAAACATCAACTACTACTTTATACTTCTTCTTATGTCTCCAGTTACATCAAAATGTTCTACAGTTCGACTATAGAGCTTTTCAAAAATAATAAACTAAACTAAACTGTCAAAAAGATTTGACTAAACATACCAGTGACAGAGATGTTGAGGACACCACTTGTTTGTCCCTCTGCATCTTCACACCAGTATTCTCCACTGTGTCGTTCAAAGGTAGGTTCAATGGTGCAGGATGGCGATGAGTCGCAGCTAGGTGAAATAGTTTTGTTGACTTTCGTCATCACTCTCCATTCAGTCAAGCTGCTGAACTCTTCACAACTTACGGTGACAGACTCGTACTCAAAGAACTGCAGTCTGTCTGGAGAAATACGAGGAAAAGCTGCATCTAAAACACAGAGTTCATCCAGTTAAGAGATATCCAAACTAAACATTCACATTTAATCTACTTTTATCAACTCATGGAGCAGCATGTGAAATAATTAGGTCAGTCTGTTTGTGTTGGACTGTGGTTATGATGTTTGTTCCTAAAACATTTTTAAAGGTGTACACAAAAAGTAGATATCCACAGCCAAATAAATACTTCGTACTTACCAGCTTTGTGAGCAAAGCAGCTGTGGTCAACACGAGCAACCAGCAGGACCAACACATCCATAACTGTAAAGACAAATGACGAGAGCTGTTCATCTAACACAGTGCACAGATTGTTGTGAGTTACAAACAGACTCAGTACTCACACAGTCTGATGCAGAGAGCTGTGACGTCCATGATGTCTAGCTGCTGACTGTCAGAGCATCAGACTGAAATAAGACTAAATGTGATGTAGGTCAGAACCTCCTCTTCCTGTTTGAACTGTGGTGTTAATGCAGCGGCAGGTTATAAGTGCACATCTACAAATATCTATGTGAGGTAGAACTGCAATAAAGAAGATAATAATATCACTGCATCATTGCTTTAATAAAAGAAGTTTCAGGTATGTGGGTTCTTGTACTTGAGTGCATCTATGACTTTGTTGTACATGTAGTTCCCTTTTTACACAGATACCACAGCTAGCTTCATGGCTAAGGGATCTCAACTTTCTTAGCAGTACACACAATTCACGCAACCATCAATCAGTGACAAAGCTATTAATCCACTGCTGGAGCTGAAGCATTTGTGGAGAATCAAAGTCAAATGTTGGTGCTAATGGTCCACTTGGTTGTAATTTGGGTGTGAATAAGAAAAACGTCATTTCCACTATGTGCAGTAAGTAGATAGTGTACACACCTGTCCTTGGAAGGGATACAAGGACAGCATTGTGGTATCTGAGTTACCCACATATCTGAAACTTGTTGTATTAAAGCAATGGTTATTATTATCTCCTTTATTGCAGTTCTAGCTAACATAGATATTTGTAGATGTACACTTATAACCTGCCGCTGCATTAACACCACAGACAATTCAAACAGGAAGAGGAGGTTCTGACCTACATCACATTTAGTCTTATTTCAGTGTGATGCTCTGACAGTCAGCAGCAAGACACCATGAAGGCCACAGCTCTCCGCATCAGACTGTGTGAGTACTGAGTCTGTCTCCACATTCCTGTGTGATATTTCAAAACAAAACAAAGCTCAGTTTGGTGATCATCTCATCAATACATTTGTTAAACATAGATTTATTAGAAACAGAATGCAACAGAATTTCTGGTGGTGGCTGAGAGTCTCTTGATCTTTAATTAGTAAAAAAAAAATGTTTGTATTGATGTCTTAATCTGTTGCTAAAATTAACTAACTTACATGCATATGCATCCTTTGCAGAGTTCTGTTGCTGTTATTCAAATGTCATTGTAAAGTTACAGTACAATTGTTAAAAATAAAAAAAGTCATGAATATTTGATATGTATGATTAGGACTGATGCTGGTTGAAATAAAAAAAAAAATCAAAGATATAATAATTTATAAGATTTTTATAGCCTGATATGTTCATGCACACATTTATGTGTCGAAGGGTCTTAAACGTAATTATTTTATGAAATATGACACTACAAAAAAAAAATGCATATAAATAAATATTGCTGCTAATCTTTGACAAACACCAATATGCAATAATTTAAATATTAATAATCCAGTTTGCATTAAGTATATTGAAAAAAAGTTCTTTTTTGTGTTTTTTAGACCAAAAAATTACGTTGCATCATGACAAACACTTGGCCATTTAAGGATTAAAAATAAAAGAAGGCCATGAATATTTGATATGTATGATTAGGACTAATGCTGGTCTAAAAAAATATTTTAAAAAATTTCAAAAAAATATTCATTTATAAGATTTTTATAGCTTGATATGTTTATGCACACATTTATGTGTCGAAGGGTATTTAACGTAATTATTTTGAAGGGTAACCAGAAGGTTAATATGCTTTGTATATTGCTAACTGAGACTGTCGGATTTAGTCATACACTGAAGTAGTGCGAATAAACACAACAGCAAAATGTAGTTTTCTAACAGGAATGACTTCACATGTGTCTTCTTTTGTTTCTCCCAGTGATGAAGGTGTTGGTGGTGCAGCTTGCACAAGTTCAGAACAGCTACTGTGCTCAGGACAATGGTAGGCATGAAATTCACAGTTTAAAAAAACAATGTTCTTTTTCAACACAAGAATTAAAAGTACAGTCGATCTTGTACTCATGTTTGAAACAAAACTTGTTGAAATGTTGGTAATGTCAATGTCAAAGACCATCACAATTAAACAGTTCATTGCATCAGAATGTGTCTCTCTCAGTAATGTCATATTGCATGTATTCTTTTTTGGAGTTGAATTTCTTTAATTTCTTGTGTTCTGTGTTTCAGGTGCAGCTTTTCCTCGTGTTCTTCCAAACAGACTGCAGTTTTTTGAATACGAGTTCATCTCTTTTAATTGTGAGTTTGGTGGCTCAGCTGAATGGAGAGTGATGAGGACACTCCAGGAAATCACCCCAACAAACATTTCTAATTGGGAAACATCAGCTGGATCTGGCACCATTAATCCGGCCTTTTCATCAGACAGTGGAGAATACTGGTGTGAAGATGGAGACGGACATAGAAGCAATGCTCTCAACATCTCAGTCACTGGTATGTTTAGTTGGTACCTTAAGATATATTCCAGTGTATTTAAGGATTTGATTAAGTTTAGAAATATGAACAATAAAACACTCAATCTGTGAACCCCACAGTCTTAGGTTTGGTCAAAGTCCAGCCTCCATGAAACTCATCACATCAATGTTTAATACAACACATCTCTTCCACATTGCTCAGCTGGTTCTGTAATCTTGGAGAGTCCTGTCCATGTGACTGACGGAGACCATGTGACTCTGAAATGTCAAAAGAAGAAAGATTCAGGTCATCCCATCGCTGAGTTCTATAAAGATGGCCTCCACATCAAGACGGTCTATGAAGGAAACATGGTCATCTCCAATGTTTCCGCATCAGATGAAGGCCTCTACAAGTGTTACATATCCGGAGCTGGAGAGTCACCGGAGAGCTGGCTGACTGTCAGAGGTGAGACATAACTCATTGTGTATTTGAGTTACACAGGCAGGTGAATCCAGAAATGACATGGGAGGGGTACCTACAGCATCCTAGTTTGAAGCCCCATACTTGACAACTTATGACTAAGAAATAAAGTGTTTTCTTCAGTCCTTTCAGGATCTCTTGAAGATGCTCATGCTGGTCACTCCCCTAATCTCCTCGCCCTGCTTTCACTGCTGACACTGCTGCTGTTGGTGTTGGGAGTCTGCAGGAAACACAAAGGTACAGAGTACAAAAGCAATCTCACTGTTTCAGTCCTGGTTTAATTGAGGTTTAAGGTCTTAGAGTTTTTCAAATCTATGTCTAATGTTATACTAACATTATAGTCTCATGTTAATGTCTAACATAATATTGTGTAGTAAAATCAGAAATCACATTCTGTTACTTGAATCTGGGGATGGCGATATTTATAAATATATCAGTCCGTTCAACACTTAAATTTATATCAGATACCGGGTGGGTAACCATGAAATTTTGTACAGACATTTATGGTTCCCAGAGGACAAATCCTAATGTCTGTGATCAATTTGACTAAATACCTGGTGCAGTAACAACAATATACATGCTATGCATAAGCATGACAGCATTTCCACTGTGAGCAATGTATATGCTCAAAATGATGACCTTTAGTTTGGCAAACGTTAAGAAAAGAAAAAGAAGTGAAGTCTGTCTGGTGTAGACAGTTCCAGGTGATAATTTGGTCACTGCAGTTAGAAACCACACGAGAAAACCACAGACAGAAGAGAAGGGCCTCTCTGTCGGTTTATTTAGGCGTCTATATAAAAGACGTATGACAGCTTGAGATGGAAAGTTTAAAAAAATAAAATAATATTGTTCAGTTAAAATTCAAATTATTAATAATATTAGATATAATTTCTTTTCTTTACAAAACAGAACCAAAAGTGCCCGAAGCAACTACCAAGCCACGTCTACCAGAAGAGAGCGCTGTGTATTCCACAGTCTACTATAGGTAAGACTGACACGGCATAATATTTAAGGTGGAACATTATCCCACTACAGATACTTTTGGGTTTACCTGGATGGAGCTGATTCTCAGTTGAGCATGAATGAGTGAATGTTAAATATAAATATAAATAAGAAGTCTTGCTTTTTTCATAATATTTGTGTTTCCGGACAGGAAACTTGTCTTATAGGCCACTGAGAGCAGGAACCCCCGACTGAAGGAAAGAGGATTCAATCATCATCTCTTCATTACTGATGCGGTATTTTTTAATGAATTGAGTAGTGATGTTAATTACATTTTCTGATTGTTGGTATGTGTTTCCATGTGAGTCCATGTCATGTCGGATAACAGGAAATCACACAACAAACAAACAAACTTGACTTTTGTGTGATTATGAGCAGTTGGCACATGGATTTAAAAAGTTGTCAAATTTTTCTTTTTTCGATTCACCAGATTTTTCACTTTTTTGCAGAAACTGAAAATGCTGCTCTAACGCTTTCTAACCTGGCATGACAGCTCAAACACTGAAAGTCATAATCATGCTGTTCATAGAGTTTGAAAAGCGTTGCATGGTCTGGTCGTCGTTGCCTTTGTCACGTCAACTGTGTGTATTATTAAGACTGAGCAGTGTGTTGGTTAAACCACGCTGTTCTTTCTGATCTGTTGACACGTCTAATGAGGCGTTTTAAAAGAACAGCTGCAGCTTTTACACACACTCACTGTGGTCAACCAGCAAGACGATGCTGAAGCATACACACAGCAGAGTTCACAGTCATATTTATGGTTTCATTTACAAACCATACCACGGACATCTGTTTCCACGCTCGCTCGCTGATGTCGCCATGGGGCACGGTCACATGAGCATTTATAATAGCAAAACTTCAAACCACATTCAGTTCATGTTAAAATACACACGGAGGCCTCAGCTGAGCTCGTGCTGAATTTCACTTTATTCATTAATTTTTTGGCCTTTTACAACTTCAGGTGCTGTCAGATCACAGTTCACCAGTGTGATAGGCAGCCTTTGACTTTGCAATGCCACCATCTCAGTTGCCCCTCTCCTATGAAGCTCCACCCTCTTGCACCTGGGAACCATTGGCTCATTAGGAGGTCATATATATGAGCAACAATCAGTAGCCCAGGCTTGATCCATGTGGCCAGTGTAGCTAGTCTCTTATAGAAGGTACCTTGAGCAACATGTTGTTCAAAACACCAGGATAAAGTTAAAGCTTCAAATTCAAAGCAGACCGGAAAGTGTCATTTGTCCTTGATTGATTTTTCAGTGTTCATCTGAAGCACTAATAATATACAATAAAGTTTACATCTATGCTTACAGTACAGGTATGCTCTTGACATTAGGGACTGTGTGACCCCCAAACATCAACTGGTCCAACATCAACTGGTCCACACCCAGCGGGTCAGTCTTCAGCTAGCTGATTACAGTCCAAGCCTGTTAAGCAATAATATTGTATATCACCTGTGAATTAGTTTTTAGCAATCAAAAGGAAAATGTGTCTTGATTTGTTGAACATGTATTTTTTCACTTTTGTTAAATGTTCAGTTTGAGAGAAAAATTCTATTATAAAATACTTAACAGAAAATAAAGTGCCATTTATTAAAAATTTTAACACATACAGTAGTGTTGTCTGCTCATTTTCACAAGAAACAGTCTTTCTCTTTGTGTTTTAATTTCATATTTATATTCAATGTACACCTAAAAACATAGCCCTGGTGAATTCTGATCATGCTGAATTTATGGTGAGGTTCCTCATTTAAAACAAGATGATGGGAAACACAGATGTTTTGAGTAACAATGGCGCCCACCTGTGGTAAAAAGTGAAAATGACATCTATAATACTGAAAACCACCATTCAAGCTCACACCTATAGGCAACCAGCAGAGAGAGTTATAACCACTACACCCTCATAAATATAACTATAAACCAACCACAATTTAGTTGTTGGTTTAGAGTAATATTAGTAAGTGAGCCTAAATGCCACAGGGCATGGTTTTGTTGCCCTGCAGACTTTGTTAACTTTGTTAAATTTGTTGTGTTTCTATGGTTTATGTGCTTCTACGATCATTGAGTATGTCGAAAATTTGTTTCTTTTTGGGCTGTTTTATTAAATCTGGAGTGTGCACAGGGTGTTTTATTTTGAAATCTGACACAGCACGTGTTAAAAATAATGTATTTGCTGTGCAGCCTGAATGCATCACAGCTGTGCTGAGCTCACAGTCCGTGTAGCCCAGCAAGCTCTGAATCAGTCACCCAGACTTAAGATAAACCAGGAAGTTTATATTTATCCTAAACTGGGGAAATCCCCTTACAGCAGCTCCTATATGCAAGTTATATAGGGTTAGTGACACTTTTCATATCAATGTGATGTGTTTATAGCAGCTTTAACCATTTTAACATAACTTTTTATTTTGTTCTAAATCGATAGTACAAGATGTTGAGTGTAGTGACAAAGATACTGAAAACCACACAGATAATGATCCAGGGAAAACATGTGGGGGTCTCGACGTCTTCAGCTGAAATAATAAAAGACAAGACAGTGTTGCAGTTACATAAATGACGTTAAAGTAAGTAAATCAGGAATTTCTAAACCACACATACCTGAAATACGGATGTGTGTCTCTCTGGTCTGGTTGATGTTCTTCTGTTGGACTCTACAGGTGAAGCTGTCGCTCTTCTCCACAGTCACTCTGCTGCTGACAGTATAGAGGTCATCAGGACCTCTGACTGTCTCTGTAGGTCCAGCAGAGAGGAGGTTTCCCTCAGCGTCCAGCCAGAACACCTCAGGCTCTGGATACCAGCCTTTAGACTCACACTGTAAAACCAGTCGACTGCTGGTTCTGTTAACACTCACTATGAAAGGTGAGGAGATCGCACCTGAACCAGGAGAGTGGACAGAGTATTGAGTTACATTTGCATCCTCTATGTCCTGATATCTGATGTGTGTCTGTTCTCTCCATCAATATCTAATTACACCTTTTATATGAGGCACTTAAATGTCAGTAAATTAAAATCTCCACATCTACTCACCTACAACAAGGTCAACGAAAGCGGCACCCAGTTCTGGGATGAAGCATTTGAACCTTCCTTTATCAGAGCGTTTCACTTTGGAGAGTTTCAATGAAATGTCTCCCATCTTCAGTTTATTGACGGACAGAGATGTTCTTCCGCTGTACGACGGATGTTTTTTACTCTCTAGTTCCACACCGTCACGCCACACATATACAAATCTGGGATTCAGGTCAGATCTCGCCCACTCTACAGTCATCTCTGAAACACTAACACCAGGTTCCACGTGACATGGTAGAACTATGTCATCACCAACTATTGCCACCGTTGGATTAGATGGACCAACCACCTGATGCTGACCTGCAAAAGAAACAGAAGATATCAAAAGCAATAGACAGCATCAGTGCATCACGTTGACGTCCTGCATGGACTGGTAACTGTAGAGATACAAGCTCCGCAACTTCTCGATTTACAATCACAATGCACAAATGCTTGTCAAAGTGAAGCAAAGGTGAACTTCACTGTACACTTTACATTTAAAGTGAGAATTTGTTCAAATCTACTAGTTATCAAATCCCAAATTGAGAGTCAGCTGCTCTGCTCTGAACAGTCTGAGGTCTTTTCACCTAACTTAAAGACACGTTGCCTTTGCTGATCATTGTAGTACGTTCCCCTTTAAAATATCTTTCCCTCCCATTGGTGTGGTACAATCTACTGGTCAGATATCAACAGAATAAATTGTCCTGTAGGCCACTGTTGCTGCTGAAAAAGATATATAGCCTTGCGATGAATATAAATTACCTGCAGAGGACTGTAATAGAAGAAGGACGATAACACTGTGATGAGGAAGCAAAGCTCTAAAGACACTGAAGTTCAGTCCATCGGTCAGGTGAATCATTCTGGGAAAACGAAAAGAAGAAGAAAGAAAATGACAGAAATTAAGAAATTAGTCAGCAGCCATAAGACAAATACTAAAACTCTTCTCTGGAAGATTTATTGAAAGGGATTTCCCTGATCTCTCTGACACATTTCACAATGCATATTTAGGGGGAGGCTGAATAGTTGCCTGTTATTCATTTGTTACAAGGCTTTGGCTCATTTTGTGATATCAATCTATCACTACCTAAAGCTCATGACCATGCTGAGAAGTCTCGATTTGCATTCCAGCTCATCTCCCTCTTCCACTTGGAGCCTTAGAGATAGGGTTAGGAGATTGGACATTTGGATGGAGCTCTTTTGCGCCGAAAGGAGCCAACTGATGTGCTTTCAGCATCTGATTAGGATCCTCCTGGGAACCTTTCTTTGGAGGGTTTTCAGTGGCAGGAAATGCCAGGAGAGACCCAAAACCCAAAACCCACCCACCCAGACCATATAGCCCATCTAGTCTGGGTACCCCTCGGGATCCCCCAGGAGAAGCTGGAATGCATTGCTGGGGACAATGTCGTCTGTAATGCCCTGAAGCTGCTGCTTCTGTAACCTGACCCTGGTTAAGTGGAAGGAAATGGATGGATGGATGGATGGATGGATGGATGGATGGATGGATGGATGGATAGATGGATGGATGGATGATGGATAGATGGATAGATGGATGGATGGATAGATGGATAGATGGATGGATATGATGCTTTGTAAAAGGTCAGAAAGTTGGATTACATGCCATCAAAAATGAGAAAAATTTAAAAACTTCACAAAAAAGCCAAAAACCAAACACAAGGGGAAAAAACACAAGAAAAGTGCAAATGAAAGACAGAACAAATGTCTTAAGTAATAAACCAGCATATTTATAAACTAACAAATTTCTATTTTCTTCCCTTAACTGACTTTGAAACATAGAAATCCTCAACACTGATGATCTCCAGAATATTATAAAAAACATTACAGTTAATATTTAGAAAATATTGTGGTTACTGTTGAAGTGAGGAATAGATTTTAAATGTAAACTGTTCATTGTCGACTTGAGATGAGACCACTTCCCTTTTTGCTGTTCTACATAACCTCACAGTGCTTCCTGTTGATTTTTTGTGAATATTGAATATTGAGTTCCCACCTGAGAAGAAAAATAAGCTGAAAGAGCACCGTCCTTCTGGGTTCCTGCATACGACCGTCCACCACGTTGTAATGAACGAGAACTGCAGTCATTTTAGAAACTTCACAGTTCAGCAGCTAATTTGCATGACTGGGTTTCGGTTTCCATAATTACTCATTCTGAAACTCGTCTTTTATGTTGTGATGTTCAGTCTGTCGTGTGTGATTCCTGCCAGTCTTGATGTTGTCTGAAACCTGATTGTGAAGTGCCCTGAACGTCATGTGGATTGATAGAAAACAGATTGTGTTGTAGCAGAGACGGTTCAGTAAGTAATTTAAGTTTCCGTTCAGTTTTTATAGATCATTTTTGGTGGATCCAGACCGACGATTCAGCACAAACAGAGAGAAAATATCTTTGCTGCTGCTGACGGAGACAGGACTCAAACAACATTAATATTCTCCTGATTCTCAATGCCTGGAAAAAACATTTTTACAGTCCGAGAGTACAGAAAATGTGAGGCTGAATCAAATTTATTTCACAGCCTGCTGCTGGCCTCCTAAAGCGGATACAGGAAATGACTCTTCAGTGAGGTGTCTCTTTTCTAAACTGTCAAAACCACAAGAAAGAAGTTGGGTGTGTAATATTCAAGTATCTTGTTATGTTACTCAGAACAAAAAACTAAACCTTTAACAGCCCAGGGTGGCTCACTCAGCATGTCTCAAGTCTTTATCGCGTGCCCTTTAGAGAAAATGAGGTTCTGGCTCTGATTGTTGTCTTGTTTCATGAGAAGAATCAAAGATATGTCCAATCTCTCTTTAGAATAACTCGTAGGTCATGGTAGATCAGAGGGAAAAAAGAAACTTCACAGGATCACAGGATCTCCTTAAAGTCCCTACAGAGTTGTCTTTTGTCCACTTCAGTGTCTGTCCAACACTGGCACAATGTCCAACAGGGAATAATAAAGGGAATAACGTCACACTACCGAGGTGATTTACAAACTTTATGAGGTAAGGATACAAATTAGCAAATCGCTGACTAGCTCGGCAGCAGTGTAACTAACCCAACTGACTCTGAGACACCGGGAGCCAAACCCAGCAAGAAAACGACCTCGATAGGCTACTGAATTCCCTGAAAGACTGGCCACCACTGGGTTCAGAGGTTTGTGTTCGGTCCCGCGTTCCAGCCATGTTTACTGGAAGGTAGACGCTGATAGTAAATCATAGCGCTAGATGCAATGTGCAGCATGGACAAGTCTCTTTATAGCCGATCGTTTTTTTCCACCTAAAACTGAAGAAGTAAACAAAACTCTGCTGTATGTTTAATAGGGAGACGAAAGCTGCTAAAGTAGGAGAGACAGGAAAGCTGACTGAACAAACGGGAACTTTAATGACTTACTTGACAGGGAAATAACAAAAGGTGGCTGAGTAGTGGAGGTAAAAAAAAAAACAAGCGTCATCCAACCATCCAAGAAAAATCCATGTGGTCACAGAGAAATAGGGAAAAAAGGGACTGTGGGAGCGCAGACGTCCTGCATTACACAGAAAACAGGAAAACACAGAGAGGACGGAGCTCGGGATAACAGAGGAGGGGTCTTCCTGTTCTGCTGTGATTCTTCAACCACACTTTAAGCACATGATATAAGTCTTCATAAAGCCACATTTCACTTTTTGCTTTCCTCAATATTTGACTGAACTACTTGTTCCTGTTGATTTACATTTTGCTGTTAAAGCATTTGTGTGTTTTTAGGTTTCTTTTTTTGTTTTTGTTTTGTTGTTATGTCATCGTGTTCAGTCTATTTCAATCCTAAAGTTCAAATTGCAGGCCAGCCCACTGAATTGGGGTTTGCAGGCTGCTGCTTCTGTGACCTGACCCTGGTTAGGTGGAAGGAAATGGATGGATGGATGGATGGATAAAATCCTAAAATTTAAGTGTGTGCGACGAGTACAACTTCACAAAAAAGCCAAAAACCAAACACAAGGGGAAAAAACACAAGAAAAGTGCAAATGAAAGACAGAACAAATGTCTTAAGTAATAAACCAGCATATTTAGAAACTAACAAATTTCTATTTTCTTCCCTTAACTAACTTTGAAACATAGAAATCCTCAACACTGATGATCTCCAGTATATTATAATAAAACATTACAGTTAATATTTAGAAAATAGGCTGTGAACACTGCTGTGCAACCCCGAGCACCAAATGTTCCAAACCCTTACTCAATGTGATGGATGAACCATCACCAATGGTGACTCCATGTTATTAGAATAATTCCGTAGTTTTATTGAAGCTCCTATATTTTAGTGATTACTGGTGAATGGAAGTGAAATTTACAGGTTGTTAACATTAAATTATTTAATGATTTTATGAATAAAACACTCACTGACAACAAGCTTAATCACTGAAGCGCTCCACAACTCAGCGATCAAACATCGGTATCGCCTCACGTTTGTGATCTTCAGCAATATGTTGCCGTGTTTCAGGCCGTCTTTGTCCAGCGTCGTCCTCCCAGCATAAGACTCCATCTTCATGTCCTCTATGTCACGGTACATGTGAACAAACCTGTACTCGCTCAGTGGGTCTCCAGGGTCAGACAGGATGCCGGCCCTCCACCACATCACCGTCTGCCCCTCCACGCTGACCCCAGACTTCACGTGACACGGCAGGATGACATCAGCACCCAGAGCCACCACGACCGGCTGAGATGAACCGATCATCCAATGCTGACCTGAGAAAAGAAGGAGTCTGGAATCTGATTTGCTGTATGTTGAAAACTTTTTTATGACTAATAGTGACAATGATATAAACTCAAATATCATTTAACTGCTAAATAATAATGAACAATTATTTCAATCATTGGTTTACTACAACTTTGTGATGTCTAAAGTACATTCAGCAGTTTGTTTTGTTTGACCAACAGACATTAAGTTTAAATTTCACTGGATAGAGTCATCCTGACTTTCCTGGTCTGACATCAGCAGAGTGGGAGTGATCTGTGTATACAGAAAGTCTGTGCAGTGTAAACACATGGTTCAGTGGTATTTCAATTATGCAACATCCTGTACTACTGGATCACACTGAAGTGCCTTCAACATTGAATTATTTGGTAATGAAATTAGAAAATAATCCTGAAATCTACAGAGTCGCTGTCCAACATAACCTGGACATCATGGCTGTGGTATATTTTAAAGGTTTAGCTTCTGAAAAAAACAAAACATGTTTCAACATAAAAACATTATTAATGCTTTCAACTCAGATGAATATCAGCTTCCTAAATAGGCTACGTACTGTCTGTGACTCTGTTTCAACCACTCAAATTCTCGGCCTTGTCGATAGGAGGGTGAACCATTGTGGATCTAGAATTAGGAGGGATAGCACAAACAAAACAATGTTGCTACAGGACACAAATAACAGCAATATTACGAGTACGAGTGAGTCAAACATGTCATGTCTCAAGTGCCTATAAAATATGATATTTTGTTAAAAATTAAAACAATAACAAAACATTTCACGGCTCCAGCTTCATGCATGTTAATATTTTTGAGCAGTAAGACTATTCATACCTTTGAAGTGTTTACACATGCAGTTAAAATCCAAAGTCTAAGCGCCAAGTCCCTGAAACGAACCATAAGAAAACACAGAGAGACACAAACTACAGACTACTGTGGCCTCGACCAGTGCTGGAACATATGAAGCTGATACTTGGTGATGTGTTCGGTGTTGTGTACGAGTTGTCTGTACCTGCTACTCCACATTTTCTGTGGGTGTGTTCAATCCTTTGGTTGAAGCAAACCCTCTTTTACCTGTCGCCCCCTCCACTTGTGTTTCTGCCTCTCTCTGGGCGTGGCCTATGACTTCCCTCTCACCTGCCTGATGACCTCACCACCTGGTCCTAATTCACAATCAGCTGCTGCAGTATAAAAGGCTGGCTCTTGGTCTGTGTCTCTAAGTGCTGCACTCAGTTTATTTGTGGGCTTTTGTGCTCATTAACTTTTGATGAGTGTAGTGATTTTAGAGGAGCTCTAGATCCGCTGTGTTCACATTGTTAGTTTCTATCTGCTGCCATCTTATGGTCATACAGGAGAAGTTTGTTTGTGTGGATAAATACAGCCTGGTTCAAAAGGTTTGCTTTGGCCTTTAAAAAGATTTAGTTAGTGTGCCATAGCAAACAAAAACTCTCTCTCCAAGGCCCTTCAGTTGTGTTGTACAGCGCCATCGACGGCAAACAGAAGTGCAACCAAAAAGGTAAACACACGTAAATAGCAATAGCTGATATAAAATTACCTCTAGGGATCTAACGATGCGTCGTGACGCGATTAAAAATCGGTACGAATGCGTGACGAGTCGCATCGATTGACAAAAAATGAATCACGATTTTTAGTGACCCGTTGCGTGGAGTGTGGCGTATTTGGTCCGTCCTGCACGCGACTACCGGGAGTGTTTGTTTACCTGCTCAGATTTGGACATTTTCCCGGTGTATGTTCTTCTAAACATGCTTCTACACGTGTAAATTAGTTTCGCTTTTGTCTGTTTTTACAACCGGCAGTTTGCACGGGGTATTTTATTTTGAAAATCCACCAGGTTCTCTTTGCTTTTTCTGTGTCTGGCTTCCGCCCGCTCGAGGTGCTCTGTGGAAATTGATGCAAGTTTTAATGTTTTTATTTTTATGTACAAAAAATGTGTCATATTAAACCCTGAATAGTTTGTAAGTGTTAATGAGTAATGAAATGTTGGGATAATTTTTGTATGTACAGAAGTTCCCAACCTTATTGTGAGATTAATTTAAAGGTTTAGTTAATGAAAAGATCAAATTAATACAGTTGCTCTCATAATCTGTCTTTTTTTTTTCACTGGAAAAAAATGTGGCTAGTGGAAATTCTGATTAACTTCAGAAACTTACCAGCCACATTGGCTGCTGATCAGAAAAGTTAATTTAGAGCCTGGTTACGCCTCGAGAGCGAAAACTGCACATCACAGCAGTTAACAGCAGTTTACTGTGAGACTGTTTCTACAGAAAGCAGATATCTGTCATGTGTTTTGTTTAAGATGCAAGTTGCACTTTTTATAAGAGAACACAAACTGTTTGAGTTTCTGTAAAGAGATTTTTTTTTCCTACAAATAAAGAATTTTATTTGTCTGTAGCTTTTTTGTTTTTTTTTTTTTTTTTTTTTTTTTTTTTTTTAAAAGATCTTATCGTGAACAAAAATCATGAGTTGAATGTATAGTTACATCCCTAGTGACCTCAGATTTTTTTTCATGGGAGTTACTGTGTCACAAAAAAATCTCTTGCTGCCTGAATGCTACCAGAATTAGCCAGTTAGCACTTTTGAACATAAACACTTTTAGCTTCAACAAAGCTTCCTGACTAACTCAGTGTGGTTGAACATATGGTTTTTAAGACCAACTCGGAGTTATCAGAAGATGTTCCATGAACAGCGAAAAGAGTCTTCCTCTGTGGTCGCTTGTGAATAGTACCTGAGAGAAAACAAACATTTCAGATATTTGATAATATTTTTTTAATAAAGTATCAAATCATTACAAAATACAGAACATTTAAAATCTGGATGCTAATATAAAAATTAGAAACTGTAAAACCAGGAGATGTGGCTGGAAGCTCCAGAAAAGCGAGTACAACCTTGAAGTAAGATTACCATGTCAGGAACGAGGTATCATGCAATACAGATGGATAATTTGTTGCGATAGTCTGTACAAACCCTCACATTCATACATAAATCCATAGGTACATAGAAACAACATAACAGAAATAAACATCAGCTTTGTTGAGAGATGCTCTGGCAAAACTCTTACTTAGAGCCCAGGACACAACCAGATGGAGCATTATGAAGGATGAATTTACATAACCTCAGACTTAGTATTACATATTGTATCTCTTAAAGGTGAACAGGTTTCCATTTCTGATAATTTGCTTTTGCTTTTTTCCCCAGATGAGCCACTGAGCTTCTTTTTGCTGTCCTCTGTCGCTGTATACAGATCTGTTGGGTCTGAATTGGTGAAAAGATGTTGATGAATATTATAAGTCCAGAAAACCTTCAGCAGAAATGTCAAATTAAATTTGAATGTTTCCTGCAAAAGTCTTTGAATAACGATAAATTCAGTGCACAGAGTTCAGTCATTCACTGTCTGTCAGGAGCTCCTTCTTTGACTTTACTAATGTCAGATGTTCCCGACTGATCCATGTCATCCTCCTGTTTTGATTTCAAATTCCATCTTTGAGGTTTATGTATTACTTGTTGCTCTGTGTGACCTTCATTTTTTTAAACCTCCATCTGAAGATCACTTTAGGATTTTTTTTTTTTCATTGGTATCTGGTCACTGATTTCTTCCTGATCGCCCTTCCTTCTAGCTGCCTGTTTCTGAACTACATGGACTTGTTCTGTACGTTCACGATTTAGTTTGTTCACAGACTGTAGATTCTGTGTCTGCTCTCTGATTTCTTCCTTTGCTGGCTGCAGCTCTTCTTGTTTTTCTGTCTCCTTGGACGTCTTTTGAGCTTTATCATCATCAGCTCCTTTGTCACTCCGTCTTTCTTTAAACTCTACATTTACTACCTCGGTGGATCTTTCTGGCTGCTCTCTGCTTTCTTCCTGTTTCTCTGCCTGGAGTTCATTCTCTTCTTGGACCTCTTTGTTTTTCTGAAGATCAATTGGTTCTTTCAGATACTCCTGTTGGACTTCTTGACAGACAGGCTGTGAATTCAAATCCAATCTTTGAGGTTCATGTATTACTTGTTGCTCTGTGTCACCTTCATTTTCAACCTCCATCTGAAGATCATTTGGTTCTTTCAGATGCTCCTGTTGGTCTTCCTGACAGAAAGGTGGTGAAAAGAAACGCCAGCTTTGACATTGTTTAGCCTCCATCAGAAGATCACTTGGTTCTTTCAGATACTCTTTTATTTTCCTCTGTGTCTGCACTCTGTTCTTTCTCTGATGTCTCTTCCTTCTAGCTGCCTGTTGCTGACTCACATGAACTTGTTTTGTTCGTTCACGTTTGTTTCTCATGATTTTTCTTTGATAATTTTCAATATCAGGGTAAACCTCCATCTCCTCCACCTGCTGATCATCCTGAAGCTTAACTCCTCTCTCTGTGACAGACTGTAGATTCTGTGTCTGCTCTCTGATTTCTTCCTTTGCTGGCTGCAGCTCTTCTTGTTTTTCTGTCTCCTTGGACGTCTTTTGACTTTCATCATAAGCTCCTTTGTCACTCTGTCTTTCTTTAAACTCTACATTTACTACCTCAGGGATCTTTCTGGCTCTTCTGGCTTCTTGGTGTATTTTCAGGTTTGGCCTCTCTGTAACGTCTCTACTGGCTGATGGAGGCTCAGTCTTTCTCTCATCCTTCTTTTCCTCTGTTTGCTCCAATTTGTCTTCTATTGGTTCCTTTTGGTTCATTAATTTTCCTTCTGTCATTCCAGTTATTTCTTGTTTCTTATCTTCAAGTTCTGCTTCTTGTTTTTCAGAGTCTTTAACATGTTGGACACCATTTCCTTTCTGTGTTTTGAGCTCTATATTCTCTGTATTGCTGTTTATTTTTTCTTTCCCTTCTGACTCAAACTCTCTCTCTTCCTTTGTCTCCTTCAAGTTCTGCTTCATTTGTCCATTGTGTTTCTCTGCTGTTCTTTCTGTCGTTCTTGTGAAGTCACCCTGGTTTCCCTTCAAATCATTTCCTTTCTTATCGTCATGTTCAGCCTCACTCTCCTCTGTTTTGTCTCCTAAAAGTTGCTGGTCATCACTACTGTTCTGTTGGTTGCCATTTCCTTTCTCTTCTTGGACCTCTTTGTGTTTCCTCTCTGCTGTTTCTTGATGTATTTTCAGGTTTGGCCTCTCTGTAACTTCTCTACTGACTGATGGCAGCTGCTGTCCATGTTCTCCTCTGTCATCCTTCTTTTCCTCTGATCGCTTCAGTTTCTCTTCTGTTTGTTCCTTTTGGTTCATTAATTTCCTTTCTGTCATTCCAGGCATTTGTTGTTTATCCTTCACGTTTTTATTTCTTTGTTTCTTTTGTTTCTCTGCTGTTCTTTCTGTTCTCATGAATTCACTTTGGTTTCCTTCCTGATCGTTTCCTTTATCATCCTCATGTTCTGTCTTACTCTCCTCCTGTGTTTTGTCTTCTAAAAGATGTCTGTCACCATCTCTCTGTTGTGGTTCGACCTCTGTCTCATTTTTCACTCTCTCTCTTCTTCTGTTGAACTCTAACTCACGCTTCTTCTTGTTCTCCCGTTGCTTCTGCTTCCGTCCAGAACCTCTTTGTTCAGCTCGTTCCTGTTCTTTCCCTTTCTTTGTTTCTGCCTCTGTCTTGGCCACATCATTCTCTGGCTGTCTTTCGTCCATGGGCTGCACTTGCTGTGTCTCTTCTTCTTTCTGAACCTCCTGATCAGTGTGAACCAGTACGACTGGAAGTCCTGAAACTTCTTTTACTGGTTTAATCATCTTTTCTGCTTCAGACTTGTCCCAATCATTTTTTACTTGTCTTCCTAACAGGTTGTCCTGGTTTTGGTGTCTTTGTGTTTCTTGTGTTGGAATCACAGTTACCTCTTCATCGTTCATAGGTGTCATTGTTTTCTCTCCTCCTGTGACGTCCATGTCCTGGTTCCAGGTTTCTGGTTTTGTCCTGAGCTGATCTTGCTGTGTCTCTCTTTCCATCACAGACTCAGCATCTTTATGTTCACTTTGAGATTTGATCTGCTCTCCTCTATTATCTTCATTGTTCTTTTCTTCTCTTGCTTCCATTAGCGGGACACGTTCTCCTTCTTCTTCCATCTCGATCTGGACTTCTGTGTTTTCACTTTTAGATGTGATCGCCTTGTGTTTCTCGGTCTGTTCAGCTCCATCCTCTGGGCTCATCATCTTGTTTTCTGCATGAACAGAGAAGCAGCAGGAGAATACAGATAAAATGAAAACTCATATCAGTCGTACATGTTGCTGTGTCATCAAAAAGCTTCAACAGTACTTTTAGAACATTTAGAAAGAAGTGAAATGAATTTATGACTTACTGGATTTTCTTTGTTTCCATTTCCACAAAGCAAAGACAGCAGCGAGAACAACCATCAAAGCAGCACAGCCGATAACTGAGCCAATAACAACATGCTGACTAGAAGTGCTGGGAACCACGAAGAAATGATCTGAAATGTAAAACACAGAGCAACATGTTGTTCAACTGTCTACCTAAAAGATCACATCCTTAACTTATAAATGATATTTACCTGGAACATAGATGTGTGTCTCTCTGGTCTGGTTGATGTTCTTCTGTTGGACTCTACAGGTGAAGCTGTCGCTCTTCTCCACAGTCACTCTTCTGCTGACAGTATAGAGGTCATCAGGACCTCTGACTGTCTCTGTAGGTCCAGCAGAGAGGAGGTTTCCCTCAGCGTCCAGCCAGAACACCTCAGGCTCTGGATACCAGCCTTTAGACTCACACTGGAGAACCAGTCCACTGCTGTTTATGATGTGGATGACGGGTGAGGAGACAGCACCTGAAGATAAAAAGTCACAGGTATTGTTACACTACTCTCAAAGTTCAGGATATTTGGCTTTTGGATGAAATTTCAGAGTTTACCTAAAATACACTCTAACCTTTTACAGATTAACTTAATTTGTCCTTCCCTAAACATTTAAATGCATGTGTCCAACTGTTCAATGTTTCAGTACTTATTGCATAACATGCTGAAATGCTGTCATAAGACCAAGATGACGCCTGACACTAAGTTTAGAGAAGGGGCCTTCAAACAGGGCGATGATGATCCCTGGGGGGGTCTGCCCATTTTTGTGATAATTGACAATTTTCTCCAAAATAATGGTGACTGTGAGGGTGCAGATGACTGAGAAACTACAAAGTGGGTGAATCAGTGGACATGTTCAAAGATGCACAGCTCTTGGCATTTAAAAACCAATAATAATTATGCATGAACCTATCCAGGGATAATAAACCAGTATAAAAATAGGTAAAATAAAACTTGAATAAAATAAATCTAAAAGTTATTATAGGCCAGGCCTAAAATGTGACATATTTTAAAATATTAATTAGATTCTGATTTGAGGTTAGTTCCTGCTCAGACCAAGTCCGGTGTTGCGGCGAATCACAGGAATGTGCAGCGGTGTGGGTGATTATTTGTGCTGAAGATAACTCTTGTTAACCATGTTTCTCTATGCCAGCGCTCCTGTCATTCATTGTCTGTCACTCGACCTTTTAAACCATCAGACACAAACAAAAGGAAACTCACCCACAGTAAGCTGAACAGTAGCTAAGCCGCCCAGCTGTGGAATGAAACATTTGTATCTTCCCTCATCAGACAGTTTGACTTTGGAGAGTTTCAGTGAAATGTTTCCGCTCTTCAGCTCATCAATAGACAGCGATGTTCTATTGTCGTAGGACGGATGTTTCGTATTGTCTTTCTCTCCACCATGACGCCACACGTGGACATATTTGGGGTTCAGGTCAGGTCTCTCCCACGACAGAACCATGTCAACAGCATTCATGACAGGGTTCAGGTAACACGGCAAAATGACATCCTCACCGACCAGAGCGACTATTGGTTCAGACGGACCAATCACCTGACGCTGACCTGGAAGTAAACAGATTTTTGATTTACATAATCTACAAAAGCTGTATCATTTCTAATACAACATTTAGATGTTTTATTCACCTCTACATGAGTGCATCAGGGCAAAGACAACAACAGACAGAGCGACCCTCGCGTGAAACATCTTGAGATCTAAAAACGAAGTGAAGCAAAAACATTTGTTAGAAGGATAACACAGAGAAATACTTTTCAAAACGTTTTGTATTGTGTAAGCAGCTTGATATTTCAATACTTTTCACGCTAGCAATATTTATTTCTAGGTCTGTTCTAAGTTAATTGATGGTATGCTAATTAAGAGGCATTTAGCTTGGATCAACAAATTATAACTAATTATATTTTATATTTATAGTGTTTTCGCACATACACAAAACGGGTATCAAAACGTGCGGCTCGGCCGGGAATCGATTGCTATGTCTTTTCTAAGATTTTCGGCAAACGGTTTTGCCAAAAAATCGCCAAAAACCACGCCAAAAAAATGAATGGGTGTGTATTGCGAGAACTTTCCAGAGCTAGAGTGAGTGATGTCATCGCTAGAGTGGAGAGTGGAGAGAACGATCAGTGAAGAAATAAAACGTATTTGACTACCGTGGCCTCAAATGAGCCACTACAGCATTGTTACTCAAAGTGGGGCAGGCGCCCCACTGGTGGGGCGCGGAGGTATTGCAGGTGGGGCGCGTGACATCGGATTTTTTTTTTTTCCCATGCGGTTTTTTTCCCCCCCATGCATGGGAATATTTTTCTGTTTTGCCTACGAGTCAAGTTTAAAACAATCATCCACAGTTTATTAATAATTTTGAAAAGCCTGTCAGAAAGGAAATCAACCTTTGAGTCTGCGCAGGAAATTTCGTTTGAGTCTGCGCAGAAATCCTAACGTTCGATTCGTTTGTTATTTTACCTCAGACAGCAGTTAGCTAGTTCACAGTTAGCTGTTATTTCTATCGTCACAGGCAGCCCTAAAAGCTGCGTTAAAAAAATGGACAAGTTTATTAAACGGGCCACAACAAAAGTTAGCGATTCTAAAGCAATTGAGAAAGAGAAGACGAGATGCCCCAAACGAAAATATGATGAGGCCTATCTTGCGTTGGGATTCACGGCAGTGGAGGTGGGTGATGAGCAACGACCTCTCTGTGTTCTTTGTCTCCGGCAACTGGCAGCTGAAAAGTATGAGGCCGAACAAATTGCGGAGACACCTGGAGACCTCACACCCCTCACACATACTGATGTCGCTTTAATAAATTTGAAAAGTATATAGTTGTGTGTAGGCTATGTGTTTGTTTTTTCATGACTATTTATCGGTGCGTGCAAGGTGGGGCGCGGCAACATCCAGACCTTCTCAGGTGGGGAATGATGGGAAAAGTTTGAGAACCACTGCACTACAGACACGATTTATACATAGAAACGAAGGAAGATTCGAGGAGGTCGCAGTGATACCACTGTTGTAGCTGTCTCTGTTATAGTTTTGGCTCCCTTCGCGTTAATTGATCGACTACTCCCATCCTCAGCCTCATATACTCCCATGTTAAAAAGGAGGGAATTTTTCTGGAGGAAGGCAGAAGTAACCTTTCTTTCTCTTGCTCCTACGGGCACATTTCTTTATTTATCGACACCAAACAAGTATGTAAAACGATCAGGAAGGTCTCATCTTGCTTGTGGTTAAGTCGGTTCAATGATTGGAAACACGGTTTGGGGTCATATATCCTTCCTGTTCGAGAGGTCTCAGCATTTTCTCTGTCTCTGTCAGGATTTTTAACTGACATTTTAACAGGTGCAGACCAGCGGCTGCTGATTAGGTCCTGGTTGCTTGGCAACCGAAGCCTGCCTTTGACTAACTTTTTTAAAGTCTGTGTATGATATCAGACTATCAAGACTACATTTTTAATGTCGGCCATTTTTTCCTTCTCTCGCAGAACAAACACATATGCACACACACAGGACAAGTTTTTCAAAATAAGAGTCCCTTTAAAATAAGAGCCCAGTAAAAAGGCAATGATGACACAGCTTGTTGTATTAATACTGAATTTTCTGAGCAGTGTCAGTAAACATGCATGGGGGCAACGGGGCCAGAGTCAGGCACACTCAAAATCTCTTTAGAAATTTTTCTAGTAAATAAATACTGTTTCAGAATCGTATCAACAAACATGTAAAACTGAGTGTGCAGCTGCGGATCAGGAGAATAACTCTATTTTTAATATATTAATATTCATAAACATCATCAGCGTGGCAGCAGGCTGCTGCTCCTTCACATACAGTTCATGTTTTTAAGAATCTGAGTCTTTTTAACCTTTGAACACTTTTACAGTGAGATACAAATCCTGTGTGCAGAGCGAGTCCTGTCTGACTTTAGTTTCACTTTCAAAGAAAAATACAGAGAACGTGAATAAAAACGTGCAGATCGACCGAAACTGACGTGATTTAAAGTCTTACATTTAATAAATAACTACTGTATGAATTAAAGTCAGATGATTTAATAACTGATGTGACTTTGACACTGCCCAGGTGTAAAAACCTGTGTGTGTGTGGTACGTCACAGAGGAGACCACACAAAGGTGACCAAATCTACAAACTATATTTCATATTGAAGTATAAGACAAACACATGAAACACATAACACTGATTCAAACGTGTTCTCACCTGTTGGTGTTTGAAGTCTCCTGACTGTCGCTGCAGCAAAGTGTCAAAGTCCAGAGAGAGAGAGAGATTAGAGGGAGGCTGCTTCCGGTCACCTGAAGTAAACGCTGTGTTCAGGTGTCTCTGGACGATTTACTGTTTCCAATGTCAAATGCAGGACTGTGCTGCAAACTGTGCGGATGTAATGTGTCATCAATGTAAAGAAATGTGTTTTAACTTTAAAAAAGTATTTACTTAGAATAAAAGTGTAAATGTATTTGTTCTGATAACATTACTCATGAACCAGGTCCCCAGCAGCAGCTGATATCAGGGACTAGTCCAGCAGCAGCTGATATCAGAGACTAGTCCAGCAGCAGTCAGCCCAGCTCGGCGTCTGTCTTTCAGCCTTTTATTTCACCAAGCTCTCTGTCATACATATTACTTTATAATGTCAAAAATCTAAATTAGGACAAAAGTCAAAAAATGTAAAAGCAAATGTGTGTAAATGTAAATGATACAATGTGTCATTAAAAAGTGAGTATGAAACAAGACACATGAAATATGGAGAATAGAAGTGAATATTAAAAAAAAAGATGTCAAAGAATTTAATTAAAGTATTGTTACATAGTATATTCATTCACAAACACAGTAATACACGACATTAAAAGGGAATCAGTCTCAATTCTTAGTGAAAAAAATATAAAATATAACAAATACAAAGTTAACATTACATTAATATTATATTAACACCAATGTTACAACATACAAGATAGTTTAATGTCAATAGAACATAAGGTCAAGTATGATCCAAACACAACATGAACAAAGTTTTAAATAAACTTCCTGGAACCGTGAATGTACAAAATGTATTTTAATAAACAAAGTTTGAGTCCATGAAGTATCCGACATGTTTGAGTCTGTACCAGAGATTTGGAAAAGTCAACATTGCCGTTCCTTTGAGGCAGGTTATCATGAACTGATGAAAAGATGTTGATGAATATTATAAGTCCAGAAAACTTCCAGCAGAAATGTCAAATTAAATTTGAATGTTTCCTGCAAAAGTCTTTGAATAAAGATAAATTCACTGCACAGAGTTCAGTCATTCACTGTCTGTCAGGAGCTCCTTCTTTGACTTTACTAATGTCAGATGTTCCCGACTGATCCATGTCATCCTGTTGGACTTCCTGACCGAAAGGTTTTGAATTCAAATCCCATCTTTGAGGTTCATGTATTACTTGTTGCTTTGTGTCACCTTCATTTTCAACCTCCATCAGAAGATCACTTGGTTCTTTCAGATGCTCCTGTTGGTCTTCCTGACAGAAAGGTGGTGAAAAGAAACGCCAGCTTTGACATTGTTTAGCCTCCATCTGAAGATCACTTAGTGCTTTCATTTGCCTTTTACTCAGTGGCTCTCTGATTTCTTCCTGATGTTCCTTAGCTGCCTGTTGCTGGACTACATGGACTTGTTGTGTTTGTTCATGTGTTTTTATCATGGTATTTCTTTGATCATTATCAGGTGTTGGGTCAACCTCCATCTGCTGATTATCTTCTTCCTGAACTCTCTTCCTTCTAGCTGCCTGTTTCTGAACTACATGGAGTTTTTCTGTTCGTTCACGTTCACGATTTAGTTCGTTCACAAACTGTAGATTCTGTGTCTGCTCTCTGATTTCTTCCTTTGCTGGCTGCAGCTCTTCTTGTTTTTCTGTCTCCTTGGACGTCTTTTGAGTTTCATCATCATTAGCTCCTTTGTCACTCTGTCTTTCTTTAAACTCTACATTTACTACCTCGGGGGATCTGTCTGGCTGCTCTCTGGTTTCTTCCTGTTTCTCTGCCTGGGGTTCATTCTCTGTATCTTCTCTACTGACTGATGGAGGCTCAGTCTCTCTCTTATCCTTCTTTTCCTCTGTTTGCTTCAATTTGTCTTCTATTTGTTCCTTTTGGTTCACTAATTTTCCTTCTGTCATTCCAGTTATTTCTTGTTTCTTATCTTTAAGTTCTGCTTCTTGTTTTTCAGAGTCTATGACATGTTGGTTACCATTTCCTTTCTGTGTTTTGAGCTCTATATTCTCTGTATTGCTGTTTATTTTTTCTTTTCTTTTGTGTTTCTCTGCTGTTCTTTCTGTCGTTCTTGTGAAGTCACCCTGGTTTCCCTTCAAATCATTTCCTTTCCTATCATGTTCAGCCTCACTCTCCTCTGTTTTGTCTCCTAAAAGTTGCTGGTCACCACTACTGTTCTGTTGGTTGCCATTTCCTTTCTCTTCTTGGACCTCTTTGTGTTTCCTCTCTGCTGTTTCTTGATGTATTTTCAGGTTTGGCCTCTCTGTAACTTCTCTACTGACTGATGGCAGCTGCTGTCCATGTTCTCCTCTGTCATCCTTCTTTTCCTCTGATCGCTTCAGTTTCTCTTCTGTTTGTTCCTTTTGGTTCATTAATTTCCTTTCTGTCATTCCAGGCATTCGTTGTTTATCCTTCACGTTTTTATTTCTTTGTTTCTTTTGTTTCTCTGCTGTTCTTTCTGTTCTCATGAATTCACTTTGGTTTCCTTCCTTATCGTTTCCTTTATCATCCTCATGTTCTGTCTTACTCTCCTCCTGTGTTTTGTCTTCTAAAAGATGTCTGTCACCATCTCTCTGTTGTGGTTCGACCTCTGTCTCATCTTTCACTCTCTCTCTTCTTCTGTTGAACTCTAACTCACGCTTCTTCTTGTTCTCCCGTTGCTTCTGCTTCCGTCCAGAACCTCTTTGTTCAGCTCGTTCCTGTTCTTTCCCTTTCTTTGTTTCTGCCTCTGTCTTGGCCACATCATTCTCTGGCTGTCTTTCGTCCATGGGCTGCACTTGCTGTGTCTCTTCTTCTTTCTGAACCTCCTGATCAGTGTGAACCAGTACGACTGGAAGTCCTGAAACTTCTTTAACTGGTTTAATCATCTTTTCTGCTTCAGACTTGTCCAAATCATTTTTTACTTGTCTTCCTAACAGGTTGTCCTGGTTTTGGTGTCTTTGTGTTTCTTGTGTTGGAATCACAGTTACCTCTTCATCGTTCATAGGTGTCATTGTTTTCTCTTCTCCTGTGACGTCCATGTCCTGGTTCCAGGTAACTGGTTCTGGTTTTGTCCTGAGCTGATCTTGCTGTGTCTCTCTTTCCATCACAGACTCAGCATCTTTATGTTCACTTTGAGATTTGATCTGCTCTCCTCTATTATCTTCATTGTTCTTTTCTTCTCTTGCTTCCATTAGCGGGACATGTTCTCCTTCTTCTTCCATCTTAATCTGGACTTCTGTGTTTTCACTTTTAGATGTGATCGCCTTGTGTTTCTCGGTCTGTTCAGCTCCATCCTCTGGGCTCATCATCTTGTTTTCTGCATGAACAGAGAAGCAGCAGGAGAATACAGATAAAATTAAAACTCATTCAGTCGTACATGTTGCTGTGTCATCAAAAAGCTTCAACGGTACTTTGAACATTTAGAAAGAAGTGAAATGAATTGATGACTTACTGGATTTTCTTTGTTTCCGTTTCCACAAAACAAAGACAGCAGCGAGAACAACCATCAAAGCAGCACAGCCGATAACTGAGCCAATAACAACATGTTGACTAGAAGTGCTGGGAACCACGAAGAAATGATCTGAAATGTAAAACACAGAGCAACATGTTGTTCAACTGTCTACCTAAAAGATCACATCCTTAACTTATAAATGATTTTTACCTGGAACATAGAAGTGTGTCTCTCTGGTCTGGTTGATGTTCTTCTGTTGGACTCTACAGGTGAAGCTGTCGCTCTTCCTCGCAGTCAATCTTCTGCTGACAGTATAGAGGTCATCAGGACCTCTGACTGTCTCTGTAGGTCCAGCAGAGAGGAGGTTTCCCTCAGCGTCCAGCCAGAACACCTCAGGCTCTGGATACCAGCCTTTAGACTCACACTGTAAAACCAGTTCACTGCTGTTTATGATGTGGATGACGGGTAAGGAGACAGCACCTGAAGATAAAAAGTCATAGGTATTGTTACACTACACTCAAAGTTCAGGATATTTGGCTTTTGGATGAAATTTCAGAGTTTACCTAAAATACACTCTAACCTTGTACAGATGAACCTAATTTGTCCTTCCCTAAACATTTGAATGCATGTGTCCAACTGTTCAATGTTTCAGTACTTATTGCATAACATGCTGAAATGCTGTCATAAGACCAAGATGACGCCTGACACTAAGTTTAGAGAAGGGGCCTTCAAACAGGGCGATGATGATCCCTGGGGGGGTCTGCCCATTTTTGTGATAATTGACAATTTTCTCCAAAATAATGGTGACTGTGAGGGTGCAGATGACTGAGAAACTACAAAGTGGGTGAATCAGTGGACATGTCCAAAGATGCACAGCTCTTGGCATTTAAGAACCAATAATAATTATGCATGAACCTATCCAGGGATAATAAACCAGTATAAAAATAGGTAAAATAAAACTTGAATAAAATAAATCTAAAAGTTATTATAGGCCAGGCCTAAAATGTGACATATTTTAAAATATTAATTAGATTCTGATTTGAGGTTAGTTCCTGCTCAGACCAAGTCCGGTGTTGCGGCGAATCACAGGAATGTGCAGCGGTGTGGGTGATTATTTGTGCTGAAGATAACTCTTGTTAACCATGTTTCTCTATGCCAGCGCTCCTGTCATTCACTGTCTGTCACTCGACCTTTTAAACCATCAGACACAAACAAAAGGAAACTCACCCACAGTAAGCTGAACAGTAGCTAAGCCGCCCAGCTGTGGAATTACACATTCATATCTTCCCTCATCAGACAGTTTGACTTTGGAGAGTTTCAGTGAAATGTTTCCGCTCTTCAGCTCATCAATGGACAGCGATGTTCTTTTGTCATAGGACGGATGTTTCGTATTGTCTTTCTCTCCACCATGACGCCACACGTGGACATATTTGGGGTTCAGGTCAGGTCTCTCCCAAGACAGAACCATGTCAACAGCATTCATGACAGGGTTCAGGTAACACGGCAAAATGACATCCTCACCGACCAGAGCGACTATTGGTTCAGACGGACCAATCACCTGACGCTGACCTGGAAGTAAACAGATTTTTGATTTACATAATCTACAAAAGCTGTATCATTTCTAATACAACATTTAGATGTTTTATTCACCTCTACATGAGTGCATCAGGGCAAAGACAACAACAGACAGAGCGACCCTCGCGTGAAACATCTTGAGATCTAAAAACGAAGTGAAGCAAAAACATTTGTTAGAAGGATAACACAGAGAAATACTTTTCAAAACTTTTTGTATTGTGTAAGCAGCTTGATATTTCAATACTTTTCACGCTAGCAATATTTATTTCTAGGTCTGTTCTAAGTTAATTGATGGTATGCTAATTAAGAGGCATTTAGCTTGGATCAACAAATTATAACTAATTATATTTTATATTTATAGTGTTTTCGCACATACACAAAACGGGTATCAAAACGTGCGGTTCGGCCGGGAATCGATTGCTATGTCTTTTCTAAGATTTTCGGCAAACGGTTTTGCCAAAAATTGCCAAAAACCACGGCAAAAAATGAATGGGTGTGTATTGCGAGAACTTTCCAGAGCTAGAGTGAGTGATGTCATCGCTAGAGTGGAGAGAACGATCAGTGAAGAAATAAAACGTATTTGACTACCGTGGCCTCAAATGAGCCACTACAGACACGATTTATACGTGAAAACGAAGGACGATTCGAGGTGGTCGCAGTGATACCACTGTTGTAGCTGTCTCTGTTATAGTTTTGGCTCCCTACACGTTAATTGATCGACTACTCCCATCCTCAGCCTCATATACTCCCATGTTAAAAAGGAGGGAATTTTTCTGGAGGAAGGCCGAAGTAACGTTTCTTTCTCTTGCTCCTACGGGCACATTTCTTTATTTATCGACACCAAACAAGTATGTAAAACGATCAGGAAGGTCTCATCTTGCTTGTGGTTAAGTCGGTTCAATGATTGGAAACACGGTTTGGGGTCATATATCCTTCCTGTTCGAGAGGTCTCAGCATTTTCTCTCACTCTCTGTCAGGATTTTTAACTGACATTTTAACAGGTGCAGACCAGCGGCTGCTGATTAGGTCCTGGTTGCTTGGCAACCTAAGCCTGCCTTTGACTAACTTTTTTGAAGTCTGTGTATGATATCAGACTATCAAGACTACATTTTTAATGTCGGCCATTTTTTCCTTCTCTCGCAGAACAAACACATATGCACACACACAGGACAAGTTTTTCAAAATAAGAGTCCCTTTAAAATAAGAGCCCAGTAAAAAGGCAATGATGACACAGCTTGTTGTATTAATACTGAATTTTCTGAGCAGTGTCAGTAATAATGCATGGGGGATACAGGGCCAGAGTCAGGCACACTCAAAATCTCTTTAGAAATTTTTCTAGTAAATAAATACTGTTTCAGAATCGTATCAACAAACATGTAAAACTGAGTGTGCAGCTGCGGATCAGGAGAATAACTCTATTTTTAATATAATAATATTCATAAACATCATCAGCGTGGCAGCAGGCTGCTGCTCCTTCACATACAGTTCATGTTTTTAAGAATCTGAGTCTTTTTAACCTTTGAACACTTTTACAGTGAAAAACAAATCCTGTGTGCAGCGCGAGTCCTGTTTGACTTTAGTTTCACTTTCAAAGAAAAATACAGAGAACGTGAATAAAAACGTGCAGATCGACCGAAACTGACGTGATTTAAAGTCTTACATTTAATAAATAACTATTGTTTGAAATAAAGTCTGATTTAAATATCTGATGTGACTTTGACACTGCCCAGGTGTAAAAACCTGTGTGTGTGTGGTACGTCACAGAGGAGACCACACAAAGGTGACCAAATCTACAAACTATATTTTAATATTGAAGTATAAGACAAACACATGAAACACATAACACTGATTCAAACGTGTTCTCACCTGTTGGTGTTTGAACTCTCCTGACTGTCGCTGCAGCAAAGTGTCAAAGTCCAAAGAGAGAGAGAGATTAGAGGGAGGCTCCTTCCGGTCACCTGAAGTAAACGGTGTGTTCAGGTGTCTCTGGACGATTTACTGTTTCCAATGTCAAATGCAGGACTGTGCTGCAAACTGTGCGGATGTAATGTGTCATCAATGTGAAAAAATGTGGCGTTTTAACTAAACTAACTAAATATTTACTTAGAATAAAAGTGCAAAGTGTAAATGTATTTGTTCTGATTACATTACTCATGAACCAGGTCCCCAGCAGCAGCTGATATCAGTGACTAGTCCAGCAGCAGTCAGCCCAGCTCGGCGTCTGTCTTTCAGCCTTTCATTTCACCAAGCTCTCTGCCATACATATTACTTTATAATGTCAAAAATCTAAATTAGGACAAAAGTCACAAAATGTAAAAGCAAAAGAGTGTAAATGTAAATGATACAATGTGTCATTAAAAAGTGAGTATGAAACAAGGCACATGAAATATGGAGAATAAAACATGAATATTGAAGATGTCAAAGAATTTAATTAAAGTATTGTTACATAGTATATTCTTTCACAAACACAGTAATACGCGACATTAAAAAGGGAATCAGTCTCAATTCTTAATGAAAAAAATATAAAATATAACAAATACAAAGTTAACATTACATTAACATTACAGTAACACCAATGTTACAACATAAAAGATAGTTTAATATCAATAGAACATAAGGTCAAGTATGATCCAAACACAACATGAACAAAGTTTTAAATAAACTTCCGGGAACCGTGAATGTACAAAATGTATTTTAATAAACAAAATTTGAGTCCATGAAGTATCCGACATGTTTGAGTCTGTACCAGAGATTTGGAAACGTCAACATTGCCGTTCCTTTGAGGCAGGTTATCATGAACTGATGAAAAGATGTTGATGAATATTATAAGTCCAGAAAACTTCCAGTGGAAATGTCAAATTAAATTTGAATGTTTCCTGCAAAAGTCTTTGAATAAAGATAAATTCAGTGCACAGAGTTCAGTCATTCACTGTCTGTCAGGAGCTCCTTCTTTGACTTTACTAATGTCAGATGTTTCCGACTGATCCATGTCATCCTGTTGGTGAGTTTGAACCTCCATCTGAAGATCAATTGGTTCTTTCAGATACTCCTGTTGGACTTCTTGACAGAAAGGCTGTGAATTCAAATCCCATCTTTGAGGTTCATGTATTAATTGTTGCTCTATGTGACCTTCATTTTCAACCTCCATCTGAAGATCACTTGGTTCTTTCAGATGCTCTTTTATTTTCCCCTTTGGCTGCTCTCTGCTTTCTTCCTGATGTCTCTTCCTTTTAGCTGCCTGTTGCTGACTCACATGAACTTGTTCTGTTTGTTTACGTTTTTTTCTCATAATTTTTCTTTGATAATTTTCAATATCAGGGTAAACCTCCATCTCCTCCACCTGCTGATCATCCTGAAGCTTAACTTCTTTCTCTGTGACAGACTGTAGATTCTGTGTCTGCTCTCTGATTTCTTCCTTTGCTGGCTGCAGCTCTTCTTGTTTTTCTGTCTCCTTGGACGTCTTTTGAGCTTTATCATCAGCTCCTTTGTCACTCCGTCTTTCTTTAAACTCTACATTTACTACCTCGGTGGATCTTTCTGGCTGCTCTCTGGTTTCTTCCTGTTTCTCTGCCTGGAGTTCGTTCTCTTCTTGGACCTCTTTGTGTTTCCTCTCTGCTGGTTCTTGGTGTATTTTCAGGTTTGGCCTCTCTCTAACTTCCCTGCTGACTGGAGGCTCAGTCTCTCTCTCATCCTTCTTTTCCTCTGTTTGCTCCAATTTGTCTTCTATTGGTTCCTTTTGTTTCACTAATTTTCCTTCTGTCATTCCAGTTATTTCTTGTTTCTTATCTTCAAGTTCTGCTTCTTGTTTTTCAGAGTCTATGACATGTTGGTCACCATTTCCTTTCTGTGTTTTGAGCTCTATATTCTCTGTATTGCTGTTTATATTTTTTTTCCCTTCTGGCTCAAACTCTCTCTCTTCCTTTGTCTCCTTCAAGTTCTGCTTCATTTGTCCATTTTGGTTCTCTGCTGTTCTTTCTGTCGTTCTTGTGAAGTCACCCTGGTTTCCCTTCAAATCATTTCCTTTCCTATCATGTTCAGCCTCACTCTCCTCTGTTTTGTCTCCTAAAAGTTGCTGGTCACCACTACTGTTCTGTTGGTTGCCATTTCCTTTCTCTTCTTGGACCTCTGTGTGTTTCCTCTCTGCTGTTTCTTGATGTATTTTCAGGTTTGGCTTCTCTGTAACTTCTCTACTGACTGATGGCAGCTGCTGTCCATGTTCTCCTCTGTCATCCTTCTTTTCCTCTGATTGCTTCAGTTTCTCTTCTGTTTGTTCCTTTTGGTTCATTAATTTCCTTTCTGTCATTCCAGTTATTTGTTGTTTCTCCTTCACGTTTTTATTTCTTTGTTTCTTTTGTTTCTCTGCTGTTCTTTCTGTCGTTCTCATGAATTCACTTTGGTTTCCTTCCTGATCGTTTCCTTTATCATCCTCATGTTCTGTCTTACTCTCCTCCTGTGTTTTGTCTTCTAAAAGATGTCTGTCACCATCTCTCTGTTGTGGTTCGACCTCTGTCTCATCTTTCACTCTCTCTCTTCTTCTGTTGAACTCTAACTCACGCTTCTTCTTGTTCTCCTGTTGCTTCTGTTTCTGTCCAGAACCTCTTTGTTCAGCTCGTTCCTGTTCTTTCCCTTTCTTTGTTTCTGCCTCTGTCTTGGCCACATCATTCTCTGGCTGTCTTTCGTCCATGGGCTGCACTTGCTGTGTCTCTTCTTCTTTCTGAACCTCCTGATCAGTGTGAACCAGTACGACTGGAAGTCCTGAAACTTCTTTAACTGGTTTAATCATCTTTTCTGCTTCGGACTTGTCCCAATCATTTTTTACTCGTCTTCCTAACAGGTTGTCCTGATTTTGGTGTCTTTGTGTTTCTTGTGTTGGAATCACAGTTACCTCTTCATCGTTCATAGGTGTCATTGTTTTCTCTCCTCCTGTGACGTCCATGTCCTGGTTCCAGGTTTCTGGTTTTGTCCTGAGCTGATCTTGCTGTGTCTCTCTTTCCATCACAAACTCAGCATCTTTATGTTCACTTTGAGATTTGAACTGCTCCCCTCTATTATCTTCATTGTTCTTTTCTTCTCTTGCTTCCATTAGCGGGACACTTTCTCCTTCTTCTTCCATCTTGATCTGGACTTCTGTGTTTTCACTTTTAGATGTGATCGCCTTGTGTTTCTCTGTCTGTTCAGCTCCATCCTCTGGGCTCATCATCTTGTTTTCTGCATGAACAGAGAAGCAGCAGAAGAATACAGATAAAATGAAAACTCATTCAGTCGTACATGTTGCTGTGTCATCAAAAAGCTTCAACGGTACTTTTAGAACATTTAGAAAGAAGTGAAATAAATTGATGACTTACTGGATTTTCTTTTCTGTTTCAGTTTCCACAAAACAAAGACAGCAGCGAGAACAATGACCAAAGCAGCACAGCCGATAACTGAGCCAATAACAACATGTTGACTAGAAGTGCTGGGAACCACGAAGAAATGATCTGAAATGTAAAACACAGAGCAACATGTTGTTCAACTGTCTACCTAAAAGATCACATCCTTAACTTATAAATGATTTTTACCTGGAACATAGAAGTGTGTCTCTCTGGTCTGGTTGATGTTCTTCTGTTGGACTCTACAGGTGAAGCTGTCGCTCTTCCTCACAGTCACTCTGCTGCTGACAGTATAGAGGTCATCAGGACCTCTGACTGTCTCTGTAGGTCCAGCAGAGAGGAGGTTTCCCTCAGAGTCCAGCCAGAACACCTCAGGCTCTGGATACCAGCCTTTAGCCTCACACTGGAGAACAGCTGTGCTGCTGTTTTTGGTCATGTTGACAACAGGTGAGGAGACAGCACCTGAAGATCAGATGTGGTTTTTAAAACTGGTTTTACAGCCTGTTATCACTGGCATTTCAGGTTAACTATCTCACTGTCACAGCCTTTAGCTGTCGCCAAAGATAGCATCGTTTTACCCAATGATGTTATTTCTGGAGTTCAGCTTATGCTGGCCTTCCAACAAAGGATCTTCCAAAAGATTTCATCATATAAAATCCTGAAAGTTTTGCCTTTGTTATGGCACACTTTGCTTGTTTCCTAAAAACTCTTGAAAAGTCTGACACCCTCACATATCTAAATGTGTCAATGCCAAAAGATCGAGATGATTGAGTTAAAAGTTTCACTGACCTTATACCAAACTCAAAAGTTTTTTCAAAGTTTTTGAGTGTATTGTGTATTGAGAGTATTTTTAAACCGTGATGATGGCAACGTTGGTCTGGCAGTCAACCTCTTTGATTGGATTAAAAGTATCTCAATAAATACTGAATAAATCGCAATAAAATTTTCATGACACCCAAAGATGACCTTCAGGATCCACCAACATTCTTGTGCCACTAGCAGGTAATGAACTTCATATTGTTTAGGTTCCCACGTAAGTGAGTCACAAATAAAAGTTAAAAATAACTTATACGTTTTTATATAATGAAATAAAATAAACCTGCTTACCGACAACAAGCTGAACTTTAGACTCCCCCACATCTGGAACGAAGCATTTGTACTCTCCCTCATCAGACAGCCTCACTTTGGAAAGAATCATTGAAATGTTTCCATTCTTCAGTTCATCAGTGAACAGTGACGTTCTTCCTTTGTACAAATGATGGTTTTTACTCTTCAGTTCCACACCGTCACGCCACACAAAGACGAATCTGGGGTTCAGGTCGGGTCTCGCCCACTCCACGGTCATCTCAAAAGCATTCATGGCAGGATTCAGGTGGCACGGCAGAATGACGTCCTCACCAACTAGTGCAACTACTGGTTCAGGCGGACCAATCACCAGATGCCGACCTGAAAGGAAACAGATTTTCGATGTTATTTCTCCAGCAAATGCAGAATACACAAATCAGACAGTGATGTGTTTAATTCACCTCTGCATGAGTGCATCACGGCGAGGAAGACCACAGTGAAGGCAACAAAGTTTGGCCTCACATGAAACATCCTGGAGATCTGAAACGATTAAAACAGAACACTTCATATTATACAACAAGTAGTTCTGGACAAAGTAATCTGATTACATGTTCACACTATCCTCAGCACTAAAAATATATCCAAATGAAACATGATTTATTTGTTTTAAAAGTACAATTAAGATGTCATGATATCTTAGAAACCAGCAGATCATTAAAATATAATCATTATATATTTCACTCAATCAGAGAGGGTTGCTTTTGAAACGCTTTATTAATAAAAATAAATCTTACGATTTATTAATCATCATTTTATTAATGATTTCTTGTATTGATTAAATTTCTTTAATTTTGTGTGCAGTATGTCAGCAACTGCAGAGAAAACGTAATTTTTAAAGACTAGATGTCGACTAATATGAACTGAAGCAGAATATTTCATTAGTTAAAAACATTTTGGAAATAATTACATGTATCGTTTTCCAACACATTTTGAGTTTTGTGGAGTAAGACACACCCTCTCATGTAATATTGGTTATAAATAAATAAATAAATAAATAAATATCCCGGCTGCAAAAGGCAATAAACATGAAATATTAAACAAGTTTAAACAGATCTAAAAGAAAATACAGCAAATATAAACAGTATAAATATGACAAATATTCCTTCCTTCTCTCTCTCTCTCTCTCTCTCCCTCTCTCTCTCTCTCTCTCTCTCAGGTGAGACTTATTGTCTCGTCAGCGTGAGCTGACTTAAGGAGGTGTCTCTCTCTCTCTTCTTTTTCCCTGCAGGTGACCTGGTGAGGAGGTTGAGCTCTGGTTTCCTCATGCCAGGAGTCCGTCGATCTGTTTGGGTTTTGGTATTTTAGTTTTGGTTCGGAGGTTCCCTGGTAGTCCTGTTTTCGGTCTTTCCTTGTCATTTCTGTAGTGGGTGTAGGCAGGTTTAGTTTGGGGGTGGATGCGTAACTATGTATGTGTGTATGTATGTGTGTCAATGTAATCTTAGTATTGTTCTTTTCTTTGTCAGCTCGTGTGTACCCCCCTGCCTGGACTAGTTGTTGCACAGAGAACGCACAACCTAACAAGGTAATGTGCGATTTCTTCTGTATTTACAGTTTTTGTGTCGTATTTAAATCAATACTTACTAGGGGTGTAAAGTACACAATACTTAACTCGGTTTTGATGTCATGATTCGTTTTGTTTTTTTGTTGTTACAGTAACAAAATGCAAATTGTGAAAGTGAAATAAACCAATTTAAGCATTTAAGTCAAATGTAATGATATTTTTCAAAATTTAAAATTGGTGTTCGAGAGAAATGATGATTATGCATGCTTTTATTTTTCCGTTTAGATGCTGGCCTCTATACATACAGTTTAGGTTTAACCAAATTTGATGAGAGGTAAAGACTACGTAAAGAGTGCGTGATAGTGATGTATTCAGGACCTCTTGTCTCGATATCCCATGGATGTTGAATTTGGGTTGATCAGGTGTTGTTCAAATGTAGGTCATGTGTACTTCTTGGTCGGACGTGTAGTCCACGTACAGTAAAAGGCGTCATAAAACTTTTCATTCTGCACCTGCAGAAGACTTGATGTGGACGTGCAATTCCGACTGAATTTGTACGTCACGTGAACGTGCAAACTGGAGGTCGGCCGAAAAAGACTTGCTGCACCTTCAGGAGAGCAGACTGCTGCTCCTTCACATTTAACCTTTGAACACTTTTACAGTGAAAAACAAATCCTGTGTGCAGAGCGAGTCCTGTCTGACTTTAGTTTCACTTTCAAAGAACGTGAATAAAAACGTGCAGATCGACCGAAACCGACGTGATTTAAAGTCTTACATTAAAAAATAACTATTGTTTGAAATAAAATCTGATGATTTAATAACTGATGTGACTGTTTGTGGTTTTCATAAAGGTGCGGTACGTCAGAGAGGAGACCACACAAAGGTGTCCAAATCTACATATTACATATAACTATATTTCATATTGAAGTATAAGACAAACACATGAAACACATAACACTGATTCAAACGTGTTCTCACCTGTTGGTGTTTGAACTCTCCTGACTGTCGCTGCAGCAAAGTGTCAAAGTCCAAAGAGAGAGAGAGAGAGATTAGAGGGAGGCTGCTTCCGGTCACCTGAAGTAAACGCTGTGTTCAGGTGTCTCTGGACGATTTACTGCTTCCAATGTCAAATGCAGGACTGTGCTGCAAACTGTGCGGATGTAATGTGTCATCAATGTGAAAAGATGTGGCGTTTAACTTAACTAAACTAACTAAATATTTACTTGAATAAAAGTGCAAAGTGTAAATGTATTTGTTCTGATTACATTACTCATGAACCATGTCCCCAGCAGCGGCTGATATCAGCGACCAGTCCAGCAGCAGTCAGCCCAGCTCGGCGTCTGTCTTTCAGCCTTTTATTTCACCAAGCTCTCTGCCATACATATTACTTTATAATGTCAAAAATCTAAATTAGGACAAAAAAAGTCACAAAGATAAAAGCAAAAGCGTGTAAATGTAAGTGATACAATGTGTCATTAAAAAGTAAATATGAAACAAGGCACATGAAATATGGAGAATAAAAGTGAATATTGAAGATGTCAAAGAATTTAAAGTATTGTTACATAGTATATTCATTCACAAACACAGTAATACGCGACATTAAAAAGGGGATCAGTCTCAATTCTTAGTGAAAAACATACAAGATAGTTTAATATCAACAGAACATAAGGTCAAGTTTGATCCAAACACAACATGAACAATGTTTTAATTAAACTTCCGGGAACCGTGAATGTACAAAATGTATTTTAATAAACAAAATTTGAGTCCATGAAGTATCCGACATGTTTGAGTCTGTACCAGAGGTTTGGAAACGTCAACACTGCCGCACTGCCCACTCTCCTTTATCAGCATTTTTAATAAAAAAAATATATATGTACTTACAAGAGAAAGTATTTTGTTAGAATCAGTTTCACTGTGATTTTATGTAACAAGTTATTTCTATCCTTTTTTTCTTTAAAGACATCATTACCATTTTTTTTAAATCTCAAAAAGAAGTATTTCTGACATGACAGTCAAAAAACAAAACATAAAAACCAGATGATAGTGTTGCTTTAACTTCCCTGTACCTCAAGCAGCAGATTTTAATCTATAGATTGTGTTGTTGCACAGGTTTCTGGACAATATTTATTATATGCTACTGTCATTTGAAAAAAAAAAAAACACACCTGTGTGCACGCGGCCCAACAAATTGAACCATTGCCTGTTGTTTGGGTTTATTCCCAGCAGGGGTGAGTGTTGGACTAATATCTACAGTCTGAGAATTGTGACGCAATTCTGCTTCACATCTTGTCTTGATCTCATGTCCTTTCTGTAGAGGTCGAGGAAACGTGTTCAGGAAAGGACATAGGAGGTCGTTTTACTGACTGTTAGACTGCAGCCAAAGTATTAAGCAGGTCTCAGTGTGCAGGATAGACAATCTTCTGTTTTTATGCTTGTGGTATATTTTCTTACAAGAACTTCATAGCATTTCATTGTTCTCTAATGATGGCACAGTGTAATGTGAAGTGCATGTCTGAATGACCCTTCGACTTCTCTCTCTAAATAGAATATCATGTCTCTTTAGTTATGGCAAATTCAGCTATGAAAGACAACAATAGATGTTGGTTCCATAATGTGACATTCTCAGAATGTATGTTTGTTTGCCTGTCTGTGTGTATAAAAGCTAAACCAGGAGAAGAGGGCTTACAATTCGGCATAGGGGATTTGGATCAGAGATTGGATCAGGGGATACATCCCAAACTCACTTGTTTCTTCGAATAAAGTCCTAATTATTCAAGTCAAGATGAGTGGCGGTTCTTTGCTTTTCAACCAAGTTCACAGACCGACTTAGGCAGCCACGAAAAGTCACGACATGGTTTTAATTGTGATATTAAGAAGAAGAAAATTTGTGTCTTGGACGTTTGATTCAATAAAAGTACAACAATAAGACCTCAGGAATATGTCATTGTTGCAGGAAACCTTATTTTCTTTTCACATACAGATAACCTCATGACAATCAGTTAAGCAACAATGTCTTTCAACATTTTGCAGAAGTCGCAGCTTCTGGAAAAAAAAAAACGTTTTTGCATATTGTCGAATCATCCTTGAAGGCCTTATTTTTTTATACTAAAGAATGAAGAGCCTCTTTGAGCTCGCATTAATCTGAAAACATCATACTTTGGCTATAATGTCCAACAGCTGAGCAGATTATGCAGGCTCTTCACTCATCACAGAGCATCAGTTTGCATTTTCAGGGATGCACATGTTAGAGCAGCTTCGTTTTTATAATATGTTATTTATGGCCTGCTAGGTTTGTCACTGTATGGCTGGCAGATGTAGCTTTTTTGGTTGACATTATGAAGCATTAGAATGTGCTAGATGTTAACCTCTAACGACAGAACTGCTGGTGTCACAGTTGGAGGTGTTTCAAAGAAACACTTTGTTATCTTTTTGTGTTTCTTTGAAATACTTTTTAATACGTGTTTTCTTTAAGACAGTAAAATTTCACCATGTGTCCAGTACTTATTCTTTTTTTAGGTGGCCAGGGGGCGGCAGTAGCATCTCTCTCCACGTTTGCATGTCTATGCCCTTGTACCTTGTACTGCATGTGTGTGTCTGGGTTAAAATGCATGTCATAGAGTGAAAAAAGAATTTCCCCATTGAGGGATTAATAAAGTATATCTTCTTCAGATACAGACGTGAGCACAGGTGTAGCAGCAATCTTTCATCCATCCAATAATCCACATTACCCATAAGCCATAAGCTTGGCGTGTAAGGGCAGTTACAAAGTTACAAGTTCACTCTTGAACTACGTAAAGCGTCAAAAAACCGTCTTGCTCCTTTGGCTGCTTAATGTACCCGAGGGCCAGGTGGCTGTGACATCACCAACAACAATGATTAAAGGAGCATTTTTAGTTATTGATTAAAACAACAACTGTGTTTTTGTTGTTTTTTTGCCCCAGAATGTTTTGAGGAAGTAAAAACGAAGTGAGGTGCATTCAAAAGAGAAGTTGAGCAATTGTTGCATCAGGCTTCTTCTTTTTCTGCAAATGACTGAACTTTTTAATTATTTATTTATTGCACCTATTTCTTACCTCTGAGCCACGTCTCATGCCTCTTACTGAGTAGACTTACTTTGTGTCCAGCAAAGTCAATTCCCAGGGTGGTGTCAGTCCCTTTCCTTGTTAATTTTGTTGTTGGTAAAATTCTTTGGGTTTTTTTTTTGGTTCACATTATCCTCAACACATTTAATTACACACAATTAGTATAATGTCTATTTTGGGTAATTCTATCCTCCATTGCAGATGTTGTACTTGGGTGTTGTAGTCTGGTCTACATTCCAAGCCTCACCTCTGGTCAAGAGCTTTGTGAACTCCCCCTAATAATGAGATCACACAAATGCAGGTTGTCTGGGCTCAGCCATAGATATAGAGTGATGAACTTGGATATCTGGAGGGTGCTCAGACTATGTGGCCTGGGAACACCTCTGGGTCCCCCAGGAGAAGCTGGAATGTGTTGCTAGGTAGAAGGGACGTCTAGAATGCCACGCTTAACCTGCTGCCACCGCTACCTGACCCTAAATTTAAAAATAAATAAATTGCACATGCGCGAAAGCTGCACGCTGCCTGTTTCGCTCCTCCAGCCTTTGAGGTCGCTTTTTGACTTTTTGGCTGCTCGCTTACTGGTGTGTTTGGTGCTGTCTTGTTGAAACACCCATTTCAAGGGCATTTCCTCTTCAGCATAAGGCAGTATGACCTCTTCAAGTATTTTGATATAAGCAAATTGATCCATGACCCCTGGTATACGATAAATAGGCCTGACACCATAGTAAAAGTAAAAGTTTAAACAATTTCCCTACGGGGATTAATAAAGTACTTCTGATTCTGATTCTGTAAGAGAAACAGCCCCATAAGTACAAGTTCAGTTACTGGGGTGACATCAAATTTACAGCACCTGTGTAAACCTGAGTATACATGCTGCACTGAAAACCAAAACAAAAAAAGACATAGCTTCGGTAGTTGAGTGCTTCTTTGTCTTTTGACCTCTTTAACCTTTTGATTTCGATTGATTGCTCTGGTTCTGTTTTTTGTTTTTGTATGGGACTCTGTGTGTGTGTGTGTGTGTGTGTGTGTGTGTGTGTGTGTGTGTGTGTGTGTGTGTGTGTGTGTGTGTGTGTGTGTGTGTGTGTGTGTGTGTGTGTGTGTGTGTGTGCTGGGGGCGTGAGGGTCTGTGGGCATAAGAAAGAGAGGGAGAGAGATGGGAATGTGCAAAATGTGGTGAGCAAAAAAAATACTTTTTCCCTGTGCACACACTTTGTCTTCTTCTCTGTGCACATACACACACACACAAATAATATTCTCAATACACACATTCATACCACACTTTTACATCAATACCAACACACCAAGACCATTTTAGTTGTAATTATGTGTTTTACTGCCAAGCAATAGTCGGAAATGCAACAGAAAAAGATCTCAATGAAACAGTATGGAATGGAGCCCCCAGCCATATAGTGGAAGATGACGTGAAATGATGGATAATGATTTTTTTTTTCAAGTCAAAAGCTTCGATTGAGCTTCGAAAAAGTTGTCATATGCACAACATTGTTTTATGCCAAAATTAGAGTAGGATCAAAAGTGTATGTTAGAATGGGAGTCAATGGTACAAAAAATGTTCTGAGGAAATCCAGAGGAACTTTCTTTTCTACACAGTGTATCATAGCCCTGTTATTAAATCTAAGGTTGGACTTATAAAATTGTATAAAAACCCAAAATCTTAGAAAGTTTTGTCTCACTACCATTAACACAGGCAAAATTATAGAGTTTTTTCAAGTGAAAAGTGCACAAAATGTACCAAGGGAAGCATAAGGGTTAAAGGAAAAAAAGGGTATAGTTAATTTTGAAGCGTTGAAAGACATTCCTATAATTTTGTTAAATGTTTTTTTTGTTTCCAAAACTCATCTTTTTGATAAGTAAATAACTGAGTGTCATTATTCTAAAATCTGAGTGTTGTGATTTTATTGCATTAACCTGAGAGTAGGGAATAATTTCATATTTAAAGAGACACATAGACACTTTTGGTTTAAAATCGGTAGTGAAACTAAAACTCTAAAAGATGAATTTATTAGAGGTGAGTTTAAATAATTTCACGTGTTTAATGTAAAAAGAGATCCAAGATAATTATTAAAACTAAATTAATCAGGGTTAACAACGTTTGATAAAGAACCCAAAAGCCCTTCCCTAATCATATATCTACTAAGGGGAGTGCTACATACAGATAACCTCATGACAATCAGTTAAGCAACAATGTCTTTCAACATTTTGCAGAAGTCGAGGCTTCTGAAAAAAAAAAAACGTTTTTGCATATTGTCGAATCATCCTTGAAGGCCTTATTTTTTATACTAAAGAATGAAGAGCCTCTAAAAGGTGAAATTCATCAGAGGTGAGTTTAAATAATTGAATGTGTTTCATGTAAAAAGGGATCCAGGATAATTATTAAAACTAAATTAATCAGGGTTAACAACGTTTGATAAAGAACCCAAAAGCCCTTCCCTAATCAATATATCTACTAAGGGGAGTGCTACATACAGATAACCTCATGACAATCAGTTAAGCAACAATGTCTTTCAACATTTTGCAGAAGTCAAGGCTTCTGAAAAAAAAAAACGTTTTTGCATATTGTCGAATCATCCTTGAAGGCCTTATTTTTTATACTAAAGAATGAAGAGCCTCTAAAAGGTGAAATTCATCAGAGGTGAGTTTAAATAATTGAATGTGTTTCAGGTAAAAAGGGATCCAAGATCATTATTAAAACTGAGTTAATCAGGGTTAACAACATTTGATAAAAACCCAAAAGCCCTTCCCTAATCAGTATATCTACTAAGGGGAGTGCTACATACAGATAACCTCATGACAATCAGTTAAGCAACAATGTCTTTCAACATTTTGCAGAAGTCGAGGCTTCTGAAAAAAAAAATGTTTTTGCATATTGTCGAATCATCCTTGAAGGCCTTATTTTTATACTAAAGAATGAAGAGCCTCTTTGAGCTCGCATTAATCTGAAAACATACTTTGGCTATAATGTCCAACAGCTGAGCAGATTATGCAGGTTCTTCACTCATCACAGAGCATCACAGTTTGCATTTTTCAGGGATGCACATGTTAGAGTTTTACACTTCCTATATATCGGGCATGTCCAAAGTCTGTCCCGGCGGCCAATTGCGGCCCAGTGGTCAGATTTCATGTGGCCCACAGCTTTGTTTTTTTTTAACATGTTATTATTGTTGGTCCCCCTTTATTTCCTCTTGAGTTTTACAGTTCATATATATGTATATGGCTGGTCTACAAAGCATTTTTCAGCATTTGAACCTGCCAACCTTGCCTCTATAGCACAGTAGTTTGTTTTTGCCGCAGAATGTTGTAAGGAAGTAAAAACGAAGTGAGGTGCATTCAAAAGAGAAGTTGAGCAATTGTTGCATCAGGCTTCTTCTTTTCTGCAAATGACTGAACTTTTTAATTATTTATTTATTGCACCTATTTCTTACCTCTGAGCCACGTCTCATGCCTCTTACTGAGTAGACATACTTTGTGTCCAGCAAAGTCAATTCCCAGGGTGGTGTCAGTCCCTTTTCTTGTTAATTTTGTTGTTGGTAAAATTCTTTGTTCTTCTTTTGGTTCACCTTATCCTTGCCACATTTAATTACACACAATTGGTATAATGTCTATTTTGGGTAATTCTATCCTCCATTGCAGATGTTGTACTTGGGTGTTGTAGTCTGGTCTACATTCCAACCCTGACCTCACCTATATATTTAAGAGTTTAAACGATTACAGAACAGTATAACAGCTGGTTTTCCATCAAAAAATATGAATTAATAATCAGAAGAACTATTAGAGTAGCTCCACATTTGTTTCTTGAAAAGTTGACACCACAGAAGTCACAGTTGGAGGGTGGTTTCGGAGGAACCACTTTGTGATCCTTGGTGTTGTCTCTATAATATCTCTTGTGTTTCTTCAGACAGTTAAATTTCACTAAGCTTGTAAGGTCACAAAAAACGTCTTGCTCCTGGCTGCTTAATGTACTGGGGGGCCAGTGGCCGGACATCACCAAACCAATGGTTAAGGATCATTTCAGCATTTTTAAAGCAAACTACTCTTAACATTGTCAGTATGACTCTTATAACAGTAACAGTAACGATAACAAGACCTCAGGCGTGAGCCATTGTTGCACTCCACAGGTTTTTCCTTATCATCATAACTTGCATATTTGTAGTTATTGATTAAGACAATTGCCCCAGAATGTTTTGAAGAAGTAAAAACATTTTTTTCATTTCATCTCTGCCACATCCCCATACCCAGAGATGTAAAGTAACGAAGTGGAACTACTTAAGTACTGTACTTAAGTACTAAAATGCAGTATCTGTACTTTTTTGGACTATTATTTTTTTTACCCAACTTCTACTTTTACTGCACTACATATTTTTGATGAATTTAATACTTTAACTCCGATACATTTTTCATGTGCTGAGTCGTTACTCGTTACTATTGTAGCGTCCAGCCGGACACGTGATGAATGACGAGGCGATATTGAACAAACTGCATTTATTGCTGAACAGTTTGGTTCCAGGACTCGGTGACTGTCGGCCAGAACCACGCCAAAAAACCAACTGAACAGTCCCGGTCACATCAACCTCGCTCGTGCGCCGTACGTCATACACCTGACTCACCCAGGTGCGCTCTCTCACCTGCTGCCCCGCCCCCTCGCTCTGCATTCATTCAGACGCATTTACAGACCATGGGAAATCACAGAACTCTACCATGAACATTGTAACACTGTAACATTAGAAGCTGTGCCTTTAATAAATATTTGAAATAATATAAACAACAGTACTTGTACTTTTACTTTCAGTACTTGAGTAGAATTTTTTTACATACTTCTACTTGCAGTACTTAAGTACAAAACATTTAGAATACTTTAGTACTTTTACTTAAGTATGGTGTTTAAAGAACACTTCAACTTCTACTCAAGTCAGTTTTTTGATATAGCACTTGTACTTGTACTCCACTCCTTTACTCCAGTACTTTATACATCTCTGACCATACCTATTCTACTGCATCAGCTTTGTGGGAAAAACATTTCTCTTTATGCCAAATCATCACTGAAGGCTGTTTTTATCTTGTATTTTATAATGAACAAGGAATAAGCTCATAAGCAGCACTAACAAGTCACTACATGATGAAGGGTACACTAAGACATAAACTAAGACATGAATAAAACAGCTATACATTTGTTCTATGTGTGCAAATACAAATTAAGTGAGGTGCATTCAAAAGAGAAGTTGAGTAATTGTTGCATCAGGCTCTTGTTGGGTCGCCCTTTTTTTTAAATTAAATTCTCTTTTTAAGCATTAAATTTATGCATCTGTGTTGTATATGAACAAACTGTTCTTCTTTATCTTTACCTCCTGGGCACCTACTGGCAGACCCCAGAGGTCACTGGAGGGACTATATAGCCCATGTGGCCAGGGAACACCTCCAGGTCCTAGGAGAAGCTGGAATTTGTTGCTGGGTAGAGGGGACGTCTGGAACGCCACGCTTAACCTGCTGCCACCGCTCCATGACCCCCAATAAGCATGAGGACATGGATGGATGGATGGATAATTTATGGATAGTCTTTCTAAACTCAATTTATCTATCTATCTAGTCCAATTTCATACAAAGTAAGGATTGCCACCATAAAATACCATAAAATAATAATGCTTTTTTTTAAGTAGACTCAGAATAAAGAATAAATGGCATGTTCAAAGTTAACATTAAACAAAGGAGGGTAAAATATGACACGGTTGGGGTCAAGGTTAACCCAAAGGCCATGTCTATATACTACTGCTTTCTTAATGATGTTTCTGAGAACAGGAACCGAGTTCCCTTTTTTGATGAAGATGATGAGGTAAGTAGCTGTATATAAGATCTGGCGTTTCTCTTGTTCAGTGTCTCTGCACAGGACGATTGAATCCACAGATAGTGAGAAGGAGAAGAAGTCATTCTGCAGCAGGTTCTGATTTCCTTTACCGGACTCACAGTGTGTACAGGTTGTCTGTTCTCTACAGAATTATCATTAACGTGTCTGTCTTTCTGTATTTAAGGTAATCCCACTCTCCACCATGAAGTTGCTGACTGTGTCCGCATTTCTTTGTGCCATGATAGCTCTGACCAGAGCTGCTGGTGAGTATTATGTATAAGAAATGCTGCAGATGAATGTATTGCACGATGACAATCAGGTTATTAACTCCAGTGTCAAACTTTGTAGCTCTTGGGCCGGCGATCAAAACAGGTCAGTGAACTTTTTTCTTTCCTTGATAAAAGCTTATTATTGTGGTAGTTTATTTCTATTATTTTGCATTGTGTTTTTTATGTTCAATGCAATTTTATCATATTACAAAGCGACTTATGAAAATGGAAACAATCAAGGTACAGTGCACCTGTACATTCCACCAAAATTTGTTCTTTTGTTTAACTCTGCATAACCCACCAAACTTTCTCAGCAAAGAATCACCTGGTCAATGGGTCCCCATCTTGCCCTTTTGGCTGGTCTGAGTTCAATGGGAGATGCTTCCACTTCGTTCCAAAAGCCATGACTTGGGACAAAGCTGAGGTAATGAGTTTGACTTTGATTCAGTGCATTAAACTTTCACAGTATGTCTATTTGCTATAAATGGATGTTTGGTTAATTAGCTGCTGATTTGGTGTCTTCTTTTTTACTTTGTGCCTTCCTGTCTGTTCTCCACTGTAGTCAAACTGTCGCTGGATAGGTGGACACCTCGCATCCATTAACAACATCCTGGAGTACAATGAGATTCAGAAACTGATTAGGCGCGCCACTTATGCAGACAAATCAGCATGGGTCGGAGGCTCTGATGCACTAGGGGTATTTTATTCATTATTGCATAAGTTGCAAATACTACACATATTTATTGTATGTTATTTTATACAATATTAAACTATACTTATACTATATTTAATATTCCATACCATATTATAGCATTATTTATTCATTTCTACGTCATATACCATATTTCTCTTGAATGTGTAGAAGAATAATACTGGTTGTGGGTACTACATGCATATAGCTTTTCCCTTCAATTTTGACTTGAATTAGTTCTGTATTATCATTATTATTATTTAAAAAAAATACAAGCGGCTGAAATGAGCTTCCTTCGCAGGGTGGCTGGGCTCTCCCTTAGAGATAGGGTGAGAAGCTCGGCCATCTGTGAGGAGCTCAGAGTAGAACCGCTGCTCCTCCGCATCGAGAGGAACCAGTTAAGGTGGCTCAGGCATCTCGTAAGGATGCCTCCTGGACGTCTCTCTGGTGAGATGTTCCGGGCACGTCCCTCCGGGAGGCGGCCCCGGGGAAGACCCAGGACACGCTGGAGGGACTATGTCTCTCTGCTGGCCTAGGAACTCCTTGAGGTCCCCCCTGGTAGAGCTGGATGAAGTGGACGGGGAGAAGGAAGTCTGTGCTTCCCTGCTGAAGCTGCTGCCCCCACAATCCAATAACGTATAAAGCGGGAAAAGACGTGATTATTATTATTATTAGTAGTAGTAGTAGTAGAAGTAGTAGTAGTAATATTGTTGTTGTTAGACCACCTTCCTCTTTGGGATTAGTAAAGACTACTTAAATATACTCCACTCCTCCTAAACTTCAATTTTCTTTTAGGAGGGTAATTGGTTCTGGAGTGATGGTACACAATTCAGTTATTCCAACTGGTGTCCTGGAGAACCCAATAACCTCCAAGGCCAGCAGCATTGCCTTCAGATCAATCATGGAGGTAAGAAATCATAGTGCTTTATCTAGGACTGACTTAATAATGTTCATTTTATTGTTAAAATTTGATGAATGATTGATGAATACCAGACAAAGAACTCATGTATCTCTGGATCAGATAATCTTGTTTCCATCACATCAGTAGTTCATCATCAATACAGTATTGCATCATTTACATGATTAACTGATATTAAAGCAAAGAGGGGGTGCTGTTGTTCATTACATTGTTTTTTTGTACTTGAAGCTGGAAAGTGCTGGGATGACGTCAGCTGTTACGAGTATAGACCGTCCGTCTGTGCCAAGAAAATCTGATGGTTCCTGTGCTGCCACAGAGACTTGAAAGCATCTTTCTTTTTCTTTTGAGTTTCTTCATCTCATTTCAAATCTGTATCGCTGTAACGCTGCTTAAGGAATGAAGCGACAAGTGACATAAACTGGAGCTGGACTGTCTCTTTGGCCTTGTGCTTTTCAATAAGAGCAGACTGAATGTGTTATGAGAAGAATGCCTTCTGCTAAGTGTACTGATATTTCTTCATTCAATAATAATAAAGGCTCAAGCATTGAACAAACTGGTCTGTCTGAAATATGTTATGACTATAGGGAGTTTGGTGTAGCGCAGTGAGCTTGGGTTTAATTCAAACTGCAGATAGAAGTTCAACTTTGTGGTGCAAAGTTTGTTACATTCTAAGAAAGATGACAACCATTAATGTAACGTTAATGCAATGGTCATTAGAACACCTGTAAAGTGAAGTGATACATGTAGCTTCTACATTTCTACACAAAATAACGTGGGATGTGCTACTCACCTTCCAGGGCAACATAATAATAACACTTTCAAAATAAAGTGCTTCACAAGGCAATAAAAATGAGATAAATGATAGAAAGTAGAAATAAACAATAAAACAAACTTTTAAAACAGACCAATGATAAATATAAATAATAAAATATAATAAAATAATGCTATTTCCACACTGACATTATAATGGCTAAAATAAAGTAATGAATCTAAAACATGATTTATTTGTTTTAAATGTACAATTAAGATGTCATGATATCTTAGAAACCAGCAGATCTCAGTTACAAGTTCACTCTTGAAGCTGAACCATCGAAAAAAAACAACGTCTTGCTCCTTTGGCTGCTTAATGTACCTGAGGGCCAGGTGGCTGTGACATCACCAACAACAATGATTAAAGGATCATTTCAGCATTTTTAAAGCTAAACTACTCTTAACATTGTCAGTATGGCTCTTATATCAGTAACAGTAACGATAACAAGACCTCAGGCGTGAGCCATTGTTCCACTCAACACTTTTTTTCCTTATCATCATGACTTGCATATTTGTGGCTATTGATTAAGACAACAACTGTGTTTTTTGTTTTTTTGCCCCAGAATGTTTTGAGGAAGTAAAAACGAAGTGAGGTACATTCAAAAGAGAAGTTGAGCAATTGTTGCATCAGGCTTCTCCTTTTTCTGCAAATGACTAAACTTTTTAATTATTTATTTATTGCACCTATTTCTTACCTCTGAGCCACGTCTCATGCCTCTTACTGAGTAGACATACTTTGTGTCCAGCAAAGTCAATTCCCAGGGTGGTGTCAGTCCCTTTCCTTGTTAATTTTGTTGTTGGTAAAATTCTTTGTTCTTCTTTTGGTTCACCCTATCCTTGCCGCATTTAATTACACACAATTGGTATAATGTCTATTTTGGGTAATTCTATCCTCCATTGCAGATGTTGTACTTGAGTGTTGTAGTCTGGTCTACATTCCAAGCCTCACCTCTGGTCATGAGCTTTGGGAACTTTCCCCAAAAATGAGATCACACAAATGCAGGGTGTCTGGGCTCAGCCATAGATATAGAGTGATGAACTCGGATATCTGGAGGGAGCTCGGAGTAGAGCAGCTGCTGAGCTGCCTCCTGGGCACCGACTAGGTTAAACTGGCAGACCCAGAGGTCGCTGGAGGGACCATATAGCCCATGTGGCCTGGGAACACCTCTGGGTCCCCCAGGAGAAGCTGGAATGTGTTGCTGGGTAGAAGGATGTCAGGAACGCCATGCTTAACCTGCTGCCACTGCAACCTGACCCTCAATAAAAAAAAAATTAAAAAAATGCGCATGCGCGAAAGCTGCACGCTGCCTGTTTCGCTCCTCCAGCCTTTGAGGTCGCTTTTTGGCTGTTCGCTTACTGGTGTGTTTGGTGCTGTCTTGTTGAAACACCCATTTCAAGGGCATTTCCTTTACAGCACAAGGCAGTATGACCTCTTCAAGTATTTTGATATAAGCAAATTGATCCATGACCCCTGGTATACGATAAATAAGCCTGACACCATAGTAAAAGTAAAAGTTTAAACAATTTCCCTACGGGGATTAATAAAGTACTTCTGATTCTGATTCTGTAAGAGAAACAGCCCCATAAGTACAAGTTCAGTTACTGGGGTGACATCAAATTTACAGCACCTGTGTAAACCTGAGTATACATGCTGCACTGAAAACCAAAACAAAAAAAGACATAGCTTTGGTAGTTGAGTGCTTCTTTGTCCTTTGACCTCTTTAACCTTTTGATTTCGATTGATTGCTCTGGTTCTGTTTTTTGTTTTTGTATGGGACTCTGTGTGGTTGTGTGTGTGTGTGTGCATTAGTTTGTGTGTGTGTGTGTGTGTGTGTGTGTGTGTGTGTGTGTGTGTGTGTGTGTGTGTGTGTGTGTGTGTGTGTGTGTGCATGAGTGTGTGTGTGAGTATGTGTGTGTGCTGGGGCGTGAGGGTCTGTGGGCATAAGAAAGAGAGGGAGAGAGATGGGAATGTGCAAAATGTGGTGAGCAAAAAAAATACTTTTTTCCTGTGCACACACTTTGTCTTCTTCTCTGTGCACATACACACACACACAAATTATGTTCTCAATACACACATTCATACCACACTTTTACATCAATACCAACACACCAAGACCATTTTAGTTGTAATTATGTGTTTTACTGCCAAGCAATAGTCAGAAATGCAACAGAAAAAGATCTCAATGAAACAGTATGGAATAGAGCCCCCAGCCATATAGTGGAAAATGACGTGAAATGATAGGTAACAGATTTTTTTTTTCAAGTCAAAAGCTTCGATTGAGCTTCGAAAAAGTTGTCATATGCACAACATTGTTTTATGCCAAAATTAGAGTAGGGTCAAAAGTGTATGTTATAATGGGAGTCAATGGTACAAAAAATGTTCTGAGGAAATCCAGAGGAACTTTCTTTTCTACACAGTGTATCATAGCCCTGTTATTAAATCTAAGGTTGGACTTATAAAATTGTATAAAAACCCAAAATCTTAGAAAGTTTTGTCTCACTACCATTAACACAGGCAAAATTATAGAGTTTTTTCAAGTGAAAAGTGCACAAAATGTACCAAGGGAAGCATAAGGGTTAAAGGAAAAAAAGGGTATAGTTAATTTTGAAGCGTTGAAAGACATTCCTATAATTTTGTTAAATGTTTTTTTTGTTTCCAAAACTCATCTTTTTGATAAGTAAATAACTGAGTGTCATTATTCTAAAATCTGAGTGTTGTGATTTTATTGCATTAACCTGATAGTAGGGAATAATTTCATATTTAATGAGACACATAGACACTTTTGGTTTAAAATCGGTAGTGAAACTAAAACTCTAAAAGATGAATTTATTAGAGGTGAGTTTAAATCATTTCATGTGTTTCATGTAAAAAGAGATCCAAGATAATTATTAAAACTAAATTAATCAGGGTTAACAACGTTTGATAAAGAACCCAAAAGCCCTTCCCTAATCAGTATACCTACTAAGGGGAGTGCTACATACAGATAACCCCATGACAATCAGTTAAGCAACAATGTCTTTCAACATTTTGCAGAAGTCGAGGCTTCTGAAAAAAAAAAAAACGTTTTTGCATATTGTCAAATCATCCTTGAAGGCCTTATTTTTTATACTAAAGAATGAAGAGCCTCTAAAAGGTGAAATTCATCAGAGGTGAGTTTAAATAATTGAATGTGTTTCATGTAAAAAGGGATCCAAGATCATTATTAAAACTGAGTTAATAAGGGTTAACAACATTTGATAAAAAACCCAAAAGCCCTTCCCTAATCAATATATCTACTAAGGGGAGTGCTACATACAGATAACCTCATGACAATCAGTTAAGCAACAATGTCTTTCAACATTTTGCAGAAGTCGAGGCTTCTGAAAAAAAAACAAAAAACGTTTTTGCATATTGTCGAATCATCCTGGAAGGCCTTATTTTTTATACTAAAGAATGAAGAGCCTCTAAAAGGTGAAATTCATCAGAGGTGAGTTTAAATAATTGAATGTGTTTCAGGTAAAAAGGGATCCAGGATAATTATTAAAACTAAATTAATCAGGGTTAACAACGTTTGATAAAGAACCCAAAAGCCCTTCCCTAATCAATATATCTACTAAGGGGAGTGCTACATACAGATAACCTCATGACAATCAGTTAAGCAACAATGTCTTTCAACATTTTGCAGAAGTCGAGGCTTCTGAAAAAAAAAACGTTTTTGCATATTGTCGAATCATCCTTGAAGGCCTTATTTTTTATACTAAAGAATGAAGAGCCTCTTTGAGCTTGCATTAATCTGAAAACATCATACTTTGGCTATAATGTCCAACCTTACCTGACCTATGTCATACACCTGACTCACCCAGGTGCGCTCTCTCACCTGCTGCCCCGCCCCCCGCTCTGCATTCATTCAGACGCATTCACAGACCATGGGAAATCACAGAACTCTACCATGAACATTGTAACACTGTAACATTAGAAGCTGTGCCTTTAATAAATATTTGAAATAATATAAACAACAGTACTTGTACTTTTACTTTCAGTACTTGAGTTTTTACATACTTCTACTTGCAGTACTTAAGTACAAAACATTTAGAATACTTTAGTACTTTTACTTAAGTATGGTGTTTAAAGAACACTTCAACTTCTACTCAAGTCAATTTTTTTCATATAGCACTTGTACTTGTACTCCACTCCTTTACTCCAGTACTTTATACATCTCTGACCATACCTATTCTACTGCATCAGCTTTGTGGGAAAAACATTTCTCTTTATGCCAAATCATCACTGAAGGCTGTTTTTATCTTGTATTTTATAATGAACAAGGAATAAGCTCATCAAGCAGCACTAACAAGTCACTACATGATGAAGGGTACACTAAGACATAAACTAAGATATGAATAAAACAGCTATACATTTGTTCTATGTGTGTAAATACAAATGAAGTGAGGTGCATTCAAAAGAGAAGTTGAGTAATTGTTGCATCAGGCTCTTTCTGGAGCGCTCTTTTTTTTATTAAATTCTCTTTTTAAGTATTAAATTGATGCATCTGAGTTGTATATGAACACACTGTTCTTCTTTATCTTTACCTCCTGGGCACCTACTGGCAGACCCCAGAGGTCACCGGAGGGACTATATAGCCCATGTGGACAGGGAACACCTCCAGGTCCGCCAGGAGAAGCTGGAATTTGTTGCTAGGTAAAGGGGACGTCTGGAACGCCACGCTTAACCTGCTGCCACCGCTCCATGACCCCCAATAAGCATGAGGACATGGATGGATGGATGGATAATTTATGGATAGTCTTTCTAAACTCAATTTATCTATCTATCTAGTCCAATTTGATACAAAGTAAGGGTTGCCACCATAAAATACCATAAAATAATAATGCTTTTTTCAAAGTAGACTCAGAATAAAGAAGAATAAATGGCACGTCATCATGTACCACTGATTTCTTAATGATGTTTCTGAGAACAGGAACTGAGTTCCCTTTTTTGATGAAGATGATGATAAGGAGCTGTATATAAGATCTGGCGTTTCTCTTGTTCAGTGTCTCTGCACAGGACGATTGAATCCACAGATAGTGAGAAGGAGAAGAAGTCATTCTGCAGCAGGTTCTGATTTCCTTTACCGGACTCACAGTGTGTACAGGTTGTCTGTTCTCTACAGAATTATCATTAACGTGTCTGTCTCTCTGTATTTAAGGTAATCCCACTCTCCACCATGAAGTTACTGACTGTGTCCGCATTTCTTTGTGCCATGATAGCTCTGACCAGAGCTGCTGGTGAGTATTATGTATAAGAAATGCTGCAGATGAATGTATTGCACGATGACAATCAGGTTATTAACTCCAGTGTCAAACTTTGTAGCTCTTGGGCCGGCGATCGAAGCAGGTCATTGAACTTTTTTCTTTTTCTTTCCTTGAGGAAAAGCTTATTGTATTGTGGTAGTTTATTTCTATTATTTTGCATTGTGTTTTTTATGTTCAATTAAATTTTATTTATTATATTACAAAGCGACTTATGAAAATGGAAACAATCAAGGTACAGTGCATCTATGTTAGTGCATCAATTACTTCAGTGACAGTTGTAGAGGGCGATACATGTGTCATGTCCAGTTGTTGGTAGTGTTGCAGAGGACGTCCTCTCTGTAGAGCTGGAGGTCTTCAAGAGTCTGTGAAGGTAGAGAGGGACATCCACCAAAATTTGTTCTTTTGTTTCACTCTGCATAACCCACCAAACTTTCTCAGCAAATCGTGACTGGTCCCCATCTTGCCCTTTTGGCTGGTCTGAGTTCAATGGGAGATGCTTCCACTTCGTTTCAGAAGAAATGACTTGGGACAAAGCTGAGGTAATGAGTTTGACTTTGATTCAGTGCATTAAACTTTCACAGTATGTCTATTTGCTATAAATGGATGTTTGGTTATTGAGCTGCTGATTTGGTGTCTTCTTTTTACTTTGTGCCTTCCTGTCTGTTCTCCACTGTAGTCAAACTGTCGCTGGATAGGTGGACACCTCGCATCCATTCACAGCATCCTGGAGTACAATGAGATTCAGAAACTGATTAGGCACGCCACTTATGAAGACAAATCAGCATGGGTCGGAGGCTCTGATGCACTAGGGGTATTTTATTCATTATTGCACAAGTTGCAAATACTACACATATTTATTGTATGTTATTTTATACAATATTAAACTATACTTATACTATATTTAATATCCATACCATATTATAGCATTATTATTTATACATTTCTACGTCATATACCATATTTCTCTTGAATGTGTAGAAGAATAATACTGGTTGTGGGTACTACATGCATATAGCTTTTCCCTTCAATTTTGACTTGAATTAGTTCTGTATTATTATTATTATCATTATTATTATTATTTCAAAAAAATACAAGCGGCTGAAATGAGCTTCCTTCGCAGGGTGGCTGGGCTCTCCCTTAGAGATAGGGTGAGAAGCTCGGCCATCTGTGAGGAGCTCAGAGTAGAACCGCTGCTCCTCCGCATCGAGAGGAACCAGTTAAGGTGGCTCAGGCATCTCGTAAGGATGCCTCCTGGACGTCTCCCTGGTGAGATGCGGGCACGTCCCTCCGGGAGGCGGTCCCGGGGAAGACCCAGGACACGCTGGAGGGACTATGTCTCTCTGCTGGCCTGGGAACTCCTTGAGGTCCCCCTGGTAGAGCTGGATGAAGTGGCCGGGGAGAAGGAAGTCTGTGCTTCCCTGCTGAAGCTGCTGCCCCCACAATCCAATAACGTATAAAGCGGGAAAAGACGTGATTATTATTATTATTATTATTATTATTAGGAGTAGTAGTAAGTAGTAGTAGTAATATTGTTGTTGTTAGACCACCTTCCTCTTTGGGATTAGTAAAGACTACTTAAATATACTCCACTCCTCCTAAACTTCAATTTTCTTTTAGGAGGGTAATTGGTTCTGGAGCGATGGTACACGATTCAGTTATTCCAACTGGTGTCCTGGAGAACCCAATAACTTCCAAGGCCAGCAGAATTGCCTTCAGATCAATTATGGAGGTAAGAAATCATAGTGCTTTATCTAGGACTGACTTAATAATGTTCATTTTATTGTTAAAATTTGATGAATGATTGATGAATACCAGACAAAGAACTCATGTATCTCTGGATCAGATAATCTTGTTTCCATCACATCAGTAGTTCATCATCAATACAGTATTGCATCATTTACATGATTAACTGATATTAAAGCAAAGAGGGAGTGCTGTTGTTCATTACATTGTTTTTTTGTACTTGAAGCTGGAAAGTGCTGGGATGACCAGCTGTTCCACTCATAGACCGTCCGTCTGTGCCATGAAAATCTGATGATCCTGTGCTGCCACAGAGACTTGAAAGCATCTTTCTTTTTCTTTTGAGTTTCTTCATCTCATTTCAAATCTGTATCGCTGTAACGCTGCTTAAGGAATGAAGCGACAAGTGACATAAACTGGAGCTGGACTGTCTCTTTGGCCTTGTGCTTTTTAATAAGAGCAGACTGAATGTGTTATGAGAAGAATGCCTTCTGCTAAGTGTACTGATATTTCTTCATTCAATAATAATAAAGGCTCAAGCATTGAACAAACTGGTCTGTCTGAAATATGTTATGACTATAGGGAGTTTGGTGTAGCGCAGTGAGCTTGGGTTTAATTCAAACTGCAGATAGAAGTTCAACATTGTGGTGCAAAGTTTGTTACATTCTAAGAAAGATGACAACCATTAATGTAACGTTAATGCAATGGTCATTAGAACACCTGTAAAGTGAAGTGATACATGTAGCTTCTACATTTCTACACAAAATAACGTGGGATGTGCTACTCACCTTCCAGGGCAACATAATAATAACACTTTCAAAATAAAGTGCTTCACAAGGCAATAAAAATAAGATAAATGATAGAAAGTAGAAATAAACGATAAAACAGACCAATGATAAATATAAATAATAAAAATATAATAAAATAATGCTATTTCCACACTGACATTATAATGGCTAAAATAAAGTAATCAATCTAAAACATGATTTATTTGTTTTAAATGTACAATTAAGATGTCATGATATCTTAGAAACCAGCAGATCTCAGTGTGCAGGATAGACAATCTTCTGTTTTTATGCTTGTGGTATATTTTCTTACAAGAACTTTATAATATTTAATTGTTCTTACCTGATGGCACAGTGGAATGTGAAGTGCATGTCTGAATGACCTTTTGACTTCTCTCTCTGAATAGAATATCATCTGTCTTTAGTTATGGCAAATTCAGCTATGAAAGACAACAATAGATGTTGGTCAATCGGCAATAAGCAGTAACAAAGTTACAAGTTCACTCTTGAAGCTGAACCATCGAAAAAAAAACGTCTTGCTCCTTTGGCTGCTTAATGTACCTGAGGGCCAGGTGGCTGTGACATCACCAACAACAATGATTAAAGGATCATTTCAGCATTTTTAAAGCTAAACTACTCTTAACATTGTCAGTATGGCTCTTATATCAGTGACAGTAACGATAACAAGACCTCAGGCGTGAGCCATTGTTCCACTCAACACTTTTTTTCCTTATCATCATGACTTGCATATTTGTGGCTATTGATTAAGACAACAACTGTGTTTTTTGTTTTTTTGCCCCAGAATGTTTTAAGGAAGTAAAAACGAAGTGAGGTACATTCAAAAGAGAAGTTGAGCAATTGTTGCATCAGGCTTCTTCTTTTTCTGCAAATGACTAAACTTTTTAATTATTTATTTATTGCACCTATTTCTTACCTCTGAGCCACGTCTCATGCCTCTTACTGAGTAGACATACTTTGTGTCCAGCAAAGTCAATTCCCAGGGTGGTGTCAGTCCCTTTGTTCTTCTTTTGGTTCACCTTATCCTTGCCGCATTTAATTACACACAATTGGTATAATGTCTATTTTGGGTAATTCTATCCTCCATTGCAGATGTTGTACTTGAGTGTTGTAGTCTGGTCAACATTCCAACCCTCACCTCTGGTCATGAGCTTTGGGAACTCTCCCCAAAAATGAGATCACACAAATGCAGGGTGTCTGGGCTCAGCCATAGATATAGAGTGATGAACTCGGATATCT
>CM014101.1:24513824-24556827 GCA_004119915.2 Collichthys lucidus | reverse complement strand
AGTGTCTGTTACTGTGTCATGTCTGTCGGTGTGTCAGTGTCTGTCGGTGTCTGTTACTGTGTCAGTGTCTGTCGGTGTGTCAGTGTCTGTCGGTGTCTGTTACTGTGTCAGTGTCTGTCGGTGTCTGTTACTGTGTCAGTGTCTGTCGGTGTGTCAGTGTCTGTCGGTGTCTGTTACTGTGTCAGTGTCTGTCGGTGTCTGTACTGTGTCAGTGTCTGTCGGTGTGTCAGTGTCTGTCGGTGTCTGTTACTGTGTCAGTGTCTGTCGGTGTCTGTTACTGTGTCAGTGTCTGTCGGTGTCTGTTACTGTGTCAGTGTCTGTCGGTGTGTCAGTGTCTGTCGGTGTCTGTTACTGTGTCAGTGTCTGTTACTGTGTCAGTGTCTGTCGGTGTCTGTTACTGTGTCAGTGTCTGTCGGTGTCTGTTACTGTGTCAGTGTCTGTTACTGTGTCAGTGTCTGTCGGTGTCTGTTACTGTGTCGGTGTCTGTTACTGTGTCAGTGTCTGTCGGTGTCTGTTACTGTGTCAGTGTCTGTCGGTGTGTCAGTGTCTGTCGGTGTCTGTTACTGTGTCAGTGTCTGTTACTGTGTCAGTGTCTGTTACTGTGTCAGTGTCTGTTACTGTGTCAGTGTCTGTCGGTGTCTGTTACTGTGTCAGTGTCTGTTACTGTGTCAGTGTCTGTTACTGTGTCAGTGTCTGTCGGTGTCTGTTACTGTGTCAGTGTCTGTTACTGTGTCAGTGTCTGTCGGTGTCTGTTACTGTGTCAGTGTCTGTTACTGTGTCAGTGTCTGTTACTGTGTCAGTGTCTGTCGGTGTCTGTTACTGTGTCAGTGTCTGTTACTGTGTCAGTGTCTGTCGGTGTCTGTTACTGTGTCAGTGTCTGTTACTGTGTCAGTGTCTGTTACTGTGTCAGTGTCTGTCGGTGTCTGTTACTGTGTCAGTGTCTGTTACTGTGTCAGTGTCTGTTACTGTGTCAGTGTCTGTCGGTGTCTGTTACTGTGTCAGTGTCTGTCGGTGTCTGTTACTTACGGCCTCCCCGCTGGGTTTGAGCCGGTCCAGGAGCAGCTGCAGAGAGTCCATGTGCACGGACCGACACCGGAACCGGGTCACCGAGTTATGACGTCATAACGAGGAAACGCTGTAAACAACCCGCTCGCGCGAAAAGCCTTCAAACGAGACTTCCTGTTAAACTTCCGGTTGAAGTACGGAGGCTGCAGAGGGTTAAAAGACTGCAGGACCCTGTGGTGTGTGTGTGTGTGTGTGTGTGTGTGTGTGTAATACCATAATTAACAGGTGAGCAGTCAGTTCTGTATATAAACACACACACACACACATCAGTCTGTTCTGTATATAAACACACACACACACACACACACACACACACACACACACACACACACACACACACATCAGTCTGTTCTGTATATAAACACACACACACACACACACACACATCAGTCTGTTCTGTATATAAACACACACACACATCAGTCTGTTCTGTATATAAACACACACACACACACATCAGTCTGTTCTGTATATAAACACACACACACACACACACACACACACACACACACACACACACACCACACACACACACACACATCAGTCTGTTCTGTATATAAACACACACACACACACACACATCAGTCTGTTCTGTATAAACACACACACACACACACATCAGTCTGTTCTGTATATAAACACACACACACACACACACACACACACACACACACACACACACACACACACAACACACACATCAGTCTGTTCTGTATATAAACACACACACACACACATCAGTCTGTTCTCTATAAAACACACACACACATCAGTCTGTTCTGTATATAAACACCACACACACACACACACACCACACACACCAGTCTGTTCTGTATAAAACACACACACACACACACACACACACATCAGTCTGTTCTGTATATAAACACACACACACACACATCAGTCTGTTCTCTATATAAACACACACACACACACACACACACACACATCAGTCTGTTCTGTATATAAACACACACACACACATCAGTCTGTTCTCTATATAAACACACACACACATCAGTCTGTTCTGTATATAAACACACACACACACATCAGTCTGTTCTGTATATAAACACACACACACACATCAGTCTGTTCTGTATATAAACACACACACACACATCAGTCTGTTCTGTATATAAACACACACACACATCAGTCTGTTCTGTATATAAACACACACACACACACACACACATCAGTCTGTTCTGTATATTAACACACACACACACACACACACATCAGTCTGTTCTGTATATTAACACACACACACACACACATCAGTCTGTTCTGTATATAAACACACACACACACATCAGTCTGTTCTGTATATAAACACACACACACACACACATCAGTCTGTTCTGTATATTAACACACACACACACACATCAGTCTGTTCTCTATATTAACACACACACACACACACATCAGTCTGTTCTGTATATAAACACACACACACACACACACATCAGTCTGTTCTGTATATTAACCACACACACACACACACATCGTCTGTTCTGTATATAAACACACACACACCACACATCAGTCTGTTCTGTATAAAACACACACACACACATCAGTCTGTTCTGTATATAAACACACACACACAATCGTCTGTTCTGTATATAAACACACACACACACACCCACACACACACACACACACACACACACCAGTCTGTTCTGTATATAAACACACACACACACACACACACACACACATCAGTCTGTTCTATATAAACCACACACACCACACACACACACACACACATCAGTCTGTTCTGTATATAAACACACACACACACACACACACACACACACACAACATCAGTCTGTTCTGTATATAAACACACACACACACACACACACACACACACACACACACCAGTCTGTTCTGTATATAAACACACACACACACACACACACACACACACACACACACACACACACACACATCAGTCTGTTCTGTATATAAACACACACACACACACATCAGTCTGTTCTGTATATTAACACACACACACACACACATCAGTCTGTTCTGTATATAAACACACACACACATCAGTCTGTTCTGTATATAAACACACACACACACACACACATCAGTCTGTTCTGTATATAAACACACACACACACACACACAACACACACACACACACACACACACACACACACATCAGTTGTTCTGTATATAAACACACACACACACACACATCAGTCTGTTCTGTATATTAACACACACACACACACACACATCAGTCTGTTCTGTATATAAACACACACACACACATCAGTCTGTTCTGTATATAAACACACACACACATCAGTCTGTTCTGTATATAAACACACACACACATCAGTCTGTTCTGTATATAAACACACACACACACACACACACACACACACACACACACACACACACCAGTCTGTTCTGTATATAAACACACACACACACACACACACACACACATCAGTCTGTTCTGTATATAAACACACACACACACACACACACACACATCAGTCTGTTCTGTATATAAACACACACACACACACACACATCAGTCTGTTATGTATATAAACACACACAGACACATCAGTCTGTTCTGTATATAAACACACACAGACACATCAGTCTGTTCTGTATATAAACACACACACACACACATCAGTCTGTTCTGTATATAAACACACACAGACACATCAGCCTGTTCTGTATATAAACACACACACACACATCAGTCTGTTCTGTATATAAACACACACACATCAGTCTGTTCTGTATATAAACACACACACACACACATCAGCCTGTTCTGTATATAAACACACACACACACACATCAGTCTGTTCTGTATATAAACACACACACACATCAGTCTGTTCTGTATATAAACACACACACACACACACACACACACACATCAGTCTGTTATGTATATAAACACACACACACACATCAGTCTGTTCTGTTATATAAACACACACACACATCAGTCTGTTCTGTATATAAACACACACACACACACACACACACACACACACATCAGTCTGTTATGTATATAAACACACACACACACATCAGTCTGTTCTGTATATAAACACACACACACACATCAGTCTGTTCTGTATATAAACACACACACACACACACACACACACATCAGTCTGTTATGTATATAAACACACACACACACACATCAGTCTGTTCTATATATAAACACACACACACACATCAGTCTGTTATGTATATAAAACACACACACACACACACACACACACATCAGTCTATGTATATAAACACACACACACACACATCAGTCTGTTCTATATATAAACACACACACACACATCAGTCTGTTCTATATATAAACACACACACACACATCAGTCTGTTATGTATATAAACACACACAGACACACACATCAGTCTGTTCTGTATATAAACACACACACATGAGTCTGTTATGTATATAAACACACACACACACACACATCAGTCTGTTATGTATATAAACACACACAGACACACACATCAGTCTGTTCTGTATATAAACACACACACATCAGTCTGTTATGTATATAAACACACACACACACATCAGTCTGTTCTGTATATAAACACACACACACACATCAGTCTGTTCTGTATATAAACACACACACACACATCAGTCTGTTCTGTATATAAACACACACAGACACACACATCAGTCTGTTCTGTATATAAACACACACACACACACATCAGTCTGTTCTGTATATAAACACACACACACACACACACACACACACACACACATCAGTCTGTTCTGTATATAAACACACACACACACACATCAGTCTGTTCTGTATATAAACACACACACACATCAGTCTGTTCTGTATATAAACACACACACACACATCAGTCTGTTCTGTATATAAACACACACACACACACATCAGTCTGTTCTATATAAACACACACACACACATCAGTCTGTTCTGTATATAAACACACACACACACACACACATCAGTCTGTTCTGTATATAAACACACACACACACACACATCAGTCTGTTCTGTATATAAACACAGACACACACACACACATCAGTCTGTTCTGTATATAAACACACACACACACACACACATCAGTCTGTTCTGTATTAAACACACACACACACATCAGTCTGTTCTGTATAAAACACACACACACACATCAGTCTGTTCTGTATATAAACACAGACACACACACATCAGTCTGTTCTGTATATAAACACAGACACACACACACACATCAGTCTGTTCTGTATATAAACACACACACACACATCAGTCTGTTCTGTATATAAACACACACACACACATCAGTCTGTTCTGTATATAAACACACACACACACACATCAGTCTGTTATGTATATAAACACACACACACACATCAGTCTGTTCTGTATATAAACACACACACACACATCAGTCTGTTCTGTATATAAACACACACACACACACACACACATCAGTCTGTTATGTATATAAACACACACACACACACATCAGTCTGTTCTATATATAAAACACACACACACACATCAGTCTGTTATGTATATAAACACACACACACACACACACACACATCAGTCTGTTATGTATATAAACACACACACACACATCAGTCTGTTATGTATATAAACACACACACACACATCAGTCTGTTCTGTATATACAAACACACACACAACATCAGTCTGTTCTGTATAAAACACACACACACACACACACACACATCAGTCTGTTATGTATATAAACACACACACACACACACATCAGTCTGTTCTATATATAAACACACACACACACATCAGTCTGTTATGTATATAAACACACACACACACACACACACACACATCAGTCTGTTCTATATATAAACACACACACACACATCAGTCTGTTCTATATATAAACACACACACACACATCAGTCTGTTATGTATATAAACACACACAGACACACACATCAGTCTGTTCTGTATATAAACACACACACATCAGTCTGTTATGTATATAAACACACACACACACACACATCAGTCTGTTATGTATATAAACACACACAGACACACACATCAGTCTGTTCTGTATATAAACACACACACATCAGTCTGTTATGTATATAAACACACACACACACATCAGTCTGTTCTGTATATAAACACACACACACACACATCAGTCTGTTCTGTATATAAACACACACACACACATCAGTCTGTTCTGTATATAAACACACACAGACACACACATCAGTCTGTTCTGTATATAAACACACACACACACACATCAGTCTGTTCTGTATATAAACACACACACACACACACACACACACACACACACACATCAGTCTGTTCTGTATATAAAACACACACACACACACACATCAGTCTGTTCTGTATATAAACACACCACACACATCAGTCTGTTCTGTATAAAACACACACACATCAGTCTGTTCTGTATAAACACACACACACACACACATCAGTCTGTTCTGTATATAAACACACACACACACACATCAGTCTGTTCTGTATAAACACACACACACATCAGTCTGTTCTGTATATAAACACACACACACACACATCAGTCTGTTCTGTATAAAACACACCACACACACACATCAGTCTGTTCTATATATAAACACACACACACACATCAGTCTGTTCTGTATATAAACACACACACACACATCAGTCTGTTCTGTATATAACACACACACACACACATCAGTCTGTTCTGTATATAAACACACACACACACATCAGTCTGTTCTGTATATAAACACACACACACACACATCAGTCTGTTCTGTATATAAACACAGACACACACATCAGTCTGTTCTGTATATAAACACAGACACACACACACATCAGTCTGTTCTGTATATAAACACACACACACACATCAGTCGTTCTGTATAAAACACACACACACACACATCAGTCTGTTCTGTATATAAACACACACACACACATCAGTCTGTTCTGTATATAAACACACACACACACACATCAGTCTGTTCTGTATATAAACACACACACACACACACATCAGTCTGTTCTCTATATAAACACACACACCACACATCAGTCTGTTCTCATATAAACACACACACACACACACACATCAGTCTGTTCTGTATATAACACACACACACACACACACACACACACATTATGTCATTAGACTTTATTAATTTATTAGACTCTACCCTTCATCATCATCTCCATCATGACACAAACAGTCCTGTTGTCATGGTTACAAGAGCGTGTGAGTGTGTGTGGCTTGTGTGTGTTATGTTGTGTGTGTGTTGTGTGTCAGTGTTCTCAGAATGTGGTTCTCTCTCTCCAGCTGTTGGTTCTTCTCTTGCAGTTCTCGGATTTGTTCCTTCAGAAGCTCCACCTCCTCTCTGACCGCCAGCATCAGGTGACTCTTCACCAGGTCCTACACACACACACACACACACACACACACACACACACAACACACACACACACACACAGGTCAGTGCGGATGTTCCACTCTGAACAGCAGAGGGCGCACTCACAGCACAAATAATTACATTTTCATGATACTGGTCAATGTTTCTGCCTCTTAAAGGAAATGTGAACTGTTGACTCTGTCTTTATATTCTATAAACTACAGTAAACCAACAGTATAAACTACAGTAAAATCACAGTATAAACTACAGTAAAATCACAGTATAAACTACAGTAAAATCACAGTATAAACTACAGTAAACCAACAGTATAAACTACAGTAAACCAACAGTATAAACTACAGTAAACCAACAGTATAAACTACAGTAAAATCACAGTATAAACTACAGTAAAATCACAGTATAAACTACAGTAAACCAACAGTATAAACTACAGTAAAATCACAGTATAAACTACAGTAAAATCACAGTATAAACTACAGTAAAATCACAGTATAAACTACAGTAAACCAACAGTATAAACTACAGTAAACCAACAGTATAAACTACAGTAAACCAACAGTATAAACTACAGTAAAATCACAGTATAAACTACAGTAAAATCACAGTATAAACTACAGTAAACCAACAGTAAAAACTACAGTAAAATCACAGTATAAACTACAGTAAAATCACAGTATAAACTACAGTAAAATCACAGTATAAACTACAGTATAAACTACAGTAAAATCACAGTATAAACTACAGTAAAATCACAGTATAAACTACAGTAAAATCACAGTATAAACTACAGTAAACCAACAGTATAAACTACAGTAAACCAACAGTATAAACTACAGTAAAATCACAGTATAAACTACAGTAAAATCACAGTATAAACTACAGTAAACCAACAGTATAAACTACAGTAAAATCACAGTATAAACTACAGTAAAATCACAGTATAAACTACAGTAAAATCACAGTATAAACTACAGTAAACCAACAGTATAAACTACAGTAAACCAACAGTATAAACTACAGTAAAATCACAGTATAAACTACAGTAAACCAACAGTATAAACTACAGTAAACCAACAGTATAAACTACAGTAAAATCACAGTATAAACTACAGTAAAATCACAGTATAAACTACAGTAAACCAACAGTATAAACTACAGTAAAATCACAGTATAAACTACAGTAAAATCACAGTATAAACTACAGTAAACCAACAGTATAAACTACAGTAAACCAACAGTATAAACTACAGTAAACCAACAGTATAAACTACAGTAAAATCACAGTATAAACTACAGTAAAATCACAGTATAAACTACAGTAAACCACAGTATAAACTACAGTAAAATCACAGTATAAACTACAGTAAAATCACAGTATAAACTACAGTAAAATCACAGTATAAACTACAGTAAACCAACAGTATAAACTACAGTAAACCAACAGTATAAACTACAGTAAACCAACAGTATAAACTACAGTAAAATCACAGTATAAACTACAGTAAAATCACAGTATAAACTACAGTAAACCAACAGTAAAAACTACAGTAAAATCACAGTATAAACTACAGTAAAATCACAGTATAAACTACAGTAAAATCACAGTATAAACTACAGTATAAACTACAGTAAAATCACAGTATAAACTACAGTAAAATCACAGTATAAACTACAGTAAAATCACAGTATAAACTACAGTATAAACTACAGTAAAATCACAGTATAAACTACAGTAAAATTACAGTATAAACTACAGTAAAATCACAGTATAAACTACAGTAAACCAACAGTACAAACTACAGTAAAATCACAGTATAAACTACAGTAAAATCACAGTAATAACTACAGAAGACACAGTAGAATCACAGTATAAACTACAGTAAAATCACAGTATAAACTACAGTAGAATCACAGTATAAACTACAGTAGAATCACAGTATAAACTACAGTAAAATCACAGTAATAACTACAGAAGACACAGTAGAAACACAGTAGAAACTTCAGTAGAATCACAGTATAAGCTACAGTAGAATCAGTATAAACTACAATAGAATCACAGTATAAACTACAGTAAAATCACAGTATAAACTACAGTAAAATCACAGTATAAACTACAAAAGAATCAAAGTAGAATCACAGTAAAATCACATTATAAACTACAGTAGAATCACATTAAAAACTATAGTAAAATCACAGTAGAATCACAGTATAAGATATAGTAGAATCACAGTAGGATCACAATATAAACTACAGAAGAATCACAGTATGAACTACAGTAAAATCACAGTATAAACTACAGTAAAATCACAGTATGAACTACAGTAAAATCACAGTACGAACTACAGTAAAATCACAGTACGAACTACAGTAAAATCACAGTATAAACTACAGTAAAATCGCAGTATGAACTACAGTAAAATCACAGTATAAACTACAGTAAAATCACAGTACGAACTACAGTAAAATCACAGTATAAACTACAGTAAAATCACAATATGAACTACAGTTATATCACAGTATGAACTACAGTAAAATCACAGTACGAACTACAGTAAAATCACAGTATGAACTACAGTTATATCACAGTACGAACTACAGTAAAATCACAGTATGAACTACAGTTATATCACAGTACGAACTACAGTAAAATCACAGTACAAACTACAGTAAAATCTCAGTATAAACTACAGTAAAATCACAGTATAAACTACAGTAAAATCACAGTACAAACTACAGTAAAATCACAGTATAAACTACAGTAAAATCTCAGTATAAACTACAGTAAAATCACAGTATGAACTACAGTAAAATCACAGTATAAACTACAGTAAAATCACAGTATAAACTACAGTAAAATCTCAGTATAAACTACAGTAAAATCACAGTATAAACTACAGTAAAATCACAGTATAAACTACAGTAGAATCACAGTATAAACTACAGTAAAATCACAGTACAAACTACAGTAAAATCACAGTACAAACTACCGTAAAATCACAGTATGAACTACAGTAAAATCACAGTATAAACTACAGTAAAATCACAGTATAAACTACCGTAAAATCACAGTACGAACTACAGTAAAATCACAGTACAAACTACCGTAAAATCACAGTATGAACTACAGTAAAATCACAGTATAAACTACAGTAAAATCACAGTATGAACTACAGTAAAATCACAGTATAAACTAGAGTAAAATCACAGTATGAACTACAGTAAAATCACAGTATAAACTACAGTAAAATCACAGTATGAACTACAGTAAAATCACAGTATAAACTACAGTAAAATCACAGTATGAACTACAGTAAAATCACAGTATAAACTACAGTAAAATCACAGTATAAGCTACAGTAAAATCACAGTACGAACTACAGTAAAATCACAGTACGAACTACAGTAAAATCACAATACGAACTACAGTAAAATCACAGTATAAACTACAGTAAAATCACAGTATAAGCTACAGTAAAATCACAGTACAAACTACAGTAAAATCACAGTATAAACTACAGTAAAATCACAGTACGAACTACAGTAAAATCACAGTATAAACTACAGTAAAATCACAGTATAAACTACAGTAAAATCACAGTACAAACTACAGTAAAATCACAGTATAAACTACAGTAAAATCACAGTACAAACTACAGTAAAATCACAGTACAAACTACAGTAAAATCACAGTATAAACTACAGTAAAATCACAGTATAAACTACAGTAAAATCACAGTACAAACTACAGTAAAATCACAGTATAAACTACAGTAAAATCACAGTATAAACTACAGTAAAATCACAGTACAAACTACAGTAAAATCACAGTATAAACTACAGTAAAATCACAGTACAAACTACAGTAGAATCACAGTATAAACTACAGTAAAATCACAGTATAAACTACAGTATAATCACAGTACAAACTACAGTATAATCACAGTATAAACTACAGTAAAATCACAGTACAAACTACAGTAAAATCACAGTAGGAATTAAACTCACCATGGCCTGCTCAATTTTGTTGTCGATGGCGATCAGACTGTTACTGGAACTACTGTAAGACACAGAGAGACAGACAGCTGAGAGACAGACAGCTGAGAGGCAGACAGCTGAGAGACAGACAGCAGAGAGACAGACAGCTGAGAGGCAGACAGCTGAGAGACAGACAGCTGAGAGACAGACATGGTGAGATGAAAATGAGTCATGTTGATGGAAACATGGTCACAAACTCGTCAATAGACTAGTCCTTGTCCACAGATTCGTCCACAGACTCGTCCACAGACACAAACTCAACCATGTCCAGTTGTCCACAGATTCGTCCACAGACTCGTCCACAGACACAGACTCGTCCATGTCCACAGACTCGTCCACAGACACAGATTTGTGCACAGACACAGATTCGTCCACAGACACAGATTCGTCCACAGACACAGATTTGTCCACAGACTCGTCCATGTCCACAGATTCGTCCACAGACACAGACTCGTCCACAGACACAGATTCGTTCATAGACACAGACTCGTCCACAGACACAGACTCGTCCACAGATTCGTCCACAGACACAGACTCGTCCACAGACACAGATTCGTCCACAGACTCGTCCACAACCACAGACTCGTCCACAGACACAGATTCGTCCACAGACACAGATTCGTCCACAGACACAGACTCGTCCACAGACACAGACTCGTCCACAGACACAGATTCGTTCACAGACTCGTCCACAGACACAGATTCGTCCACAGACACAGATTTGTCCACAGACACAGACTCGTCCACAGACACAGATTCGTCCACAGACTCGTCCACAGACACAGACTCGTCCACAGACACAGATTCGTCCACAGACACAGACTCGTCCACAGACACAGATTTGTTCACAGACTCGTCCACAGACACAGACTCGTCCACAGACACAGACTTGTCCACAGACACAGATTCGTTCACAGACTCGTTCACAGACACAGACTCATCCACAGACACAGATTCATCCACAGACTCGTCCAGAGACACAGACTCGTCCATGTCCACAGACTTGTCCATGTCCACAGATTGGTCCACAGACACAGATTTGTCCACAGACTCGTCCACAGACACAGATTCGTCCACAGACACAGACTCGTCCACAGAGACAGATTCGTCCATAGACACAGACTCGTCCACAGACACAGACTCGTCCATGTCCACAGACTCGTCCATGTCCACAGACTCGTCCAGAGACACAGACTCGTCCATGTCCACAGACCCGTCCATGTCCACAGATTCGTCCACAGACACAGACTCGTCCACAGACACAGACCCGTCCACAGACACAGATTCGTTCACAGACTCGTCCACAGACACAGACTCGTCCACAGACACAGATTCATTCACAGACTCGTCCACAGACACAGACTCGTCCACAGACACAGACTTGTCCACAGACACAGACTCGTTACCTTTGGCAGAAGAGCAGCAGTGACATCATAGTGGCTTCGGAGCCCCGCCCACTGTGTGGCGCTCTAAGAGGGACTGACCAATGAGGGTGAGGGGCAGTGGGGAGCAGTGGATTCTGGGACAGGGCTGGGGGCGGGGCTGGCAGGGTCATGTGAGGTTGTGGTTGGTTGGTAGTTCTGGGCCGGGCCTCAATGATTGGCTGACCCCAGGAGGGCGGGGTTAGTGATCTAATCCTGGGTTTGGGTTCAGAGGTCATCAGCCCAGCACCCGGCCAGGACTCCCTTACACCCAACACGTGACCTTTGACCTTTCTACGATCCCGTAACACAACAGGTTTCTCTGGTTGCTTAGCAACAAGCTGCAGAGTCCTGAGTGGGAGGGGTGGAGTTGACGGAGGACGCCGTTGAGGACGAGGACAGGGGGCGGGGTCACACAGGGGAGAGGACGGCTGCTGTCGCCCTGAGATCATTTTCTTCACACTACTAAACATCTCCAACCAATCACAGCCCACCATCAAACATGACCGTCCAATCAGAGCTCAGGTTCAGAGTGCAGGAAACTGTTGACCAATCACAGCCAGGATCAATCATCAAATCAATCAGGAGATGATTCACAGACTGTCCAATCACCTCAATCCACTCAATCCTCTGTTCCTGATTAAGGTCCAAAATGTCCCTTGTTAACGTCCTCTGTCCCTCGTTAACGTCCTCTGTCCCTCGTTAACGTCCTCTGTCCCTCGTTAACGTCCACTTAGTCCACTCATTGTTGTCCCTCGTGAATGTCCAGTGTTTGGGGACAAAATAAGTCCACCCAGACTGTCTGTGATTGGCTTAGGTCCTCGTCCAATCAGAAGCAGCTGTCCAGATGTTAACCTCAGTCTAAAACTCTAAACGAGTGCGAGACATCAGCCCTGTCTGTCTCTCTCTCTGTCTCTCTGTCCCACACACACTCACTCACTGCTCTCTGATTGGCTGTTGTCTCATTCCAGCTCCAGCCCACTCACTGTCACAGCCAATAGGAACCCTGCAGTGGAATTCTCCTCCCGCCCACTCAGAGTGAGTCAGAACACAGAGCTTCATTCATTCGTCCACACAGACGCACGTTTAAAAACATAAACAAAGGTCAGCTGAGCTTTGCATGATAATGAATGTGCAGTGACTGTTAAAGAGAGTAAAGAGTTAAAACTTTGAACGTGAACTGCTTCAAACATCGTTTCTTAAACTGCGTCTTCATGTTCAGTCTGAGTCTCTAACATGCGAGCAGGTTGTAACTCTGTCGCTGTCTCTAACGTCCTGTGACTGATTTCAAAGACTCGTCATGACGTTAGCTCAGCAATGAAGTCAGCTAACGTCAAAGCGTGTCACATGTTGTCATGTTGTGGTCTTAGCTGGCTAACGTATCACAGTCGTCCAGACTCTCCGGGCTGATCTGCCTGTGAACTGTCTGTCTTGTTGTATTTCAGTCCTTTGCGAGATGGTCGGACACACGCAGCAACAAAACACCCTGTGAGTGTTATTTTAGCTTTCAGCTAACGTGATCCAAGGTACTGACTCATGTCTGGAGACGTTCGATGTTAGCTAACAATGAATGATGTAACAAAGCAAAGGAGAGCGATGGAGGAAGGAGCTAACACGCTGACTGTAACTGAAGCTGAGCGGTCAGCCGGCTGGCCGTGGCTCCGCCGTGGCTCCGCCGTGGCGTGGCTGTTGGTCGCTTCGTGGTGTTGGCTGATGGGTGATTTGTAAAAGGCGAACTAGTTAGCACGACTAAGCTAACGGTCCAGATAAAATACAGGCACATGACGGATAGTAACGTTACGTTAACGTGATGTAACGATGATCGGAGCAATGGAAACCTGACTGCAGTTCAATGAACGACCAAAGGTGTCGCTGTTAACAACGTTCTCTGAACGTTACAGAGTTTAAACATGAATCTGCTTCTACAGGCGACACGATCTGCATTTATGACATCATCAGAGTCCGAGCCAATCAGAGAGCGAGAAAATCTAATATGAAAAACACTCAGACGTCCTGCTGACCCACCATGAATGAATAGGTCCTCTGTTCGTCCAACCAACACACACACACACACACACACACACACACACAGAAACACACACCACACACACACACAGAAACACACACAAACACACACACACACACACAGAAACACACACAGCAGTGTCAGCTGATTGTCAGAGCACTGAAAATAGACTTATGGTGTGTGTGTGTGTGTTGTGTGTGGTGTGTGTGTGTGTGTGTGTGTGTGTGTGTGTGTGTGTCTGTGTGTGTGTGTGTGTGTGTGTGTGGTATGTAGGTCAGCTGTGTGTCGCGCTGGTGTTAGCTTCAGTAGCATTAACACTGAACCTGTAGACCGGCTCAGACCTGAGGTGGTTCTGGTGGTTCTGGTGGTTCTGGTGGTTCTGGTGGTTCTGAGTCAACACTGAGTCCTGGCAGGTTTTTTATTGTCGCTGGTGTCGTTGCTTCGATCCCCCCATGAGGAAAACACTGACCTCATGACGTGTCTGTGCTGTACCAGTACAATCGGCCTTGAAGGGATAGTTTGATATTTCTGGTACTGGAATCGTCTTTAACCCGACGATGAGTTTCAGTGTCCAGAATATTTTATATATATTCAGAGGAGCCACAGAACATCTAAACTTCAGCCAAGCGCACGCTGTGAATGCTGCAGATCAGCTGTTCCTCACAGAAAACTCAGAAACACTAAATCACTAAAACAAAAACAAACAGCAACGCCAGTGACGGAGGAAAGTGCTGGAGCTGAATATACAAATGTAAGCTCGTATGATTTATATTTATATTGTGGAGGTCAGCTGATGGAGCTAACACTGCACGGTTACAGAGAGAAGAAGAAGAAGAAGAAGAAGAAGAAGAAGATGAACAAGAACAAGAAGAAGAAGAAGAAGAACAAGAAGAAGAAGAACAAGAAGAAGAAGAACAAGAAGAAGAACAAGAAGAAGAAGAGCTACCTGGGCTCCCCCGGCAGGTTGAAGATGGTTTGGTCCAGACTGAAGGCTGCTGGAGTCTGAACGGGGGTCAGAGTGGGATGGTACAGTCCAGCAGGGGGGGAGCTGGGCTGAGAGTGAGACAGCCTGAGGACAGACTGACAGAGAGACAGACAGGTGAGTGGCTGTGAACGTGTTAAAGATGCTCAGTCACTTCGTCCAATAGAAAGGTGTTTGTACCCGTCCTGCAGCATCCACGTCCAATCGCAGAGGAGGAGGGACGTTTCGTGGGCGGGGCGAGGGAGGTGGAGGGGTGGAGTCAAATCCTTGTACCCCCATTGGTTCAATGCGGTCCAGGAGCCGGATGTTAATTGGCTCTTGGTGCGTCGGGGAGGGCGGGCCGCTGCGCAGTACAAGACCCGCCCCCTGCCTCCCCCTGATTGGCTGAGCCAACAGGTGGGCAGTGTCCTGGGAGTGGACTCCGCCTCTCTCTATGTCCCGGCCAATCATCTCCAGGGACTCCAGTGAGTGGGCATGTCTCATTGTGTCCATCACTCGCCTGAACCCCGCCACTTCCTGACGCTCCGTGAAGTCTGTGCACGTCCATCGCCCACGGCGATACGGCTCGCCCCGCCCACCACTGCCAGCCCCGCCCACAGCCAACCGCACCACCCTGAACCTGGAAGAACACCCCGCCCCCTGCCCCGAGGCATCATGGGAGATGTATTTCCTCTTCAGAGAAGGCGTGGTTGGCTGGGAGGAGCTTCCCTGCAGCGTCCCGCAGGAGGAGGCTGCTGATTGGAGGATGGGCAGGACCACGCTGGGAGCTGATTGGCCAGCTGGAGTTTGAAGGTTGAAGTCTGAGGTCACACTGGTGATCTGGAAGCCACTCCTCTTTTTACCACCACTCATCGTTACACACACACACACACACACAGACTACACACTCACTGACACACAAACAAACAAAGAGACGTTTCAGTTCTGGATCGTGGCTACAACGAGATCAGTGATTGGTCGAGCCTGCTGCCGTGGTCCTGATGATGTTCATTATTATTATTAGCCACATTTATAATCACAGTTTTCTCTATCACTCAGGTGAGCCTCCGTCCTTGATGAGGCCGGCTGGTGTAGTTCGGCTGTGACGTTTTATGAAATATTATAACAACGTGAACTTTAAATAAAAAGTTCCCTCAGTGTTTCTTTACTGAATCTGTTTTTGGATTCATCTTCCAGCTGATCATGTTTCAGCTCATGTTAACGTCTTTATGTTGGATAACTTAATCTGCAGTGATGCATCATGGTCTACATGTTGTATCATGACATGTCCTAAAGATACAGGCATCACCAGCAGCTCTAACAGGAAGTGACGTCATGCATGGACGAGGTCAGCAGGTGACATGGAAAGACGTTCTCACTGTGACCCAACAGAATAATTTGAAGTATTTCAGCCACGACACGTCTGACCCCGACCCAGCCACAGGAGACGAGTCCTCAAAATGTATGATAACAAACACACAGATAGTTAGAAAGTAGAACTGTCTCACCACACATCCTGTCTGTCTCTCTGTCTCTCTCTCCTTGTAGTGGTCAGTGTCTCTCGCCCTGCAGCTTTCGTCTCAAACTCACTTTCTTCTTCTGTGTTTCCTGTTTCCTCTGACTCACTCTCTTCTGTTGCTGGTTGCTTCAGTCGGCTGCCTCTTACACAACCTGGATTAACGTGTGTGTGTGTGTGTGTGTGTGTGTGTGTGTGTGTTCAGTTCAGGTTCTGCAGGATCTCAGCTGTTGAAAGTTTGAAACCACAGTCACACGGTCAGCCAGTCGTACTATTTGTGTGTGTTTTTTAAACAGCTGCTGTTTCCTCACAAATTCACATTTTTCGCTCCTCAGCATGAAGTGTGTGTGAGAGCCACATGAGCTCATTCGATTGGACCGTTCGATGAAATATCTGCATGCTGATTGGCTGCTAGAGGATGACAACAGCACTTGACTTCCTGTCCAGAGAGCGTGAACAAGTAGTTTTGTGTTTGTGTGCGGATCCTCTGCATTCGTACAAACAGATTTAATTCAGATTTATTTAATATTTAACTTTCATTAGAAGCAGAGAGGTGACAGGAAGTGACATCACAGATAAACACTGACCTCCATGATGTCATCGTTCATGTCTGAAACTTTATGAATCATGTTTGTCATGGCTGCTGGTTACATGTCAACATGATACATTAAATCTGGTTTTTACATTAAGACCGTGTGTCTGTATGTTATATATATTCTGTGTGTTATATATACTGTGTGTATGTTATATATATACTGTCTGTATGTTATATATATTCTGTGTGTTATATATACTGTGTGTATGTTATATATATACTGTCTGTATGTTATATATATTCTGTGTGTTATATATCCTATGTGTATGTTATATATCCTGTGTGTATGTTATATATATCCTGTGTGTATGTTATATATCCTGTGTGTATGTCATACGTATATTCTGTATGTTATATATCCTATGTGTACGTTATATATATTCTGTGTGTATGTCATACGTATATTCTGTGTGTTATATATCCTGTGTGTATGTTATATATATTCTGTGTGTATGTCATATGTATATTCTGTGTGTGTTATATATACTGTGTGTATGTTATATATTCTGTGTGTATGTCATATGTATATTCTGTGTGTGTTATATATACTGTGTGTATGTTATATATCCTGTGTGTATGTTATATATCCTGTGTGTATGTTATATATATTGTGTATGTTATATATACTGTGTGTATGTTATGTATACTGTTTGTATGTTATATATACTGTGTGTATGTTATATATCCTGTGTGTATGTTATATATATCCTGTATGTTATATATCCTGTATGTTATATATATTCTGTATGTTATATATCCTGTGTGTATGTTATATATACTGTGTGTATGTTATATATCCTGTGTGTATGTTATATATATCCTGTATGTTATATATATTCTGTATGTTATATATCCTGTGTGTATGTTATATATCCTGTGTGTATGTTATATATATACTGTGTGTATGTTATATATCCTGTGTGTATGTTATATATATACTGTGTGTATGTTATATATATACTGTGTGTATGTTATATATATACTGTGTGTATGTTATATATCCTGTGTGTATGTTATATATATCCTGTGTGTATGTTATATATCCTGTGTGTATGTTATATATATACTGTGTGTATGTTGCATATCCTGTGTGTATGTTATATATATACTGTGTGTATGTTATATATATACTGTGTGTATGTTGCATATCCTGTGTGTATGTTATATATATACTGTGTGTATGTTATATATACTGTGTGTATGTTATATATCCTGTGTGTATGTTATATATATACTGTGTGTATGTTATATATACTGTGTGTATGTTATATATCCTGTGTGTATGTTATATATATACTGTGTGTATGTTATATATACTGTGTGTATGTTATATATATACTGTGTGTATGTTATATATATCCTGTGTGTATGTTATATATCCTGTGTGTATGTTATATATATACTGTGTGTATGTTGCATATCCTGTGTGTATGTTATATATATACTGTGTGTATGTTGTATATCCTGTGTGTATGTTATATATATACTGTGTGTATGTTATATATACTGTGTTTATGTTATATATTTTCTGTGTGTATGTTATATATACTGTGTGTATGTTATATATATTCTGTGTGTATGTTATATATACTGTGTGTATGTTATATATCCTGTGTGTATGTTATATATATTCTGTGTGTTATATATACTGTGTGTATGTTATATATCCTGTGTGTATGTTATATATATCCTGTGTGTTATATATACTGTGTGTATGTTATATATATCCTGTGTGTTATATATACTGTGTGTGTGTTATATATACTGTGTGTATGTTATATATCCTGTGTGTATGTTATATATATACTTTGTGTATGTTATATATATCCTGTGTGTATGTTATATATATACGGTGTGTATGTTATATATATCCTGTGTGTATGTTATATATATACTGTGTGTATGTTATATATATCCTGTGTGTATGTTATATATATACGGTGTGTATGTTATATATATCCTGTGTGTATGTTATATATATACTGTGTGTGTTATATATCCTGTGTGTATGTTATATATATCCTGTGTGTTATATATACTGTGTGTGTGTTATATATACTGTGTGTATGTTATATATCCTGTGTGTATGTTATATATATACTGTGTGTATGTTATATATCCTGTGTGTATGTTATATATATTCTGTGTGTTATATAATCTATACAGATACGGAGGTCGTATGCTCACAGTTAAACTTGAATTTATAATATTATTCTTATAGAATAATCTCTACCTATAACTGAACGGATCGTCAGCGTGCACATATTCAGGATAACAGCATGACCCTCTGACGTCATCGTTGTAAACAAACACTCACGTTCATGCACTCGTGCGCGCTCCCGCCACCCCTGGTTCTTAATCTGGATGAGCGGCCGCGCGCCTCCCTCACTCGGTGACGTCAACGCCAGGCCCGGTGACACAATCGATCCATTATACAGGAAGAGAAAAAAACACAAACAGCTGCGCACTGAGCATGCGCGGCACGGCCGCAGGCGGCGGGAGCGCGCGCAGAGTTTACAGAGAGAAAAGTTTCAACAGGAACTTTTCCGACTTCTTCTACGATCAATGTTTCAGTCCAACCAAGAGACAAAGTGCAGGGAGGTTTCCTCTTCTCCTCCTCCTCTTCTCCTCCTCCTCCTCCTCCTCTTCTCCTTCTCCTCCTCCTCTAAACTCAAACAAGCTCCCCTTCTCTCTCCATCCTCCTCTCAGTATACAGCGCGTGTCTCTACACAGCAGCCAATGAACGAGCAGTAAACACCTTCTTCATCTTCATCATCATCACGTCCGGGTCTCACGGGTCTGACCCGGATCATCCATCTCTGTGCCTGAAGTTCAGTGAGAGACGAGACATGCGCGTGAACCAGCACCGTGCGCGTGCACGTGAGCGTCAGCCCGGGAGGCGCATGCGTGTTGTGAGCTACTGTTCATGTGAATAGTTTGAAATTCAGTCAGAACATTTAGTAAAACTTTATTAATGAAGTCAGCTGAGGTCAGTTCACCTGAATCCAGGTGTTTACATCACACCTGATCTATTATGACTCATCATGACTCACCTCACTCTGATAAGTTATCTCAGCTTACTCCGTCCAGTCCTTCAGGGTTCGGTCCGTCGAGTCTTTCAGGGTTCGGTCCGTCGAGTCCTCCAGGGTTCGGTCCGTCGAGTCTTTCAGGGTTCGGTCCGTCCAGTCCTCCAGGGTTCGGTCCGTCGAGTCTTTCAGGGTTCGGTCCGTCCAGTCCTCCAGGGTTCGGTCCGTCCAGTCCTCCAGGGTTCGGTCCGTCCAGTCCTCCAGGGTTCGGTCCGTCCAGTCCTCCAGGGTTCGGTCCGTCCAGTCCTCCAGGGTTCGGTCCGTCGAGTCTTTCAGGGTTCGGTCCGTCGAGTCCTCCAGGGTTCGGTCCGTCGAGTCCTCCAGGGTTCGGTCCGTCGAGTCCTCCGGGGTTCGGTCCGTCGAGTCCTCCGGGGTTCGGTCCGTCCAGTCCTCCGGGGTTCGGTCCGTCCAGTCCTCCGGGGTTCGGTCCGTCCAGTCCTCCGGGGTTCGGTCCGTCGAGTCTTTCAGGGTTCGGTCCGTCGAGTCTTTCAGGGTTCGGTCCGTCGAGTCTTTCAGGGTTCGGTCCGTCCAGTCCTCCAGGGTTCGGTCCGTCCAGTCCTCCAGGGTTCGGTCCGTCGAGTCTTTCAGGGTTCGGTCCGTCGAGTCCTCCAGGGTTCGGTCCGTCGAGTCTTTCAGGGTTCGGTCCGTCCAGTCCTCCAGGGTTCGGTCCGTCCAGTCCTCCAGGGTTCGGTCCGTCGAGTCTTTCAGGGTTCGGTCCGTCGAGTCCTCCAGGGTTCGGTCCGTCCAGTCCTCCAGGGTTCGTGTCCGTCGAGTCTTTCAGGGTTCGGTCCGTCCAGTCCTCCAGGGTTCGGTCCGTCGAGTCTTTCAGGGTTCGGTCCGGTTCGGTCCGTCGAGTCCTCCAGGGTTCGGTCCGTCGAGTCCTCCAGGGTTCGGTCCGTCGAGTCTTTCAGGGTTCGGTCCGTCGAGTCCTCCAGGGTTCGGTCCTGAAGGGTTCGGTCCGTCGAGTCTTTCAGGGTTCGGTCCGTCGAGTCCTCCAGGGTTCGGTCCGTCGAGTCTTTCAGGGTTCGGTCCGTCGAGTCTTTCAGGGTTCGGTCCGTCGAGTCCTCCAGGGTTCGGTCCGTCGAGTCTTTCAGGGTTCGGTCCATCGAGTCCTTCAGTCATGTCTGTTCTAACCTGGAGACCTCCTGTGGTCTCACTGCAGTCAAAGGCTACATCCTCCATCAGCTCCATCAGGCCTGGACAAAGTTTTGCTTTAAATCAACTCGTTTCATGTCCCAGAACTGTCCCTGTTCCCAGGTCAGTGTGATGGGGAAACAGTCTTAGACTGTGTGTGTGATATAAACACCAACAGCTGAATGATGAATTAACATACCACACAATAAGACTGCATCATCTCCTCTGGATCTTTTAATGTCACTGTGATGTCACACCTAGCTGTGATGTCACACCCAGCTGTGATGTCACACCCAGCTGTGATGTCACACCCAGCTGTGATGTCACATCCAGCTGTGATGTCACACCCAGCATGACCCGTGTCAATCATCCGTTACATCATCATGTGATGTCACTTTATGACACAGAACCAGAACAAACACTCACCTTTACATTGCACCATCTAAATGTATAGACCCTGCTAGCACTGTTAGCATTCTTCAGTCAAATCAATGGATCCTGCTAACATTGTTAGCATTCTTCATTGCAAATATTTGATATTTTGTGTGCAATTATATATACATTATTTTATATAAAAGGTCATAGTCAGGTTATAAACATAGGCAGGTTATAAACAGGTCATATGAAGGTGCTGGGTTCATATAGAGGTCATAGGCAGGTTATGAACATAGGCAGGTTATAAACAGGTCATATGAAGGTGAGGTGCTGGTCTTCGGTGAGGCCGTAGGTTTGTTTGTGCTGCTCGAACAGCTCAGTCAGACTCTGCAGGTAAACTTTATGAAGACACTCGATGTCTTCACTGCTGGGACTCGGAGTCTGGACGACAGAGATAGGCTTCCCCACTGATAACAGAGAGAGTGTGGAGGGGAGGTTAGCTCAGAAACCAGCTGCTGCTAACACCACAAATCTCTGTAAACACACTGACTCCTCTGATTCTGGGCTAACATTATATTCACGCTATAAGAACCTCAGGTTAACGTGATAGTCATACCGACGGTGTAAATGGGCTTCCTGTAGGGCATCAGTCCGAAGCTGTACTGGAAAACTCCTCTGGCGTGAAACAAAGGCATTGCTACTCCCATGATGCTCTGCAGCCGGTTCTGTCGACACATATAGTGACATCACACAATACTAGCTTAGCTTAGCATCACATCAGCAATCATCATCATCAAGGTCAAAAGGAGCAGAAGAGATACACAAGTACATAGTAAGTATGGTTCACAGCTGGTGTAAGCTAAACCCGTCAGACCGCCAACAACCCGTCAGACCGCCAACAACCCGTCAGACCGTCAACTCGCCCGTCAGACCGTCAACAACCCGTCAGACCGTCAACTCGCCCGTCAGACCGCCAACTCGCCCGTCAGACCGCCAACAACCCGTCAGACCGTCAACAACCCGTCAGACCGCCAACTCACCCGTCAGACCGTCAACTCGCCCGTCAACTCGCCCGTCAGACCGTCAACTCGCCCGTCAGACCGTCAACAACCCGTCAGACCGTCAACAACCCGTCAGACCGTCAACAACCCGTCAGACCGTCAACTCGCCCGTCAGACCGTCAACTCGCCCGTCAGACCGTCAACTCGCCCGTCAGACCGTCAACAACCCGTCAGACCGCCAACAACCCGTCAGACCGTCAACTCGCCCGTCAGACCGCCAACTCGCCCGTCAGACCGTCAACTCGCCCGTCAGACCGTCAACAACCCGTCAGACCGTCAACAACCCGTCAGACCGTCAACTCGCCCGTCAGACCGCCAACAACCCGTCAGACCGCCAACAACCCGTCAGACCGTCAACTCGCCCGTCAGACCGTCAACTCGCCCGTCAGACCGTCAACTCGCCCGTCAGACCGTCAACTCGCCCGTCAGACCGTCAACAACCCGTCAGACCGCCAACAACCCGTCAGACCGTCAACTCGCCCGTCAGACCGCCAACTCGCCCGTCAGACCGTCAACTCGCCCGTCAGACCGTCAACAACCCGTCAGACCGTCAACAACCCGTCAGACCGTCAACTCGCCCGTCAGACCGCCAACAACCCGTCAGACCGCCAACAACCCGTCAGACCGCCAACAACCCGTCAGACCGTCAACTCGCCCGTCAGACCGTCAACTCGCCCGTCAGACCGTCAACTCGCCCGTCAGACCGTCAACAACCCGTCAGACCGTCAACAACCCGTCAGACCGTCAACTCGCCCGTCAGACCGCCAACTCGCCCGTCAGACCGTCAACTCGCCCGTCAGACCGTCAACTCGCCCGTCAGACCGTCAACTCGCCCGTCAGACCGTCAACAACCCGTCAGACCGTCAACAACCCGTCAGACCGTCAACTCGCCCGTCAGACCGCCAACTCGCCCGTCAGACCGTCAACTCGCCCGTCAGACCGTCAACAACCCGTCAGACCGTCAACAACCCGTCAGACCGCCAACTCGCCCGTCAGACCGCCAACAACCCGTCAGACCGCCAACAACCCGTCAGACCGCCAACAACCCGTCAGACCGCCAACAACCCGTCAGACCGTCAACTCGCCCGTCAGACCGTCAACAACCCGTCAGACCGTCAACTCGCCCGTCAGACCGTCAACAACCCGTCAGACCGTCAACTCGCCCGTCAGACCGTCAACAACCCGTCAGACCGTCAGCAACCCGTCAGACCGTCAACTTACCCGTCAGACTGTCAACTCACCCGTCAGACCGCCAACTCACCCGTCAACTCACCCGTCAACTCACCCGTCAGACCGTCAACTCACCCGTCAGACCGCCAACTCACCCGTCAGACCGCCAACTCACCCGTCAGACCGCCAACTCACCCGTCACCGGTCAGACTGTAAACTCACCTGTCAGATCACATCTTTACCTGCAGATGTGTGTCACTCTGGTTTGGTGAATCATTTCATTGATTCAGTAATTAACGAAGAAACCAGCTGACTGGAAACAAATTTGATGGTTTGTGAAACAAGTGAAGGTGACGGTCCTACCTGCAGCTTCCTCAGAGGAGAGCCGGTGGGATTCTCCATCTGATCAAACAACTCGTTTTCTCCAAAAGAAAAGACAGGAACCAGCTGAGCTCTACACACACACACACACACACACACACACACACACACACACACACAGTCAGTGTACTGTTTGCAGCCCCACCCCTCATAAGCCCCACCCCTCATAAGCTCCACCCACCCATGTTGAGAGCCAGTTGATGAAGCCCTTCCTGTTTCTGACCTGGAGGAGAAACAAACAGACGTTCAGAAGCTGTCCATCATTCAGTTCATGATGCTACCTTAACCCTTGAGCCATCTTAGGACCATTTGTGGCTTTTTTTTTTTTTTGCTTTTTCGTTCGTTCGTTCGTTCGTTTTCTTTCGCTTTATCCTTGATCGGGTCGCGGGGGCAGCAGCTTCAGCAGGGAAACCCAGACTTCCCTCTCCCCAGCCACTTCTGCCAACTCTCCCAGGGGGACCCCAAGGCGTTGCTTTTTTATTTTTTAATAAATGTGGCTGTGTTGAATAAAGATTGCTAAAATTTGGTCAAAGATATTCATTTTTAATTATTTTTGGAATAGAAATCTCAGTACTTTATTAAGCCTAAAATGGCTTAGCAACAGAAATGCATCCTAAATAGTTCCTAACGGCAAAACGTGCCCCATTAAAAACCATTAAAAACACTTTTTTTGATCCCACGTTTATCCTAACATAAATTAATGCATTCCTTTATGTTAAGATTTCATTTTGGACCACTGGCTTTCAAATTGTAGTTTTTATATTTGTCCACCACGTGGCACCATTTTACCCATTCAAAACGTGCAGCAAAGTTTCACACTTATTACTGTTTTCTGCGATAAAAAATATATTTAGTGTGTGAAGTAGTCTAAAAGACTGACGTGTTTAAAGTGGAAAAAAATATTAATATATATTATTTTATAGCAGTTTTTAGGAAGAAGTTATTTATTTATTTTAAGGAACACAAATGGAAGTTTATTTAAAAATATGACACTGCAAAAAAAATAACAATGCATCAAAATCAATGTTGCTGCCAATCATTGACCCATCTTAGGGCCTAATAACAATAGTTAGCCATTAGTCATTGTAGTCATTTAGTTTTTTTGTTTTTTTAAATAAAAACCAGCAGAGTTATGTAAACATACTGGCATTTAAAGGGTTAAAAACCAAAAAATATAATTAATATTTGATATGTATATTTCAGGCTGAAGTAGTTCTAAAAGACTGACGTGTTTAAAGTGGAAAAAAATATTATTATATATTATTTTTATAGCAGTTTTTAGGAAGGAGCCACGTTTTGTCTTAGGATCTATTCAGGACACATAACGGGAAGACCCTCCAAGGCTTAACAATAACAAGTTATTGAGCTGTAACCAGTTTAAACTGAGTGAAGACACACAGAGGTTTATGAAGCGCTGGTTTGAAGCTGAAAATATGCGGTGGCTTCACTTCACAGACATGGAGGAAGCTGATTGGTTAGGACTGAGTTCAAAGTGCTGAAATCGACGACTGCATGTTTCCACACTGAAGACGTTTCAACATTTCACAGAGGAAACCTTTCTCCCCATTTTATTACAACACTGACTGACTGACTGACTGACTGTGTGTATTAATAAAAATGTACCTGTAGAGTCAGAGCACCTGGTCGAGCGTCCAGAGCCTCTGGAGCTCCACCGACCGCGATGACAGCGACATTACCTCCTTCAGGACGACTGACGAGGTACGACAGGCTGGACTTACAGCTAGACACCAGGCCTGTTAGAGAGACAGAGAGACAGACAGGTTGATGGCCACATGCAGACAGGCGGTCAGACAGGGGGTCAGACAGACAGGCAGTTTCATCACTCTGAGAATGACTTATGAACTCGATCAATTGCAGCTTGCTCTGGAACTGAACAGCCAATCGGAGAGCAGCTTCTGTGTCTCCTACACTGACCTGTTACACCACATTACTGAGAGCTGAGTCCACAAAGAGCTGGCTGAGAGAACAGAACCCTACAGAACCCTTAAAAACCACCTTCAGACCTGCACCTGGTTACAAACAGACAGACAGGTGAGCAGATGGACAGGTGTGTACCTCCACACATGATGTAGTCTCTGAAGAGCGGGACTCTGAACCAGAATGGCAGCATCAGCAGGTGAGACTTAAGTCCAGGAAACAGACGAGAGAAACCTGTCGCCTCGGTGCAGAAGTTTCCAAACCCCCCCGCCACCAGCACACCTGAGAGACAGACAGGTACAGACAGTCAGCGAGACGTCTGTTGAAACAGGAAATGACCAAACAAATGACCAATAGAATCTGCAGGTCATTAAGTAACAAGGAGAAGACAAAATAATCATCATCAATATCAATAATTGACAGGTGAGCAGACAGACAGGCAGACAGACAGGCAGGTCTCTCACCATGTGGATGAAATCCGAAGATGTAGTTTTTCTTTGGATCCAGATCGACTGTTTTAACGAGCTGCACACACAAATCAACAATCAATGATCAGTCATCAACAATCAATAATCAACAATCAATGATCAGTCATCAATAATCAATGATCAGTCATCAACAATCAATAATCAATGATCAGTCATCAACAATCAACAATCAACGATCAGTCATCAACAATCAATAATCAACAATCAATGATCAGTCATCAACAATCAATGATCAGTCATCAACAATCAATAATCAACAATCAATGATCAGTCATCAACAATCAATGATCAGTCATCAACAATCAATGATCAGTCATCAACAATCAATGATCAATGATCAGTCATCAACAATCAACGATCAATGATCAGTCATCAACAATCAACGATCAATGATCAGTCATCAACAATCAACGATCAATGATCAGTCATCAACAATCAACGATCAATGATCAGTCATCAACAATCAACAATCAATGATCAGTCATCAACAATCAATGATCAGTCATCAACAATCAACAATCAATGATCAGTCATCAACAATCAACAATCAATGATCAGTCATCAACAATCAACGATCAATGATCAGTCATCAACAATCAATGATCAATGATCAGTCATCAACAATCAATGATCAGTCATCAACAATCAATGATCAGTCATCAACAATCAATGATCAGTCATCAACAATCAATCAACAATCAATGATCAGTCATCAACAATCAATGATCAGTCATCAACAATCAATGATCAGTCATCAACAATCAATGATCAGTCATCAACAATCAATGATCAGTCATCAACAATCAATGATCAATGATCAGTCATCAACAATCAACAATCAATGATCAGTCATCAACAATCAACAATCAATGATCAGTCATCAACAATCAATGATCAGTCATCAACAATCAATGATCAATGATCAGTCATCAACAATCAATGATCAATGATCAGTCATCAACAATCAATGATCAGTCATCAACAATCAATGATCAGTCATCAACAATCAATGATCAGTCATCAACAATCAATGATCAGTCATCAACAATCAATGATCAATGATCAGTCATCAACAATCAATGATCAGTCATCAACAATCAATGATCAGTCATCAACAATCAATGATCAATGATCAGTCATCAACAATCAATGATCAGTCATCAACAATCAATGATCAGTCATCAACAATCAATGATCAGTCATCAACAATCAATGATCAATGATCAGTCATCAACAATCAATGATCAGTCATCAACAATCAATGATCAGTCATCAACAATCAATGATCAATGATCAGTCATCAACAATCAACAATCAATGATCAGTCATCAACAATCAACAATCAATGATCAGTCATCAACAATCAATGATCAGTCATCAACAATCAACAATCAATGATCAGTCATCAACAATCAATGATCAGTCATCAACAATCAATGATCAGTCATCAACAATCAATCAACAATCAATCAACAATCAATCAACAATCAATGATCAGTCATCAACAATCAATGATCAGTCATCAACAATCAATGATCAGTCATCAACAATCAATGATCAATGATCAGTCATCAACAATCAATGATCAGTCATCAACAATCAATGATCAGTCATCAACAATCAATGATCAATGATCAGTCATCAACAATCAATGATCAGTCATCAACAATCAATGATCAATGATCAGTCATCAACAATCAATGATCAGTCATCAACAATCAATGATCAGTCATCAACAATCAATGATCAGTCATCAACAATCAATCAACAATCAATGATCAGTCATCAACAATCAATGATCAGTCATCAACAATCAATGATCAATGATCAGTCATCAACAATCAATGATCAGTCATCAACAATCAATGATCAGATATTAGTAATCAATAATCATCTGTATTGAACAGCAGCCTGTCTCACCCTGATGGGGAAGTAGTCCCTGAAGTTGTCCCACACCGTCCAGCTGCGAACCCACTGTGACCTCCGACCTCCGCTACTGGGCGTGTCCCAGTCCAACCACAGCCAACCAGCATAGAGCAGGGCCACCATCCACCAATCAGAGAGAGCCAGGAGGACGAAGGCAGCCAGACAGCACTGAGCTGAGAGACAGACAGGTGAGCTGAGACAGACAAGTGAGCTGAAAGACAGACAGGTGAGCTGAGACAGACAGGTGAGCTGAGACAGATAGACAGGTGAGATGAGACAGACAGGTGAGCTGAGACAGATAGACAGGTGAGCTGAGACAGACAGGTGAAATGAGACAGATAGACAGGTGAGATGAGACAGACAGGTGAGCTGAGACAGATAGACAGGTGAGATGAGACAAACACACAGTTGAGCATCCAGACAAATGAGTAGTTGAGCAGACAGACAGGTAGTTGAGCAGACAAACAGGTAGTTGAGCAGACAGACAGACAGCTGGACAGACAGACAGCTGAGCAGACAGACAGGTAGTTGAGCAGACAGACAGACAGACAGACAGGTAGTTGAGCAGACAGACAGACAGCTGAGCAGACAGACACGTAGTTGAGCAGACAGACAGACAGCTGAGCAGACAGACAGGTAGTTGAGCAGACAGACAGACAGCTGAGCAGACAGACACGTAGCTAAGCAGACAGACAGGTAGTTGGGCAGACAGACAGGTAGTTGAGCAGACAGACACGTAGTTGAGCAGACAGACAGGTAGTTGAGCAGACAGACACGTAGCTGAGCAGACAGACAGGTAGTTGAGCAGACAGACAGGTAGTTGAGCAGACAGACACGTAGCTAAGCAGACAGACAAGTAGCTGAGCAGACAGACACGTAGCTGAGCAGACAGACAGGTAGTTGAGCAGACAGACACGTAGCTGAGCAGACAGACAAGTAGCTGAGCAGACAGACACGTAGCTGAGCAGACAGACAGGTAGTTGAGCAGACAGACACGTAGCTGAGCAGACAGACAGGTAGTTGGGCAGACAGACAGGTAGTTGAGCAGACAGACACGTAGCTGAGCAGACAGACAGGTAGTTGAGCAGACAGACAGGTAGCTGAGCAGACAGACAGACAGCTGAGCAGACAGACGCGTAGCTGAGCAGACAGACACGTAGCTGAGCAGACAGACAGGTAGTTGAGCAGACAGACAGGTAGTTGAGCAGACAGACACGTAGCTGAGCAGACAGACAGGTAGTTGAGCAGACAGACACGTAGCTGAGCAGACAGACAGGTAGTTGAGCAGACAGACACGTAGCTGAGCAGACAGACAGACAGCTGAGCAGACAGACACGTAGCTGAGCAGACAGACACGTAGCTGAGCAGACAGACAGGTAGTTGAGCAGACAGACAGGTAGTTGAGCAGACAGACGCGTAGCTGAGCAGACAGACAGGTAGTTGAGCAGACAGACACGTAGCTGAGCAGACAGACAGGTAGTTGAGCAGACAGACAGGTAGCTGAGCAGACAGACAGGTAGCTGAGCAGACAGACAGACAGCTGAGCAGACAGACGCGTAGCTGAGCAGACAGACACGTAGCTGAGCAGACAGACAGACAGCTGAGCAGACAGACAGACAGCTGAGCAGACAGACACGTAGCCGAGCAGACAGACAGGTAGTTGAGCAGACAGACAGGTAGTTGAGCAGACAGACAGACAGCTGAGCAGACAGACACGTAGCTGAGCAGACAGACAGACAGGTAGCTGAGCAGACCTACAGGTAGCTGAGCAGACATACAGGTAGCTGAGCAGACAGACAGACAGCTGAGCAGACAGACAGCTGAGCAGACAGACACGTAGCTGAGCAGACAGACAGGTAGTTGAGCAGACAGACAGACAGCTGAGCAGACAGACAGCTGAGCAGACAGACACGTAGCTGAGCAGACAGACAGGTTAATGTTACCTAAGGCCAGGAAGGAGAAGATCCACTGCAGGGTCGCGGCTGTCTGCAGTCTCCTCCGCAGCGGGATGTTCAGCGGGGCAAATTCGATCTTCATGCCGGCGGTCGCGCTCCTTGGTCCGGCTTAGAGCGCTGCTGCCTCCCGGTGTCTCAGCCTGGGTATCGGAACTTCTCCCTGTCTGTCTCTATCACTGTCTGACTGTCCGCCTGTCTCTCTCTCTCTCTGTGTGCTGAGACAGTATGTCTTTGTTAATTCAACTTAAACTTTGTCTTTCCTCATTTTGTCTCAACTTCCCTCAAACTTTACAAACACATGCTCCCCCTTCTTACTCCACTGCGCATGCGTACCGTACCCGCCTTTCTGGGTGTAATCCTCTCGGCCAATCAGAGTTTATGACGAAACATGTCGGGAGCGAGCCTGAAGTCAGGCGCGTTCACGCTGGTGGACGTGTGGAGTTTAAATAGATAAAGTTGATTGAAAATATAGAATGACGTCACACATGTCAGGTAAAGAGTTCAGCAACAACAAACAAACAAACAAAAATAAAAACCTGAATCAAACTAAATGAGTCAGAATCCAAAACCCCAAACCAGGTCTTTGTCAGAACCTGATCCTCCTCCACGACCAAAGACAAGTCTGACAGAACTGATGAGGTTCTGAAGAGCACAGGAGGTCTACATGTTTACTACAAGTCTACAGCCGATCTACAGGTCTACATGTCTACTACGGGTCTACAGCAGGTCTACAGGAGGTCTACAGCAGATCTACAGGAGGTCTACAGGATGTCTATATGTCTACTACAGGTCTACAGCCGATCTACAGGTCTACAACAGGTCTACAGCAGGTCTACATGTTTACTACAGGTCTACAGCCGATCTACAGGTCTACATGTCTACTACGGGTCTACAGCAGATCTACAGGAGGTCTACAGCAGATCTACAGGATGTCTATATGTCTACTACAGGTCTACAGCCGATCTACAGGTCTACAACAGGTCTACATGTCTACTACAGGTCTACAGCAGATCTACAGGATGTCTATATGTCTACTACAGGTCTACAGCCGATCTACAGGTCTACAGCCGATCTACAGGTCTACAACAGGTCTACATGTCTACAACAGGTCTACAGCAGGTATACATGTCTACTACAGGTCTACAGCAGATCTACAGGATGTCTATATGTCTACTACAGGTCTACAGCCGATCTACAGGTCTACAACAGGTCTACATGTCTACAACAGGTCTACAGCAGGTCTACAGGAGGTCTACATGTCTACAACAGGTCTACATGTCTACAACAGGTCTACAGCAGGTCTACATGTCTACTACAGGTCTACAGCAGGTCTACAGCAGATCTACAGGATGTCTATATGTCTACTACAGGTCTACAGCCGATCTACAGGTCTACAACAGGTCTACATGTCTACAACAGGTGTCTACAACAGTTCTACAGCAGGTCTACAGGAGGTCTACAGGTCTACTATACATCTACAGCAGGTCTACAGGAGGTCTACATGTCTACAACAGTTCTACAGCAGGTCTACAGGAGGTCTACAGGTCTACTATACATCTACAGCAGGTCTACAGGAGGTCTACATGTCTACAACAGGTCTACAGGAGGTCTATTACATGTCTACAGCATGTCTACAGGAGGTCTACAGGTCTACAGGAGGTCTACAGGTCTACAGGAGGTCTACATGTCTACAACAGTTCTACAGCAGGTCTACAGGAGGTCTACAGGTCTACTATACATCTACAGCAGGTCTACAGGAGGTCTACATGTCTACAACAGGTCTACAGCAGATCTACAGGAGGTCTACAGATCTACAGGAGGTCTACAGGTCTACAGGAGGTCTACATGTCTACAAACCTGTTTATTTGTAATATTTTTAACTCATCAAGTATAAATAAAGTTTTACAGCTTTGATTGAAATGTTTGTGATCATAAAATCACCATGGTAACTGTGTGTGTGTTTCTTCCTGTGCGTTACCATGGTTACACCTGATAAGGTGAGTATGAGTGTGTGCTCAGTTTAACCCTATAAAAACCTCATGAGCTCAACAACAGAGATCAGACAAACAAACTGAAATGAATTCATTCACGGTTCAGACAGGAAGCGGGCTGCGGATCTGAGAGAGCAGGAAACTGAGGACCTCAATAAGTTTCACACGCAGAGATTTTAAAAAGATTCTTTATTTGTTGTTTTATTACACACAGGTGAGAAGCTGATTGGCTAACACAGACAAGAATTTAGTTTATGCTGGCCTGAACCTAGACTACTCATGAACCTAGACTAAACCTATATAGACTAAACTATCCATAGACTGAACCTAGACTACTCATGGACTGAACCTAGACTGAACCTATATAGACTAAACTATCCATAGACTGAACCTAGACTACTCATGAACCTAGACTAAACCTATATAGACTAAACTATCCATAGACTGAACCTAGACTACTCATGAACCTAGACTAAACCTATATAGACTAAACTATCCATAGACTGAACCTAGACTACTCATGGACTGAACCTAGACTGAACCTAGACTATTCATGGACTGAACCTAGACTGAACCTAGAATACTCATGGACTGAACCTAGACTGAACCTAGAATACTCATGGACTGAACCTAGACTGAACCTAGAATACTCATGGACTGAACCTAGACTAAACCTAGACTATTCATGGACTGAACCTAGAATACTCATGCACTGAACCTAGACTAAACCTATATAGACTAAACTATTCATAGACTGAACCTGGACTACACATGAACTGGGCCTAGACTACTGATGGACTGAACCTAGACTACACATGGACAGAACCTGGTCTGAACCTAGACTACTCATGAACCTAGACTAAACCTATATAGACTAAACTATCCATAGACTGAACCTGGACTACACATGGACTGGGCCTAGACTACTCATGGACTGAACTTGGACTGAACCTAGACTACTCATGGACTGAACCTAGACTGAACCTAGATAACTCGTGGACTGAACCTAGAATACTCATGGACTGAATCTAGACTACTCATGGACTGAACCTAGACTACTCATGGACTGAACCTAGACTGAACCTAGATAACTCGTGGACTGAACCTAGATAACTCGTGGACTGAACCTAGATTACTCGTGGACTGAACCTAGACTACTCATGGACTGAACCTAGACTACTCATGGACTGAACCTAGACTGAACCTAGATAACTCGTGGACTGAACCTAGATAACTCGTGGACTGAACCTAGACTACTCATGGACTGAACCTAGACTACTCATACACTGAACGTAGACTACTCATGGACTGAACCTGGACTGAATGTAGACTACTCATGGACTGAACCTAGACTACTCATGGACTGAACCTAGACTGAACCTAGATTGCTCGTGGACTGAACCTAGATAACTCGTGGACTGAACCTAGATTACTCGTGGACTGAACCTAGATAACTCGTGGACTGAACCTAGATTACTCGTGGACTGAACCTAGACTACTCATGGACTGAACCTAGACTGAACCTAGATAACTCGTGGACTGAACCTAGATTACTCGTGGACTGAACCTAGAATACTCATGGACTGAACCTAACTTGAACCTAGATAACTCATGGTCTGAACCTAGAATACTCATGGACTGAACCTAGAATACTCATGGACTGAACCTAGACTGAATGTAGACTACTCATGGACTGAACCTAGACTACACTAAAACTACTTCTGTACTAAACCATGACTAGCTTTGGACTACACCTAGACTGCACCAGGACTACTCCTGGACTGAATCTAGACTATAACTGGACTTAACCAGGGCTACACTTACTAACCCTGAAGTGAAACTGGTCTACTCTTGCACTAAACCTGCACTACAACCTCGGCCACACCCAGACTACTCCTGGACTATACCTAGACTACTTCCTGGACTTCTTCTGTGCTACGCCTAGACTTGTCCTGGACTACACCTGGACTCAACCTATGCTAGACCTGGACTGACCCTGTGCTATACCTAGACTGATCCTGCATTAAACCTAGGCTATACCTGGACTCAAATTGGATTACAGCAGACTGAAACTTGGCCTGCTCCACACCAGGATCTGGACTACAGTCCTGCTTCCACACTCGGTTTTCTTTTGAACCGAATCTGAGATCCGACAACAGCGACGCTGAGACGAACTCATGCTGGATCTGATCAGATCTGCTTCAGTCACAGGAGATCCAGACCTGCAGAGGAAACATCAAGGTGTGTCACAAAAAAGAGGAGTCTGATGTCTGAGGGGAGGGGTCTGTTCTGATGTGGGAGGGGCTTGTTACCTTTAGGTTTGTTCTGTTGGCGGTGTCGGCAGGACAGCAGGGTCAGAAGCAAACTGAGCAGCAGAACCAAGAACAAAGACAGAACTCTGCAGAGAGAAAGACAACAAATCAATCAGAATTACAATCATTATTATGACCCCGCCCCTTTCATCAGTCCCTGACAGCTGATTGGCTCATTTGTGTGATCAGCCAATCAGAGAAGGTCTTCAGTTTGTGCAGAAGGCCAGAGGGGTCACTAAACTTCATGACACTTCAGCTCTTTTCACAGTTATATAAACTGAGAGTGTTAGAGCGTCACATGACCTCTGTGAGCTTCAACCAAACAACAGAAAACAACATGGCCGCCACCTCAGAGGAGATCAGAGAGTATTAAAGATGAATTATTCTTACATGACAGGGAGGAGGATCCACACTTCACGAGCAGAGACTGGAGGAGGAGGAGGAGGAGGAGGAAGAGGAAGAGTTATCAGACCGCCGTCTCAGCGTGGAGGAAGTGAACATGTTACAGGTGAGCATACCTGGAAGTTCAGTCGGCATCAGCATTGGTGGTGAGGTTTTGTTTCCGCACAGCGAGTCAGCGAACGTGGAACATTTCACCAGAGTGTCCTGATCAACAGCTGGAGGAAATCAATCAACCAATCAGTTTTATTCGTGTGAAACCCAAACAGGAAGTGACATGTTCAGGGTCATGCAGGTGAGTTTACCTGAGCAGTTTGTGCACAGTTTGCACTGCACACCTTTGACCTTCCCATGACTAACAGAGCAGTTCTTCATCACAAAGTAACCTGCAGAGACAGACAGGAAGTCAGACATCACCCTGAGGTTACCATAGTCAGAGAAACGCCCCCCTCCTGTCCTTTATAAACACTTTACCTTCCAGACATGTTGGACACCTGCTGGACTTCAGGGGGCGCTGTGCAGTGACAGGGTCAAAGGTCATGTTCAGCAGCAGACACAGGATGCTCACCTGGAATCAGACAGAGCCAATCAGCTGAGCCAGCAGTTTTACAGCCAACCAGCTGTTTCTTCCTCTCTGTCTCAATCTGAACTGTTTGTTTCTGTCTCCTGGCAACAGACTTCCACAGAAAGACTGCAGTGACCTGTTACCTGCAGAACGGAAGAAGTCCCGCCCCCTGCACACACACACACACACACACACACACACACACACACACCTGAACACATGTTACCTTCAGGCGTCTTTCACCTCTCATAAACTGATAAGGTGGTGAGTTCAGGGACCATGTCAGACCAGAGACACAAAACCACAAAGAGAAACAAAACCAGCACAGATACACAAAACCACAAAGAGAGACACAAAACCAGCACAGAGACACAAAACCACAAAGAGAAACAAAACCACAAAGAGACACAAAACCACAAAGAGACACAAAACCACAAAGAGACACAAAACCAGCACAGAGACACAAAACCACAAAGAGACACAAAACCACAAAGAGACACAAAACCAGCACGGAGACACAAAACCACAAAGAGAAACAAAACCAGCACAGAGACACAAAACCACAAAGAGACACAAAACCACAAAGAGACACAAAACCAGCACGGAGACACAAAACCACAAAGAGACACAAAACCAGCACAGAGACACAAAACCAGCACAGAGACACAAAACCAGCACAGATACACAAAACCACAAAGAGACACAAAACCAGCACGGAGACACAAAACCACAAAGAGACACAAAACCAGCACGGAGACACAAAACCACAAAGAGACACAAAACCAGCACAGAGACACAAAACCACAAAGAGAAACAAAACCACAAAGAGAAACAAAACCACACAGACACAAAACCACAAAGAGAAACAAAACCAACACAGAGACACAAAACCACACAGACACAAAACCACAAAGAGAAACAAAACCACAAAGAGACACAAAACCAACACAGACACAAAACCAGCACGGAGACACAAAACCACACAGAGACACAAAACCACAAAGAGACACAAAACCACACAGAGACACAAAACCACAAAGAGACACAAAACCACAAAGAGACACAAAACCACACAGACACAAAACCAACACAGAGACACAAAACCACACAGACACAAAACCAACACAGAGACACAAAACCACACAGACACAAAACCACAAAGAGAAACAAAACCACAAAGAGACACAAAACCACAAAGAGAAACAAAACCACAAAGAGACACAAAACCAACACAGACACAAAACCACACAGAGACACAAAACCACAAAGAGACACAAAACCAACACAGAGACACAAAACCACAAAGAGACACAAAACCACAAAGAGACACAAAACCAGCACAGAGACACAAAACCACAAAGAGACACAAAACCACAAAGAGAAACAAAACCACACAGAGACACAAAACCACACAGACACAAAACCACAAAGAGAAACAAAACCAACACAGAGACACAAAACCACAAAGAGACACAAAACCAGCACAGAGACAGTCCTTCTGCCCAGCAGTCACCTGTCAGCACTCACCTGTAGTCCGTACATGATGTCGACACGCTCACACCGATCAGACCGACACAACAAGGTTTTTATCAGTGACACACAGAGACAACCACACCTCCACAGAGCTGGATCAGGTGTCATGTGTCTGATCCGGTACATCAGGTTAGACTTTATTAAACTTTGACGTCTCCTTCAGTGTCAGTGTATGTTGTGTTTCCATGGTAACCATGTGAACAGGAAGTGACTTGCCTTGATGACACAGGTGTTCTTACGTTTAGCACAACACACCTTCTCAGCCATGTCGTTCTTACCTGTGCGACGCTGTGATTGGCTCATCCAAGAGGTGGAGCCGACACCTGTGACGACACCAACCCGTTAATCAAGCAATGTTTTTTTCTGCTGTGAAGTTGGACATTTGAACATGGGACTTGTTGGTTGGTAGTTAACTTGTAGTTAGCATCCTCCTTTCTCACAGCTGATCAGAATAAATCTGGTATCTCAGTGTGTTCACTAGGGATGTAACGATACACTCAACTCACGACTCGATTCGAGTCACGATTTTTTGTTCACGATACGATTTTTTCACGATTTTTTAAAATCAAAATGAGCTACAGACAAATTCTGACAAAATGAAATTATCTTTTTATTTGTAGGAAAAAAATCTCTCTTTACAGAAACTCTCAAACTGTTTGTGTTCTTATTAGGGCTGCCAGCAAGCAGCTGATCTGACCATTACCTTTCAGCTTAAAGTATGAGCTAACTGAAAATAAAAACAATTAAGATGATAGCTCGTTAACCCTTTGATGAGAGTCCACGGCCCCGGGAAACGGCGAGGTCCGGGTGCTGTAAACGCAGAGCCGGTCGCGGCGCACCGCCTCGGAGGAAATGCGCCCGGCGGGGGCCAGCCGGCGCCGGGGAGAGGTCCCACGAGGGGATCCTCCCGCACCGTGCGGCCGTCCCTGACCCGTGCTTAGTCCCCCGTGCAGACTGCGCGGAAGTTGCGGAGAAGTTGCGGTGATTGGTTAAAATTGCAACACCGCCCTGAATTCACGGGGATTCACTGAAGTTGCGTTGAAGTTGCAAATCGCAACATGGTGAATTCCTGGAGGGTCTGTGTTATGGTATCATTTACTGTACAGTCAGGCCTGACGCCGACTACCACTACTGCGCATGTGTGTGTGTGTGTGTGTGTGTGTGTGTGTGTGTGTGTGTGTGTGTGTGTGTGTGTGTGTGTGTGTGTGTGAGACACAGAAAGGCAGACGCGGCAGTGGAAGCTGCAGCCACAACGTGACCTATTTCTAATAAAAAAAAACTTACTCTCGCATTCGCCAAGAATCGCGATTCATTTTTTCTGTGAACCGGTGCGAGTCGTCACGCATTTGTACCGATTTTAATCGTGTCACGATGTATCGTTACATCCCTAGTGTTCGCATTTATTTAAAATCACGTGTTCAAGTCAAAATAAACAGAATGTCTTTATGGGTGTGGCCCTTTTGATTTTGTCATATTTGAGTCCTGTGTGTGAAATCTATGAGCCAGAATAGCTGAACGACAGTTTAACAGATTAATGTCATGTTGAGTGAGAGCCACATCGCCCTCCACTGACCACAGGTGGTACTAACCTATCACAGCCAACACAGTAACAGTATGACTGTGTGATCTTACAGGCAGTAGAAGTATTATAGTGTCTCTCGGTGTAAGTACTATCAGCAGCCTCAGGGCTGACCTCGGCTTTTAGTGACTCTGAACCAAATTCAAAACCTCACACAGACAGAAGCTCTGACGATAATGAACACATGGTGGAGACACAACAGACGGCTGTACAGAGCAGGTCCTCAGGTCCTCTGAAGCTGAACCCTCAGGAAATACTGTGGCCCTCATGTCCCCTCAGTCTGCTGTGGACATCTCTTCTTTTTAGCCTGGCTTTTATTTAAGGTGGCTCTTCATTCACTGCTGAGATTTAAGTCCTGATCCTCCTCCTGTGTTTATTCACCTGACAAACATTTGAATTTTAACTGACGTTCTGGATCCCTGCAGGTCTGCATCCCCTCCGCTCTGTGGACAGACACCTGTGTGGACGTGTGTGTGTGGACAGACACCTGTGTGGACGTGTGTGTGGACAGACACCTGTGTGGACAGACACCTGTGTGGACGTGTTGATGTCATAAAGAGTCGACTCAGTCTGTAAAACGTTTTTATAGAGAACAACTCCAGACACACATGGAGGATCATCATGACAACAACAGGAATACTGGATGGTGATTGGCTGAAGTGCAGTAACATTAAAGGTCCAGTCTGTAGGTTTACTTTGCTGATTTCAGCAGCCTTCGCCTCACCCTCTCCCTCCTCACAGTCAAAGTCTGTGTCTACACCCAAAGTTTATTTTGTCCACTCTGGGCTCAACATGGCAGACTCTGCCACGAGCCGTGGTGTCTGTAGATTTAAACGTCTATTCTGACGTCACAAACATTCTGTGGCTCCGCCTCAACTCTGTGATATAGCTAACAAACTGAGCTAATAGCAGCTAACAAACTGAGCTAACATTAGCGAACAGCAGCTAACAAACTGAGCTAACATGAGCTAACATTAGCTACCAGCAGCTAACATGAGCTAACAGCAGCTAACAAACTGAGCTAACAGCAGCTAACAAACTGAGCTAACATTAGCTAACAGCAGCTAACAAACTGAGCTAACATTAGCTAACAGCAGCTAACAAACTGAGCTAACATTAGCTAACAGCAGCTAACAAACTGAGCTAACATTAGCTAACAGTAGCTTACAAACTGAGTTAACATTAGCTAACAGCAGCTAACAAACTGAGCTAACATTAGCTAACAGCAGCTAACAAACTGAGCTAACATTAACTAACAGCAGCTAACAAACTAAGCTAACATTAGCTAACCGTAGCTAACAAACTGAGCTAACATTAGCTAACAGCAGCTAATAAACTGAGCTAACATTAGCTAACAGCAGCTAATAAACTGAGCTAACATTAGCTAACAGTAGCTAACAAACTGAGCTAACATTAGCTAACAGCAGCTAACAAACTGAGCTAACATTAACTAACAGCAGCTAACAAACTGAGCTAACATGAGCTAACAGCAGCTAACAAACTGAGCTAACATGAGCTAACAGCAGCTAACAAACTGAGCTAACATGAGCTAACAGCAGCTAACAAACTGAGCTAACATTAACTAACAGCAGCTAACAAACTGAGCTAACATGAGCTAACAGCAGCTAACAAACTGAGCTAACATTAGCTAACAGCAGCTAACAAACTGAGCTAACATTAACTAACAGCAGCTAACAAACTGAGCTAACATGAGCTAACAGCAGCTAACAAACTGAGCTAACATTAGCTAACAGCAGCTAACAAACTGAGCTAACATTAACTAACAGCAGCTAACAAACTGAGCTAACATGAGCTAACAGCAGCTAACAAACTGAGCTAACATTAGCTAACAAGTGTCAGAAGTGGACTTGTCCAGCGTGATGATTGGCTGCCGGTCCTCCTGGAGGTGCATCCTGGACCAGGTTCCTGTTGACTGGGTAGTGCTGGGCCAAAGACTCGTCATCCACTCTGTTCTGGAGAGCAGCTGGTCCATTGAGGCCCCAGGGTCCGATGTGGAAGTGGGTATATACTGACGCTGTGATCTCGGTCCAGTAATGACAGTCCAGGGACTCCATGAGACCCATCAGGTCCATAAAGTGGACCTGTCAACACAGAACTGTCCCGGTCCAGAGTGGTCTGTTCGTCTATGTGGTACAGCTGCTTCTTGTGGATCTGAAGGTGGTCCTGGTCCTGCTGGTCCAGCACAGAATAGTACAGCTGTTTCTTCTGGTTTTGAATGTGGCCTTGGTCCTGGTGGTCCATCTGAGCCTGGTACAGCTGTTTCTTCTGGTTGTGGTCTTTGCCCTGCTGGTCCATTTGGGCCTGGTACTGCTGCTGCTGCTTCTTCTTCTGGTTCTGGACTTGGTCTTGCTGTTCCTGGTTCTCCTGAAGCTCCATCTGGGCGTGGAACTGCTGCTTCTTCTGGCTCTGGATCTGGTTGTGGACCTGGTTCTTGATGTCTTTCCAGTGTCTCCCTCTGAGGACCGGCTCTAGGTCCAGGCAGCGCTGACAGACCTCCTTCCCTGGTACCGACTGGACCAGGACATGGACTCCCAACTGTCTCCAGACTGCCGCCTTCTCTGCAGACGACCAAGGCCGACGTTGGACCTTCCTCTGAGCCACAGGGACTGAAAGATAGACGGGATCAATGTAGAACTCTTCAATACCAGAACCAAACTTCAGGAATAGATTACAGGTCAGCTAACTTCAGGAGGACCTACCTGTGACAGGAGCCTGCAGTCTGGACTGTGGTGGAATGGAGGACGCCAGCCGGGTACTGCCCTGTGACAGAACTACAGACGACAATGGGGTCAAACAAAAACTTTCAAGGTACCAGAACCTTCCAGGGTCTCAAGGTGTCTAAACCAGGACCTTCCAGGACAACACAGATTATTTCCAGTCAGTTCCAATCAGTTTCCATGACCAGAAAACTGGTCTCTAAATTCTGGTTCAAGTACGTCACCTGGACTATCAATGAATCCAGACAATGAT